>CAUJLY010000005.1:1800000-2356645 GCA_963281155.1 Rhabditophanes sp. KR3021 | reverse complement strand
TGCCTTCCTTGGATGTGGTAGCCGTTTCTCAGGCTCCCTCTCCGGAGTCGAACCCTGATTCTCCGTTATCCGTCAACACCATGGTAGGCCAATACCCTACCATCGAAAGTTGATAAAGCAGATACTTATACGGCATGACTACGTGAGTAGTTCAGCAAAGATATTTTGAGTCAACCAATTTCTAGTTTAATCAAATAAACGCACCACGGATGTGGCTTAGATTGCGTGTATTAGCTCAAGAATTACCTCAGTTATCCAACTAGGGAATTTGCCGTGTAAATTATAGCTGTTATAATGAGCTTTCCGCGGTTTCACGTGAACGTTGTACTGATACATGCATGGCTTAATCTTTGAAATAAGCACATCAATTCAGACAGGATCAATCAGATAAGTGTAAATATATACTAGTGATAATATAATTTAACGTTAAAAGATCGAGGAATTCTAAATCTAACGCAGATTTGACTAACTAACTTTTTCATTCATTAGCGTCTCGTCTTGTAGAAATAGTGTTAATCGCACTGATTAATATGTTAGTAGTCAAAAAATATTTTTTTGCTCTATACACACTCCTTTACATATATACCGGGGTGTTTATTTATCCGCCAAGTTTTTGTTTACTATACAACTTTTATCATATACATTATTCCAAAAAATAGTAAATTAGTAAGAAACACGCTACAATAAAAAATGTTCTTACGTATACCCTACTAGGAACATAAAATGTCCCTACGTATATCATACTAAGCTATTTATTTTCCAATTTTTTGTTTACCCTAAAACATTTATCATATACAATATTCCAAAAAAATGAAAAGTTAGTAAGAAACACACTATAACACAAAATATCGGTACGTATACCCTACTAAGAGTTCCCACGTACATTTTACTAAGAGTTCCCACATACATCTTACTAAGGGTCCGCACGTATATCTTACTAAGGATCCGTACGTATACTCTACTAAGAGTTTCCACGTATATCTTACTAAGGGTCCGTACGTATACTCTACTAAGAGTTTCCACGTACATCTTACTAAGGGTCCGCACGTATATCTTACTAAGGGTCTGTACGTATACTTTACTAAGGGTCCGCACGTATATTTTACTAAGGGTCCGTACGTATACTCTACTAAGAGTTTCCACGTATATCTTACTAAGGGTCCGTACGTATACTCTACTAAGAGTTTCCACGTACATCTTACTAAGGGTCCGCACGTATATCTTACTAAGGGTCCGCACGTATATCTTACTAAGGGTCTACACGTATATCTTACCAAGGGTTCACACGTATATCTTACTAAGTTATTTATTTGCCAACTTTTTTGTTTACCCTAAAACATTTATCATATACAATATTCCAAAAAATGGTAAATTAGTAAGAAATATGCTACAACATAAAATGTCCCCACATATACCCTACTAATAGTTTCCACGTACATCTTACTAAGAACATAAAATATCCCCACATATTACCTTACTAAGTTATTTATTTTTTAACTTTTTGTTTACCCTAAAACATTTATCATATACAATATTCCAAAAAATGGTAAATCAGTAAGAAACATGCTATAACATAAAATGTTCCCACATACATCTTACTAAGAACATAAAATGTCTGCACATATACCTTATTAAGTTATTCATTTTTCAACTTTTGTTTACCCTAAAACATTTATCATATACACTTTACCAATTTAGACTATTTTTTGAAAATGACCCTACAACTTCAAATAAAGTTGTAATGTTCTAAAAAGTTAATACATACTACAAAATAACATTCTCTATCCAAATAACTTTATTACAATTCATAATATTCAATTTAAATATCCAAAAAACAAAATCCTATTTTTACTCTGTATCATATACATTTTACCAATTTAGACTATTTTTTGAAAATGACCCTACAACTTTGTTTGAAGTTGTAATGTTCTAAAAAGTTAATACATACTACAAAATAACATTCTCTATCCAAATAACTTTATTACAATTCATAATATTCAGTTTAAATATCCAAAAAACAAAATTCTATTTTTACTCTGTATCATATACATTTTACCAATTTAGACTATTTTTTTAAAATGACCCTACAACTTCAAATAAAGTTGTAATGTTCTAAAAAGTTAATACATCCTACAAAATAACATTCTCTATCCAAATAACTTTATTAGAACTCATAATATTCAGTTTAAACATCCAAGAAACAAAATTGTTATTTTACTCTCTATCATATACATTTTACCAATTTAGACTATTTTTTTAAAATAACCCTACAACTTTGTTTGAAGTTGTAATGTTCTAAAAAGTTAATACATCCTATAAAATAACATTCTCTATCCAAATAACTTTATTACAATTCATAATATTCAATTTAAATATCCAAAAAACAAAATCCTATTTTTACTCTGTATCATATACACTTTACCAATCTAAAAATATATAAATATATCATGTATTGGTATACATGACTTTTTTTTAAAACTTAGGTTAACGTAAAACCATCCTAGATCGCAAATGTGTCTACCGTCAAATAGTCCAATATAAAATAATTACTCTAGTGTGAAATAGCCCAATAATATTTTAGTCCAACATAAATTAGGCCTAAACTATTTAAGAGTTAATTCACACAAGAATAATATAATGATAACACATATTCGATTAATACATATTTGATTAACACATATTTGATTAATAATTTTTTTATTTGACTGACAACACTATCAATATTTTATATTTGAACTAGGCAAATTTTATATTGTAACGTCTTTCTAACTAACACTTTACTTACTAGTGCTGTGCTTCGCACTTAACTTATGATAGCCAGGTGCGCAGCAACTGGCTTGATATTTAAAAAAAAATAAACTATCCTTTTAAACAATATAGCATGTCAAACACTAGGCAAATTTTATATTGTAACGTCTTTTAGACTAGACAGATACAATATTCTAACTAGGAAAATTTTATATTGTAACGTTATTTAGACTAGGCAGATATAATATTCCAGCATCTTATAGACTAGGCAAATTTTATATTCCAGCGTCTTATAGACTAGCCAAATTTTATATTGTAACGTCTTTTAGACTAGGCAGATACAATATTCTAACTAGGCAAATTTTATATTCTAACATCTTTCCAACTAGGCAAATTTTATATTCTAACGTCTTTCCAACTAGCCAAATTTTATATTCTAACGTCTTTCCAACTAGGCAGATACAATATTCTAACTAGGCAAATTTTATATTCTAACATCTTTCCAACTAGGCAAATTTTATATTCTAACGTCTTTCCAACTAGGCAGATATAATATTCCAGTGTCTTTTTTACTAGGCAAATTTTATATTCCAACGTCTTTTCGACTAGGCAAATTTTATATTCCATCGTCTTTCAGACTAGGTACATATAATAATATAATAATATAATAATATAATAATATAATATTCCAGCTGGGCACATTTTACATGGTAATCGATGAATCAAATTTTTGTTTTATTAGTGCTCTGCTTCGCACTTATTTTACCCGAGCCAGGTGCGAAGCACCTGGATTAATATGCCAAAAAAATTAACTACCCTCCCAGACAATATAGCATGTCAAACACTAACAACAATATCATATTTTAACGTCTTTTCAACTAGGCACATATAATATTTCAACGTCCTTTACACTAGGCAGATATAATATTTCAACGTCCTTTACACTAGGCAGATATAATATTTCAACGTCCTTTACACTCAACTTATATATCAACTATTTTTTATAAACCCACACAACTTGGAGTATTAATAATTCAAACTCTTACACAAAAATAGGGACTTATATATGTATTGCTTACGCTCATATCATGTTGAAAGCACCTCATCCCGTTCGATCTGAGAAGTGAATCAACTTCGAGCTACCTTAGTACTTGGATCGGAGACGTCCTGGGAATCCGTAGTGGTGTAAGCTTTTTGAAAAAAATTATCAATCAGTAAAAACTTACTAAGTTTTTGGTACAAGTATACGCAAGATAAACCTTAGCTGACTGACTGGGTGGCTGGCCGGTTAACTACCCTGTTATATCTATTGAATCTTGGGTGACTGGCTAGCTGGCTGGCTGGCTGGTTAACTACCTTGTTATATAATGGTAAGATAAACCTTGGCCTTAGCTAGTCTTATGCTGACTGACTGGTTAACTACCCTGTTATATAATGGTAAGATAAACCTTGGCTGACTGGTTAACTACCCTGTTATATAATGGTAAGATAAACCTTGGCTGACTGGTTAAATACCCTGTTATATAATGGTAAGATAAACCTTAGCTGGTTGGTATAAATATACCAACTACCCCTGTTAATATAATGGTAAGATAAACCTTGGTTAACTACCCTGTTATATTTATTAAACAGTGGCACCAGACGCAAGATAAAGCTCAGCTGATCGCAGGAAAGACCTGCTCTGCAGCTTACACTCCTTGGTCCAGCTAGCTAGTCGTATGCAAGCTCACTTTCACCTCGACCTGACATCGATGATTCGATTTGGAGTAAATTAGACATATTAATCTAATTTACGTACAAAACGCGAGGCTTAAACAAAGAATAAATTCTTTTAAACTGGCCAATACAAGCACAGAGATACAAACATTAATGTCATGACTAGACGGAATACTGACTTAGATGCGTTCAGTCATAATTCCGCGGCTGGTAGCTTCGACGCATTGTTGTTTCCAACAACGTCATGTACCAATTAGCCGGACCTGCGGTTCCTCTCGTACTGAGCAGGACTACTATCACATTAACAAGTCAACAGTAGGATAAAACTAACCTGTCTCGCGACGGTCTAAACCCAGCTCACGTTCCCTATTAGTGGGTGAACAATCCAACGCTTGGCGAAATCTGCTTCGCAATGATAGGAAGAGCCGACATCGAAGGATCAAAAAGCAACGTCGATATGGACTCTTGGCTGCCACAAGCCAGTTATCCCTGTGGTAACTTTTCTGGCACCTCTTTTTAGAAACATACTAACACAAAAGGATCGATAGGCCACCCTTTCAGGGTCTGTATTCGTACTGAAAATCATGATCAAGCAAGCTTTTGCCTGTTTGCTCTACGAGAGGTTTCTGTCCTCTCTGAGCCTGCCTTAGGACACCTACGTTACGGTTTGATAGATGTACCGCCCCAGTCAAACTCCCCGCCAGACACGATCGTCGACGTGGATCATAAATTGTTCAAAACAATTTATTTAATACAAGAAAAGTAATAAATTACGTCTCCATTTAATCGACTAAGTAAAGCATCGATGTAAGTAGTGGTATTTCAAGTACGTAGCAAGCTACTCCCACCTATACTACACCTCACATGACACTTCACAATGCCTAGCTAGAGTCAAGCTCAACAGGGTCTTCTTTCCCCGCTGTTTCTGCCAAGCCCGTTCCCTTGGCTGTGATTTCGCTGAATGGTAGATAGGGACAGTAGGAATCTCGTTAATCCATTCGTGCGCGTCGGAAGTTACCCGACGAGGCATTTGGCTACCTTAAGAGAGTCATAGTTACTCCCGCCGTTTACAAGAGCTTCAATGGCTTTCACCATTATAACATTCATTGCACTGGGCAGAAATCAGACACAGTCTACATGCTCTCGCATCATCTGTCTCCTCTGTTTTAATTAGACAGTCGGATTCCTCGAGTCCGTGCCAGTTCTTGGTTGATGTTTATAATTGAATAACGTTAAAGAATAATTTATCCATGAAAATTATAATAAAGTTCCAAAAATATTGCTATTTCCAGCCATCTATTATTTTTTTCACTTCAATAAAATTCCCATCATTCCACATCCCAAGAGCCAATTCTTTTCCCAAAGTTACGAATCTATTTTGCCGACTTCCCTTACCTACATTATTTCATCGACCAGAGACTAGACATCTTGGAAACCTGCTGCGGATATGGGTACGGCCGTTTATGAAATTTATTATGCTTCCATTGGTGTTTTAAGGATCCTACTAAGCATACCGGATAGCGCCAAAATAGCACTACTCTGCGTGTCTTAGTCCACATCTCTTGCTGAGCAAATTCCGTGGACGGTAACACTTAACTAGAGAAGAGATCTCTAGCCGGGGCTTAATAAGATGTAACCAATTTCATTTGTGTTACCACGCAAAATAAGACTTGCATCTCATTTTCTCCATAAACGGTGTAGAAATATTAATCTACTTCCCTTTCGCGTTATATATGCCTTTTCAGGGTACGCTTAGGACCGACTAACTCATAGCCAAATGATGTTGACATGAAACCCTTTCCCACTTCGGCCCACAAGAGTCTCACTTGTGTATTTGCTACTATCACCAAGATCTGCACTAATGAATGCTCCAGTCGAGCTTACGCTCATAACCTTCGACGCAATCACTACGCCCCCCTACACGTTAAACTCTAAATTAAATTAGTTTAACGGCACCGTCTAAGTGGTTTGCTCAAGCGCCATCCATTTTCGGGGCTGCTTGATTCGGCAGGTGAGTTGTTACACGATCCTTAGCGGGTTCCGACTTCCATGGCCACCGACCTGCTGTCTAGATCAAACAACACCCTTTATGGGGTCTGATGAGCAAACCTTAGGCACTTTAACGATGCTTTTGGTTCATCCCACGTCGCCAGTTCTGCTTACCAAAAATGGCCCACTTGGAACCATGTAATCGAGACCACGATTCAATTAAGTAATCGCGATATCACACCCATTTAGAGTTTGTAAATAGATAAAGAACATGTTGTCCCCTATTCCTCTAAACATTGGCTTTACCGGATGTATCTACATGCGATTCCAGCTATCCTGGGGGAAACTTCGGGAGGAACCAGCTACTAGATGGTTCGATTAGTCTTTCGCCCCTATACTAACGTCATACGACCGATTTGCACGTCAGGACCGCTTCGAGCTTCCATCAGAGTTTCCTCTGACTTCACCCTGCGCTAGCATAGTTCACCATCTTTCGGGTCGCACTACTATGGCTCTAACTGCGGACGGATATAAATATCATGCCCACGTCCTTGTTGCTGTATTACTACATCACAAGTAGAATCTTTTTCAATACGCCTTTAATATTAACAATATTAATGACTCGCCATAGCAATACACTCCTTGGTCCGTGTTTCAAGACGGGACGTACAGCATACCAGGGCTATGTAAAAACGACTAGTTGGACTAATATCAGTAAAATAATTTTAAGAGTCAAACACAAGTGAATCATCAAAAAACCACAATACATCAACTAACCTTCCCCAATCTACAATTTAACTACTTATGTCTTCGTGCCCTCCAACTACAAAAAATAAATTTCGCGACCTAGAGTGCGGGCAACAAAAGCAATCAAATGTTTCACACTTAGAAACACCAATAAATTAATGTCAATGCGACTGGCTCTGTGCGCTTCCATCGTATCGGTTTCACGTCCTCTTTAACTCTCTCTTCGGAGTGCTTTGCAACTTTCCTTCACAGTACTTGTTCGCTATCGGATTCATGGGGATATTTAGCCTTAGATGATGTTTATCACCAACTTTGCGCTGCACTTTCAAGCAACACGACTCTGAGAAGCTACCAAAAATAACAATACACAAATCGACAGGGCTGGCACCTTCTGTGGCTACGGGTTTAAACGTAATTAATTTGTATTTTATTATTTTAAGTAACATCTATACACGACATTTCGGAAGAGTTGCCTCGACAGATTTCGTGATGGGCTAATTCCAGTTCACTCGCAGTTACTACGGAAATCCTATTTAGTTTCTTTTCCTCCGCTTAGCGATATGCTTAAGTTCAGCGGGTATTCATGCGTAGCTGAGGTGGAAAATTAAAAATACTTACGTATTATTTGTTATAGTTGAAATTTAGAAACAAGATAATCAGACGTGATTGTTTTGTTAATACTTCAGCATAAGCTAACCAGAAAACTAGCTAGCCACAAAACACCAAGATAATAAAATTATCTTGTGTCAATAGGTATGATTCCACCCTCAACTGCACATGCCAACAGTATTAACTGTTAGCGCCATTTGCATTCAAGAATTTAAGGCTCTGCTTAGCAATTCGCCCCACTTTTCGCAGCTAGCTGCGCTCTTCATCGACCCATGAACCGAGTGATCCACCGACACGATTTTACAATGTAATTATTAATATTATATATATAGAATGTTGGCAGCAATAAATTACTTATTAAACTTATGATGCTTCGCAAAATCTACGTAAGAATTTTACATCAAGTAAGTACCAACAGAAAACGTATAAAGTTTATTTAACAAGTATGTTATGTTATAATCTTAATGATCCTTTCGCAGGTTCACCTACGAAAACCTTGTTACGACTTTTGCCCGGTTCAAACTATAGCGATTAAATTGGTTTGAACTGATATAAATACCAACTCTCCCCAATCTTCTCGATACGGCTCAGTTCCGGGCAGCGACGGGCGGTGTGTACAAAGGGCAGGGACGTAATCAATGCGAGCTAATGACTCGCGTTTACTTGGAATTCCTCGTTCATGAAACATAATTGCAAGTTTCACTCCCAGTTACGTAATGTTTTCAAGGTTTACCCACTTCTCTCGAAGCAGGAACATGATGCTCACTACATTGTAGCGCGCGTGCAGCCCCGGACATCTAAGGGCATCACAGACCTGTTATCGCTCTTTCTCAAATAGTTAAACACTATTAATCGGTCGTGGAGGAAATATTATTAAAAATAATACAACCTAACACTACCTAACAGTCTCGTTCGTTATCGGAATCAACCAGACAAATCAATCCACGAACTAAGAACGGCCATGCACCACCAACCACCAAATCATGAAAGAGCTATCAATCTGTCAATCCTTACGGTGTCCGGCCCGGGTGAGTTTTCCCGTGTTGAGTCAAATTAAGCCGCAGGCTCCACTCCTGGTGGTGCCCTTCCGTCAATTCCTTTAAGTTTCAGCTTTGCAACCATACTTCCCCCGGAACCGAAAGACTTTCGTTTCCGAGAAGCTGCGCAAGTATAGATTACTCTATATTCGCACCGCTAGTAGGCATCGTTTACGGTTAGAACTAGGGCGGTATCTGATCGCCTTCGAACCTCTAACTTTCGTTCTTGATTAATGAAAACATTCTTGGCAAATGCTTTCGCAGTAGTACGTCTCGCTACGGTCCAAGAATTTCACCTCTAACGTAGCGATACGAATGCCCCCGTTTGTTCCTATTAATCATGATCAAAATAGTGAAACCACACAATTTTGAGCTATAGTGTTATTCCATGCTAGGATATACGGACGTAAGTCTGTTTTGAACACTCTGATTTATTCAAAGTAACTAGCGAATAGTTATATTCGCTGGCAGATGCTATGAAACGTCATTGACGATCATAGACAGTCTGTTAAAATCCAACTACGAGCTTTTTAACCACAACAATCATTTTATGCACTTGGAAAGCTGGTATTACCGCGGCTGCTGGCACCAGACTTGCCCTTTCCTTTACCAACGAGTTATTTAGACTCGAAGATTTCCAATGACTACAAACAAAATTTGTAGCCTTGTCATTTTTCGTCACTACCTCTTTTAACTAAAATTGGGTAATTTTCGCGCCTGCTGCCTTCCTTGGATGTGGTAGCCGTTTCTCAGGCTCCCTCTCCGGAGTCGAACCCTGATTCTCCGTTATCCGTCAACACCATGGTAGGCCAATACCCTACCATCGAAAGTTGATAAAGCAGATACTTATACGGCATGACTACGTGAGTAGTTCAGCAAAGATATTTTGAGTCAACCAATTTCTAGTTTAATCAAATAAACGCACCACGGATGTGGCTTAGATTGCGTGTATTAGCTCAAGAATTACCTCAGTTATCCAACTAGGGAATTTGCCGTGTAAATTATAGCTGTTATAATGAGCTTTCCGCGGTTTCACGTGAACGTTGTACTGATACATGCATGGCTTAATCTTTGAAATAAGCACATCAATTCAGACAGGATCAATCAGATAAGTGTAAATATATACTAGTGATAATATAATTTAACGTTAAAAGATCGAGGAATTCTAAATCTAACGCAGATTTGACTAACTAACTTTTTCATTCATTAGCGTCTCGTCTTGTAGAAATAGTGTTAATCGCACTGATTAATATGTTAGTAGTCAAAAAATATTTTTTTGCTCTATACACACTCCTTTACATATATACCGGGGTGTTTATTTATCCGCCAAGTTTTTGTTTACTATACAACTTTTATCATATACATTATTCCAAAAAATAGTAAATTAGTAAGAAACACGCTACAATAAAAAATGTTCTTACGTATACCCTACTAGGAACATAAAATGTCCCTACGTATATCATACTAAGCTATTTATTTTCCAATTTTTTGTTTACCCTAAAACATTTATCATATACAATATTCCAAAAAAATGAAAAGTTAGTAAGAAACACACTATAACACAAAATATCGGTACGTATACCCTACTAAGAGTTCCCACGTACATTTTACTAAGAGTTCCCACATACATCTTACTAAGGGTCCGCACGTATATCTTACTAAGGATCCGTACGTATACTCTACTAAGAGTTTCCACGTATATCTTACTAAGGGTCCGTACGTATACTCTACTAAGAGTTTCCACGTACATCTTACTAAGGGTCCGCACGTATATCTTACTAAGGGTCTGTACGTATACTTTACTAAGGGTCCGCACGTATATTTTACTAAGGGTCCGTACGTATACTCTACTAAGAGTTTCCACGTATATCTTACTAAGGGTCCGTACGTATACTCTACTAAGAGTTTCCACGTACATCTTACTAAGGGTCCGCACGTATATCTTACTAAGGGTCCGCACGTATATCTTACTAAGGGTCTACACGTATATCTTACCAAGGGTTCACACGTATATCTTACTAAGTTATTTATTTGCCAACTTTTTTGTTTACCCTAAAACATTTATCATATACAATATTCCAAAAAATGGTAAATTAGTAAGAAATATGCTACAACATAAAATGTCCCCACATATACCCTACTAATAGTTTCCACGTACATCTTACTAAGAACATAAAATATCCCCACATATTACCTTACTAAGTTATTTATTTTTTAACTTTTTGTTTACCCTAAAACATTTATCATATACAATATTCCAAAAAATGGTAAATCAGTAAGAAACATGCTATAACATAAAATGTTCCCACATACATCTTACTAAGAACATAAAATGTCTGCACATATACCTTATTAAGTTATTCATTTTTCAACTTTTGTTTACCCTAAAACATTTATCATATACACTTTACCAATTTAGACTATTTTTTGAAAATGACCCTACAACTTCAAATAAAGTTGTAATGTTCTAAAAAGTTAATACATACTACAAAATAACATTCTCTATCCAAATAACTTTATTACAATTCATAATATTCAATTTAAATATCCAAAAAACAAAATCCTATTTTTACTCTGTATCATATACATTTTACCAATTTAGACTATTTTTTGAAAATGACCCTACAACTTTGTTTGAAGTTGTAATGTTCTAAAAAGTTAATACATACTACAAAATAACATTCTCTATCCAAATAACTTTATTACAATTCATAATATTCAGTTTAAATATCCAAAAAACAAAATTCTATTTTTACTCTGTATCATATACATTTTACCAATTTAGACTATTTTTTTAAAATGACCCTACAACTTCAAATAAAGTTGTAATGTTCTAAAAAGTTAATACATCCTACAAAATAACATTCTCTATCCAAATAACTTTATTAGAACTCATAATATTCAGTTTAAACATCCAAGAAACAAAATTGTTATTTTACTCTCTATCATATACATTTTACCAATTTAGACTATTTTTTTAAAATAACCCTACAACTTTGTTTGAAGTTGTAATGTTCTAAAAAGTTAATACATCCTATAAAATAACATTCTCTATCCAAATAACTTTATTACAATTCATAATATTCAATTTAAATATCCAAAAAACAAAATCCTATTTTTACTCTGTATCATATACACTTTACCAATCTAAAAATATATAAATATATCATGTATTGGTATACATGACTTTTTTTTAAAACTTAGGTTAACGTAAAACCATCCTAGATCGCAAATGTGTCTACCGTCAAATAGTCCAATATAAAATAATTACTCTAGTGTGAAATAGCCCAATAATATTTTAGTCCAACATAAATTAGGCCTAAACTATTTAAGAGTTAATTCACACAAGAATAATATAATGATAACACATATTCGATTAATACATATTTGATTAACACATATTTGATTAATAATTTTTTTATTTGACTGACAACACTATCAATATTTTATATTTGAACTAGGCAAATTTTATATTGTAACGTCTTTCTAACTAACACTTTACTTACTAGTGCTGTGCTTCGCACTTAACTTATGATAGCCAGGTGCGCAGCAACTGGCTTGATATTTAAAAAAAAATAAACTATCCTTTTAAACAATATAGCATGTCAAACACTAGGCAAAAAATTTTATATTGTAACGTCTTTTAGACTAGACAGATACAATATTCTAACTAGGAAAATTTTATATTGTAACGTTATTTAGACTAGGCAGATATAATATTCCAGCATCTTATAGACTAGGCAAATTTTATATTCCAGCGTCTTATAGACTAGCCAAATTTTATATTGTAACGTCTTTTAGACTAGGCAGATACAATATTCTAACTAGGCAAATTTTATATTCTAACATCTTTCCAACTAGGCAAATTTTATATTCTAACGTCTTTCCAACTAGCCAAATTTTATATTCTAACGTCTTTCCAACTAGGCAGATACAATATTCTAACTAGGCAAATTTTATATTCTAACATCTTTCCAACTAGGCAAATTTTATATTCTAACGTCTTTCCAACTAGGCAGATATAATATTCCAGTGTCTTTTTTACTAGGCAAATTTTATATTCCAACGTCTTTTCGACTAGGCAAATTTTATATTCCATCGTCTTTCAGACTAGGTACATATAATAATATAATAATATAATAATATAATAATATAATATTCCAGCTGGGCACATTTTACATGGTAATCGATGAATCAAATTTTTGTTTTATTAGTGCTCTGCTTCGCACTTATTTTACCCGAGCCAGGTGCGAAGCACCTGGATTAATATGCCAAAAAAATTAACTACCCTCCCAGACAATATAGCATGTCAAACACTAACAACAATATCATATTTTAACGTCTTTTCAACTAGGCACATATAATATTTCAACGTCCTTTACACTAGGCAGATATAATATTTCAACGTCCTTTACACTAGGCAGATATAATATTTCAACGTCCTTTACACTCAACTTATATATCAACTATTTTTTATAAACCCACACAACTTGGAGTATTAATAATTCAAACTCTTACACAAAAATAGGGACTTATATATGTATTGCTTACGCTCATATCATGTTGAAAGCACCTCATCCCGTTCGATCTGAGAAGTGAATCAACTTCGAGCTACCTTAGTACTTGGATCGGAGACGTCCTGGGAATCCGTAGTGGTGTAAGCTTTTTGCATAATAACATTACATTGTTTTTATACATCAATTAATTAGCTACATAATAAGTGTCAAAGATAATATTTTATTGCTGTAAATTAATCTACTGCGTATTTATATAAAAGTTGATAACTAAAATAAAGGTAAATAAATGTCCATTATTCTAATTCTGTTACACAACTTTGGAGCGAGGTTAAAAGTATCTCTTATAAACAGAATTTACAGTCCGAAAAGAGATTGCAAAGGTTTGATCAAGTTCATATTCAATTTTGTCGATAATTTAGTTATTGTGTGGCTAATTAATAACTGCAATTTAAGCAATTAACTATTCCAATGACTTTTATTGTGCACTATTTGCCTTAAATATTTTGAATAATTATCTCTGTCTTCATTTGTTATTTATTTGGATGTCGACAAAACATGCTTGTGGATATCCATTCTTCTTACTGGAAATGTATTTACTGGTTGTTACTATTATCCCATTGTTTTTAGTTAAAAACATCTTTAATTCTCTAATTTAGGTTGAAATGGAATAAAAGAGTGAAAAAGTGTTATTCGGTGATGAAAGTGGTTAGGTTCTATTTAATCCAATGAACCAAAAATACTCCCAGTCAGGGAATCGAACCCTGGTCTCGCACGTGACAGGCGCGGATACTCACCACAGGTAATGCCTCCAGTTTGACCCAAAAATTAAAAAAAATTTACAAATTTAGTCACAATACAACAAAAACAACTTTAAACTAGCTTATCTTAAACATTTATTATTACATCAATAATAATCAAGGAAGGCATAATATTCAACAATACACCATTATTTAACTGTGTCTATTGCAGAAGAGGCAAATTATAAGATTGGACATATGCTACAAGTTTGACTTCAAATTGTATTTCATTAATTGACTAAGTTTAATGAGATGTGGAAATCCCTATGCAAAATGACGAATATATTTTATTTGCTTCAATTAAAAATATAAAATGCTTGCATTCCATTAAAGCAAGTATCGAGGTAGTAGATAATTATAAGATTGAATCATTGAAGTCTCCTGTTTAGCATGTACTCGAAATATTCGATGGTGATGCCATTATTTTGAATGATATTGCTGCAGATCATCTGGAGTTACTTAATTTTACATAAGGATCAATCATATAAAAGAAACTAGTGATGAGTATAATGAAACATTCCATAAGCAACTCCTGATAAATTGTCCTTAGTTTTTTAATAATACCATGGAGTTTATTTAAAGTTGAATGACACAGTGATATTTCTTTGTTAATACAAATTATCGCACTAATTGGACTAATTTGGATTTTGAAGATGATCAAACAGTGAGTTTGTTTTTTAATTCAACAACTGATTCAGATTTTTATTGTACGAAATATTGCTGCGTGTGAGAACTTGACCAATCCCAAAGTCGACCTTGCTGGATCAGTATAAAGGTGGTGTCGAACATGAATTTTAAATTTATTATTATTAACCAGAAAGACTAACATTATGAAAAGAACGAATGTACTAAATGGATATTCATCAAAACTCAAGTGTAGTTAATTTCAATATAATAATACAAGCCGTTTAAACAACATATGTAATTGGCCTAATTGCACAAAATTGGTAATACGAAACTACTTGCATTCTTGATCATAGAGGATCGGAAATGATTTAGACCGCTCAAATAATGTAGAAATAAATATGTTTACAACAGCAAGGAATCAATGAAAAACACTTTGTTTGAATCTAATTAAGCACATTCAATTCATTTATTGAAGCTTAAAACCGTTTATATTCAGAGATTAGTGTCAAACGATTAAGCTATTCACTAAATATAATCATGTTTGCATCAATGAATTCAGTTTTTTGAGATTTTTACTCTGAAACGGACTTACAAGTACGAGTCTCAAACAACATATCAAGAATCTAATAAAAGGACAACATATGGATGAACTAGGACTTTTTATAGATAACTTGCTTTTCCCAATTAATATGCTCAATAAACAAACTTTCCTGCTATTTAAGGAGAAGTTTTTTATGCATTTTACATCATTCATTAAACAATGAAAACTACAATCTTTCTAACTCTAGCCTTTATTGGCATCATTTTTATGCCACATGGTGGGCAAGCGGGAGTTCCTGTGAGTAGAAACTATTAAATTGGAAAACATTAATTACATTTTTAGACCCTACCTAATCAAGAAAAAGACTGCGAGAAAGACAGACAAGGCGTACTCCAGTGTGTTGTTGCGTGTGCAAAGAGTAGTGTATGCGTGGGAGTTGATTGTCTTACATCAAACAAAAATCTAGTTGCCTGTGTTCTTAAATGTGTCACAGGAATGACATGTGCCGAAAAAGTTTCTGACCCCGCCAATTGCGCAAAGGAGAAGGCTGGTTTGCTTACTTGTGTACAAGCGTGTGTAAAAGTTGATACATGTACTGGACTCGATTGCCTCCTTAAAAATAATGGTCTGATTGAATGTGTCTTAAAGTGCGTATTGGGGATGAATTGTCCTAAACAAGCATGCCCTACATCAAACCAAAAGAGTGAGGAATGTGAGAAACTTTGCGATGCACAATGCGTAAAGGCTCATCCTTGCAAAGGAAAGGATTGTTCTGCACAAACTGCATGCCAAGCCCAATGTGACAAGAAATGTGACACCGCTAAATAAATTGAACGAAGATGAAATAAAAACAATTTTTTGATCAAAAAATCACCAATTATAATATTTTGAACCCCTACATACTATTGTAATATACCTATTTTCACACGTGAAATAAATTCTGCATACCATACGATTAATATAATTTAATAAGCCAGAGTTCCTAAATTACTAATTAATTATATTTTGAATTAACGTCTTTGCTTTTTGACGAAGCAATTGACTTCGGATATTGTAGGCAGCTTCATAAATAATGGAGAGATAATATTTTCCTAGCCAATTTACAATTAGTGCAGATAAGGCGATTGTATCCTTTTGAATGGCGGTAAGTTGAAAACAGACTCTCCATCAAAAACAAATGTTTCAGTATATTTCGAAACTATTGTATCTTTAACAACTTTTTTTAATCAAAAATAGAATTTCAAAAACTTCTGTTGTGATATTTAAATATTATTTTTGAATTTAGTTTAATAAAGTGACTATTCTAAGTTTGGTTGTACTCTTTCTCTCATTTTAACTGTTAAAGCATCTCCAAATGAAGATGAATGTGGTGAGAAATTAATACCCTCACGACTCTTAAACATGGCTCAAAAGAACAGTTTAATGCATCTTATACCATCTTTGAAGGGCTACAAGATGGCATAACCATTTTTTAAATTAATTTGTATTACAAGGTTACACCTCTACTTAAACCTCGCTTTATCAGCCAAAGATCGTTTTTCTGCAACAAAACAAACGAAGTTCAATCAAATGAGTTATTCCAAGTTGCCACTAAATATAATATTATTCATATAACTCATATCACTCATATGTAAAGAATGGCTTTGATAGAAACAGTGATCGTTTTAATATTTGCATTTATTGTTTTTTTACATGTTTAATGTACATATTTTAGCTTAAAACATAATATTAAGTTATGTTATTTAAGATGTGATGATTCATAGCATCTAAGTAACAAAGGCATTTAAATTATCTGAAATATATGAGGCAGTTTACAACGACTTATGGCAAGCAATTGTCAAGCCCACTACGTGAGTCATTTGTCCCTATAAAAGCGAGAATTTTTAAGAAACAGCATATTCCTTAATTTGTTCAATTATGAAATTCCTCTCTATTGTCCCATTTGTCGTTGGTTCAACTGGTTTAATGGCTCTTCAAAGGTAAAAAATAATTTCCATTTAAATAATTACATTTTAGTGCCCAATTGGAGAACCAGCCAATTACTGGTCAAGTTGCTCTTGAAGCTGAATTGCATTCACAATATTTTGAACATCCTTTTGCGGATCGAATTTTGGTAGGACAGAACATGAAAAGAGAAGTCGCTGATCCAGTTTTTGCTTCATATGCCTCTGAAAGATCAAAAAGGGCCACTTACCCCGATGCCAACGGTAATTATCCAGATGCCAACGGTAGATACCCAGATGCCAACGGTAGATACCCAGATGCCAACGGTAGATACCCAGATGCCAACGGTAGATACCCAGATAACCAAGGCAGATACCCAGATGCTCAAGGCAGATACCCAAGATCCATCAACGCCGGTACACCAAATGCTGAAGGTTTTTATCCCAATGCTAAGAGTGAATATCCAGAAAACGGTTTTTATCCCGATGCTAATGGTTTATACCCAAAAAACGGTTACTATCCCAATGATAAGGGTGAATATCCGGATAAAAACGGTAGATATCCCAATCCTAAGGGCCAATATCCGGACGATAACGGTAGATACCCTTAAAGATTAATAATGTCAGCACGAAATTAATGAAATGAATAATTTTAAAATGCATTTATTTTAGTTTTGTAAAAAGTTATTTTTAATCAAATAAATATTCATGTTCTTTAATCAAAATGATATATTAAATATTTTGGAGTGATCAGGGAAAATTAAAATAAAATTTGTAAATAGTTGTTATATTGTTAAATTGCAAGCATAGAATTATAGAATATGATGGCTAAAGAGAAAAGAATAATAGGTGCTGGTGAGCCTCCTTTAACTGGAGTAGCAAAAGTAGTTCCAATGAGCATATATTTAACTTGCATGATGAAGAGTGAATTCTAGGAATGATATAAGTTATATGTGATTCTCAAACTATTTATACTATTATACTCGATGACTTCCACCTGCTCTTTATCACTTTAGCTTGAGTCCAATTAGTGCTTTATGGCTTGCACAAACTACAAATTATTTGATTAGCTTAGTGTGGGATTTTCGGACAGTCATTTTAACATCACACAACTATTTCACGTCACTTACTTCCTAATTAAACTAAATAATTCATCAGGTTATTACAATTTATATCATTTATGTATCAACATATGATGTTTTAATGAAGTGTTTATTTTCTAAGTAAGACAATTGCTTGTAAGTTAACATCCACAGAGTTGTTCGATTGATCCCCAGATTCCAATCTTGATGGAGTAAACCTTGGTTTTTCTGGTTGCATAGTAGACAACGTAAGCGTTAATACGGGAAATGATTTCAGTGATTTTAAGTGCAGCTGTTGGGAAGGCAGTGTTGTCATTAATAACTTCAACAGTGAATTTAACACAGAAGTTCTTCCAGACGTTCTTTTCGGAGATAGTCCACCCCGTCATTTGAGTGGTGGAGCTAGTGTAGATGACTGAGAATCCACTGGCATCGACAGTCAATACATTTGAAGCAGCATGAGAACATCCTCCGCTGTAAGGTTCATAAGTGGTAGTGGGAACTACTGTTGTGATAACTTCAGTGGTAGTAATGGCTTCAATTGTTGTGATGGCTTCAGTTGTGGTAATAGACTCGGTGGTAGAAGGAGCAACGGTTAATGGAAGAATGAGATACTCCTCTGGCCAGCAATTTTGGGACTCACAGAATAAGAACATGTTGATGAAATCTTCGAAACAGCCGAATTCAGCAGAGATTTGGAAGTTAAGGAGGATTTGTTTCAAGAAACCATAAGTCTTGCAGAAGATGTGGTATTCTTTCATGATCAGTTTCATCTTTTGTTGGATGGAAAGTCCTTCCATTTGAATAACGAAGGTCATTCTGTCGAGGAAAGCTTTGAGTGCTTGTCTTCCACTGGTTGAGATCACAATAGTAGTGTCTTTCACACAAGCCAACAGAGAATTGTACAAGAATGAAAGTGGGGATCCATTCAACAAGACAGTGACTTGGGTGGCACGGTAATATTGGCAGGAGATTTCGAAGAAAGCTTCGAATGAATAGAACCCTTCGATTTCAATCTCCATGAGGATGCTCTTGCATTCTGGGTAGTCGACGGTGAATTTTTGAATAAGAACGTAGATGTCGGTCATTCTGATGTTAATATCAATTTCAGTGTTGCTGAGTAATTGAAGGAGGTATTCAATGAATAGATCAAAGGCAGCTTTATTTGGGAACAAATGTCTGTATTTTTGAAGACTAACGATGATACTAAAGTTTCCAGACTCATTAACTTCAAGAACTGAATCACATTTGTCGTCAGCAATTTGGATTCCGACTTGGAAAAGATCGGCGAAACATCCCCATGATCCAATCTGGAAGTACTTGAATTTAACTTGGAAGTGGCTGTATTTGAGGAAGAATTTCTTGATCTTGAATGAGGCAATTGACACAATATCAAAAGAAGTGTAATTGTTTGAAGCGAACAAAGTGAAGTTCAACTCAAAAATAAATTGGTTGAAGATCAGGATATCAGCAGGGTCAGTGAGTTGGGACGAGCAATTGTAAAGAGATTCAATTAACATGAATTCTCCAGATGGCCCAGTTTCTTCAACAAGATCCTCAGAGCAATCCTTTTGCTTTTTGTTTCTTTTCCCTTCACTTGATCCAGAACTACTAGAGCTGCCACAATAGACAGTTGAAATAGCCAAAGCTAGAAGACAAACGAGAGCAAACTTTTGCATTGTTCCAACAAAATAAGTTGTGAAAATAACATTATTTCAGTTGTTTATAAAGCAATCAAAAGGTTGTTTGTTTCAAGGATTACCAGCAATTTAATCGTATTTAAATTGAAATATAATTTAAATCAAATGCCACGTCTATAATTCACTTCATTTAACTAAACAAATATGTTTTAAACCTAACTAAAGCCATGTGAGCCTAGATTATAATAACTTTTTTAATATGTACATACTTAATATCATTAAAATATCTCCTCTACCTGTTAAACAAATAATCAAAATAATTTTTATTAAACCAGTCGAATACACGGTTTTTGCCACGTTCATTACAGTTTTTAATGTTCTTTCTAATGAGTATAACTTTGAGGTAATATGCCAATTGGTCGCATACAAAAAAATTTGAATACTAGATCACGATGATATTATAATTACGTAAGAATGCTAATTTTAGTAGTGTAAGTATAAACATTTTACATATTTTTGTCATTTCTTGTAATGTCTACCTCATTTCCTACATTTCTTCAAGAGGTGGTAACAAGTTGGAACACAGAGGATTTCTTTATTATAAAGATAGGAACTTAGCAAATGGAGGAGTAGCTTATCGCTGTGAAAGAAGCAGGAAAGGAGGCTGTAAAGGAAGTGGGACAGTTTATGAAAATATCTTTGAAGCTAAAAACAATCATGATCATTGTGCAGTTCACACCAAAATATCCATCCACAAAATAAAGGACGAAGTTTATGCATCCGCATGTTCTTCAGTGGAGAATCCTCGAATTTTAATTGCCAAAGCTGTTACCAATGTCCAAGACTCTATCCTATCAATGTTGCCATCAACTACAACTTTATCAAGAACAATAAGTAAGAAAAGGAAAGCTAATACTGGTGATCCTTATATCTCAAATAACACTTCAGCTTCCGACATAGTATTACCCACTACACATTTAACAACCGACAAAGGAGATTTATTTTTATATTACGACTCAAAACGGATGATGTTAATGGAAAAAGAATATTAATCTTTGCTACTTATGACAATATTCAGAAATTAAAAAATTCTAAAAAAGCTCTTATTGACGGTACTTTCAAAATTGTTCCAGGGCAATTTTACCAAATGATCGTTGTACACAGTTATTATAAAGATACTTATCTACCTCTTGCATATTGCCTGCTTGAAGATAAGTGCCAAGAGTATTATGAAAACATAGTGGATGTTATTTTTAATGGTGAAAGTGCTTTAGAGATCATGACGGTTGACTTTGAACTTGGTCTCATTAATTCCATCAAATGTACATTTCCAGATATTCAAATAAATGGGTGTTTCTTTCACTTTGCTCAGGCAGTATGGAGAAGTATTCAGTCAGCAGGTCTCTCAAAAGTATATAATGATGATGCCGATATTGCGCTCCTATTAAGATGCTTCATTGGAATAGCCTTTGTTCTTGTAGAAAAAGTCAATGAATACTATCAAATTCTATCTAAAAAGGCTAAAGCTGATATTCCAGACTCAGACAAATTTTTAAAGTATTTTAAGACTACATGGATAGGTGAGGGTAAAAAACCAAGATACGATGCTACTTATTGGAATAAGTATTCAACTGCTGAGAATAAATTAAATCGCACTAATAATATTTCTGAAGGAAACAATAACGCATTTGCTTCCATGTTCCAAAAATCACACCCGAATATACTTGAACTACCACGCAAACTAAAACTACATCAAGCATTAATTGAATTAAAAATTCAGCAAATGGAACATGGAATTGAAGAGAAAAAGTCGATCAAAAACAAATACGTTATAAATAACGAAAGAGTTGCCAATATAGTAAAGTCTTTTTGCGAAACTGAGCCACTTTTATATTTAACACGTATTTCGAGCATTTTGAATTATTGATGATATACCTTTTAACCAACATATTTTTCAAAATAATACAACACTACTAACTCTTTTAAATATTGTTTCAACTTTTACTTTTTTGATTAAAATATATACTCATTCACGAAGTGGGATATGGCTCATATCAATTAGGAATTGGAGGATCGCAGAGGCGAAGCCTCAAGGGACGACCCCCACTTAGGTACCGAAGGATTTCTAGATTTAGTAATATATAAAATACTAAAACTCTTGTGTCAAATTTCTTGTAATAAAAAGTGCCAAAAAATACTGCAATTATTCTATTTATAGTAATAAATAAATGGGCAAAAGCAATAAAACGCCATAAAAATATCATTAAAACTCCACCCAATCTTTTTAAAAGTGTGATTTCGAAAGCACTTGTAATATCTGTTTCAAAATCATACAAAAGAATGAAGGCAATTGTAATTATAATCAATGATTCTGCAATTGATACGCTCAAACAAATAAAACCAAAGCAATTTTTGAAAACTTTAAAATTTAGTAAACAATAAATACATATAGCATGAAGGATCACACCAATACAGCAAAAAAATACCAAAAAAATTGTTTTTAATGTTTCTTCCATTTTAATTTTTTATAATTATTTTTTACTTTATACTATCATACAAATATATTCGAGACATATTATGACTCATTATTAAAAATAGAGAATATAAAAAAAGCCATCCTCGAGATGAGATAGAATTTAAAATAATCTGAAGAGATGTGTGGGTTTCCTGAAACAAAACGATATGTTCGACCATTTGCAAATTCATTTATTATTTCATTGACTATCAGACGGAAATCACCAAGATCCTTTGAATTTATAATCATGAAACCAATTGTCTGCTGATTAATTTGGAAATTTTCCAAAAGATTTAATGAAATGGAATAAACAGTCTTGTAGTTCGAAAGAATTTGGTTCAAGCAAACAGCAAAAGGCTTCTACAATTAATTAATTAAACATTAAAATAAATAAACTTATATCGTTCATTTTTTTCTCAAAAGTTATATCAAGTTCATCAAAAAATTAAGGCTGTAATTTTTTAGCAATTTCCTTTGTGTAGGGAGATTGTAGTTTGGGTTTAAATCTTGAACCAATTCAATAATGATTTATTTGTGTAGTCAAATTCATTGTTAATAAAATGTGTTAAAAAGTGTTAATAAATGACTTTTTATTTCTGTCAACATTCAATAATTCAAGATAATAATTTAGCATTTGAACATTCATTGGCTCTGTGTAAGAAATTACTGTTGATAATCTAAATAGAGTTAAAAATTATGATGTCTAAAAATATAAATGCGTGAGTCCATTGTCTTGAGATTAAAGATACTTTCAAGAAAAGCCAGTATATTATTCGAAGTAACTGAAGTTAAAAAATGTATCATTTAAATCAAAAAACTTTAGCTTATTGAGCAAGCCAAAAAAACGTTTCAATATTATGTCAATCAATAGAAATATGGTTTCTGGCAAAATTGGCAAAAATTAAGTTGCAATTCGCCAATCTATTATCTAAATTCGGACAATATTTTAATAACTGTTTTTTATTCACAATGGACAAGTCGAATTTTAAAAACTGTTGATTCAAACGCTTTAATTCAACCATTTGTTAATTCAAAACAATTATTTAATAGCCCTACTTCAATTCCATTAATAATCATATCCTAGTGTAGTATTGAAACTATAGCAACTCGTGAACTATAATTATAATTATTTTGGCTCATATTACTTAGTTTTGGTGGTGACTGTATAACAAACAATAATATCCCTTTTATGTATAAGTCATTGCTGCACCTCTTTTCATTTACATAAATCTAACCCATCCAATCTGAACGCATGGGTATGTTTATATTACTGCAGATTTGTATATGGTTATCGCTTCTCGAGCTTTTTAGCTCAGATCAAAGTGTAGTATCTGTTCTTTACTGTTTCATCGCAGTAAAATCCTCTACGAGGATTATGTGATTGAACTATTTTTGGGACTTGAATGTTTTTGGGCTTGCTCAAATCATTCGTTGGTCGGTCTAGTCTTGCACCTTTGCTAGACTCGGCCTAAAATAAACTCAAAAATACGATTAAAGAAAATTTGATTTGCAAAGAATATATAATTACACTTCAAAATAAACACAAAAATTGGAGATTTAGAAAAGACATACATATGTCATATGATTAAAATCAAAAATGGACTTTCTTTAATCTGTATTAATTGAAAGACTACAAATTAACTTTATTTAAACAACACTTTGAAATTACATATATTCAAATTCATTAATGAAATCTTCCAAAAAATATGAATGAAAAATCTCTAATAAAATATTATCAACAAATAAATTAATTTTATATTATGTACTGAAGTTTTGGATTTGAAAAATTAAATGCCATATTTAATACTTTTCAAAATATCTTTATTTATACTTAAAAATAATCTACAAGTGACACCATTCGTGTTATTCTGATTGTAGTATTTGGCATAAATGCGCACATTCTAAGTTACTAAAGCACTTTATATGTGCACTAAAACGTTTATGTGATTTTATTTACAGCTTACTTATTGTATCTTTTTTATCATTTACATTTCAATAACACTGTTTTTTTAATAGTACATGAATATTTTTTATTCTTGCATATCTATCACAAATTTCCAGAATTCGGGAAAAACTCAGACATTAAATAAAACATCAAGGAGACTTTACATTACAAAATATTAATTTGTTTTGTTCCTGGATTTACATCTTTTCTTCATTCATCTATGCAATTTATTTATGGACTAGATTGGTTTTTTATAGCAGCACAAATTGGATGGATTTTTGATTAAAAATGTATATTAATAATTTTAGTTCATGGCATTCCTGGAGTTGTTTTCCTTCTTTTCAATGTGACTTTAAGACAAAAAAGTACGATTGGATTGAAAATACAAAAATCTTTATTAATTCAAATAAATAAAGTGAACGCAGTAGAAATTTGTTATAAATTCGTTTTGTAAGTTACAAAATTAATTATTGTGTAATTTTAGAGGCAATCATATTTAAATATTTAACTTTCATTATTATATTATAATTTTGAAAAATAAACTTCAACAATAATACATCAATTGAATTTAATAATCAATGTAGGAAGTTGTTATTTGAACATCTTTGACATTACTCAAAGCAGATTATGTAAAATATATTGGATTTCATAAGCTATCACTTTATTAAAAAAAGTCATTTTAACTGGGATAAGATTGTTTACATGTGAAAAGTATTATATTGCCTACTTGCAAGTTTCACTTTTTTATTTTGACGACACTTGACGGATGTGCTTATTTACACTGAAAAATAACGTTAGTGCATTTTATTGATAATACTTTTGAAATTTATCAGGCACATTTTTGTTTAGTTCCTTCTACTTAAATAAATTCAATGTAAACTTCCTTCAAAACAAAGTCTCGCACAAAAGAACTAAGTTATATCATCATTACACATATCCTGTACTTGGATAAAAACATACCTTCTATTTACGATGTTTGTAAAATTAATGAATACAATCAAATAACATATTTTAATAATTTATTTAAAGCTAATTTTAGTTAGCCATTTAACTTTGATTGTCATATTTTTATCTTTAGCAATTGAATTTAAGACTACATATGGCATGAAACAAATATACTTTTCCTTAATATACATGGTAACCAATCATTAACTTAGAGTTTCAAAATAATTATTCAAGGTACTAATCTTATTATTTTGTCCAAACACGCATTTCACCCATTTTAAAATAATAGACTCAAAGGTATTGTTTAGAGTCAGATAAATAATACTAACAAATCCTTGTGTGAAATGCAAAGAGTGAAAAATTAACAATACTTTCATAAATATTTCCTAAATCATATTTTAAATATTGTTCGGAAGAATAGTTAAATCAATACTCAAAAGCCCAAGTACATAAATTTAAAAAAATGAGTTAATATGTTTGTACATTTTAATTTACCATTGAATACGAATGGTGGTGTAAAAACATAATGAATAACATGGCCAAAGGAAATTGCTATATTATCCTAAATGAATAGCAATTTAGGTGGAGTACAATAGACATATCCATTGATGCTCAAAATGCAGTTACTAAACCAGATATAGTTAAATTCCTAAGATCTAATCAGCATAGTCTACAGCCTTGCACTTTTAAATCAATGTAGTTATGTGTGTATTATACTGCTCCATAAAATATTAATAAAAATCAAAAATACGAATTTAAATGTTGTTAAACAGTAGCCTCTGTAAAATGTGAAATAATTTGAATGAAACAAAACTTACTCAACAATTAGTAAGTAACGGTATAAAAAGCCAACTAAATTATTAGACAATTCTATCGTGGTAGCATGAATTTCCCCTAAAATTGATGCCATCATTAAATTTTGATTGAAATACGATGATAAGCCATGACAATAACAAATGCATATGAATTTGATTGTTCTATGACCATTTGGTTTGTTATTCGAGTGATGATGTAAAACATATCAGTCATTATAGATAAATATATTATACGTTTGTATTTTTTGATTTCTGCCATTTTTATAGAAATAGAAATATAAAATAGAAGAATGTTTAAAGTTGAACCCAAAATGAAAACAGTTTTGTCATTTATAGATAACGCTTCTTTTAAATAATGAACATAATTGCTAGACTTGTCTAAAATTATCGTGTTTAGCATTGTAAATTATAACAAATAATTGAAATATCACTCTTAATATTTAATATCTAACTTTTAAAAAAGCTTTTGTTATGAAGTAAATAAATCTTGTATGTTATTTGAATTTGGATCACAATATTTTGATACAAAAAAATGGTACGATTCATTCATAATTAATTAATGAAATTGCCTTAGACAGAATAATTATATGTCTATATTTATATTCTTTGGTATTTCTAAGAAACATTAAAATAAAAATTACATATGTGATCGTTGTTGCGAGAAATAATAGTGGTTAACTACATGAATAAGCATGGTTACAAGTGTTAACTGTTTTTGAAGTTTTCTTGTACAAGTCGTTAATAATTCAATAAATATTATTAAAAATATACATATCACATATATCAAGTACATATGAGAAATACATGAGTTTGGATTGAAGACTAAAAAAGATTCAACATTTTGGTTATTCGTGTTGCTTATAAATCTAGATGATATTAAGTTTCTGTTCATACAAATTTCGATAGTATCAATTCTACTGACATTAACACAAATAATGGTATTTCTTAAAAGATTAATAATAACTTATGCAAAAAATTGAGTTCTTGTTAAACAGTATCCTCTATATGTAATAATATCATATAATTACAGTTTACAAAACTTACCTCATAATCAACAAATAACGATATAAAAATACAATTAAATTGCTTAACAATTGATTTATACCAAGTTGAGTTTCAGATAACAACGATGCCAACATAATATTCTTTGGTATGTAAGTAACAGGACCGTGAGAAAAAATATATATGAATTGGCTTGTTTAATCGTATACTGATTAAGCATTTGAGTTACATTATACAAGATAACAGTTATTACAAATAAGTATATTTTCATTTGTATCTTTACATTTCCTTATTTTAATAGTAGTTATTTGCCATTACTTTACATTTTTTGTTTTAACTCTAATTAATGTAAGTTTGCGCTAATACAAAGTTCTGCTTCCGAATTTGCCATCTATGTGTATAAAAGAATGATAAAAGTAGACTAAGACGGTTTAAAAAACCCAGTTTGAGGTTAGTATGCGTTCAGGATTCGATATGAATACTGTTACCAAATTTTGGGATGAAAGCAAAAAAGTTTTCTAATAAGACAATATGGAATAATTTATATGAGTTTTATTTAATAGTTAAAATAGGAATAAAACAATACAGAGACATGTGTTTAACAGTGATGATGATGTCCATGATGATGATGGTGATGTCCATAACCCTCATACTCCTCATAATATCTATTTCCATACATTTCACCTCCATAATATTGTGGATACATAGGTTGCCCATAAGGCATTCCCATTGGCATCATACTAGGAACAGGTACTGGAACTGGTACTGGAATTTCAGCTATAGCTGGCATCATTGGTGGGTAACCTTGACCGTAATATCCTGAGTAATTCATAATAGTTCGTAAAATTGGTTTTGAATAAACTTTAAAAGTATGATCTAATCTTTAAAATTGTACCCTTATATATTAGTTCGATTAGTGTTCCCCATGATTAAATAAATTCATGGACAATGATAAGGGTGTATCTATTAGTATTGTGTTTATGTATGTGAGTCATTTGTGTGATGAATTGATGCATGACGGGATTGGACTTATTTCAGAGTGATGATTAAGAAGTATGAGTATAAAAATGAGTGTGAACTTTTGAAATATATTTTAAATAATTGTATTTACATTTTTATTCTTTATCTATTTATACAAGAAAAATGTTTGTGTTTCATTAGGGTTGCTCTTAAATAATTTAAAAAACTAATATGCAAGATCAATGATCTATTTAACAAAAACTAAGGTTAAAAAATATGAAAATATTATGATTGTTGCTAATTTTGTATTAGAGTAGCAGGCGGGTGTCTAGTATTATTTATTTAATTGGTTAAGACACAACTTTAATGAAATACAAAAGAAGTGTACGATGTAAGCAATTTGTAGGGAAATGGTGAATTGATGTGTCAACAAGTTAAAATTGAAAGAAAGGCACTTAGTTCCTTACGAGTATCAACAGACATAATAACAGAACCAGAGGTACTCTGATTTATTATCTTAATCACAGTTATGTATAATAAATACATTAAAATTAGAATACAATATATAATATACGTATTAAAGATGGTATTACTTTACAATTAGCAACTTGATTATCTCGTCTGTTTGATTATTTATCATATGGATACGTAACTCGTAGTTGTCTTACTTATTCTGAGTAATGCTTGTGACATAAAACATTCATTCTATTATTTTTTCAAATATTAATTATGGCTTCTATAAATATATTTACATGTACAAAGCTCTAGCTGTAAATACTATCTATAAAACATGAACAATTTAATTTCTTTTTTTATTAATCTTATGATGGATTTATTGATGGTAAGTTAGAAATATGCATTTAAAACTTTTATGTATAAAAACAAAGACTCATTTGAGTAGGGATAGGCCGTCTGCAAGATTCTGAATCTAAATCAAATTTTCTAGAAAAATTGCACATTATTAAAGAAGATATATTAAACTCCAAAACACCTATTTTTATTCTATTTTTGACACTAATTCTAAACCTTTTTATCATCAAAACCAACCATTTGTGATAAGTTAAAATGTTTTCGAAACGCAGCTTTTCATCAAACGTTGCAGTCCTAAACATATTCTTATTCATAGAAGCATGGATAGATTCAATTGTCTGTTTGCTAAAATATAAAGAGATCTTATTTTTGATGTGACGGATGAGAAGATGTGCTTTAGGTTATATTGTCACCTTTAAAATTGGGCTATTGATTGCTTCATAGAATCTATCTAATGCTTCACAACCTTTAATCGTTTCTCCCTTAGATAATTTTTGGGCTTTTGTAAGTCTCTTAATGTCTGTAACAATGCTTTATAAACAAGTATTATTTCTGTTCTCTTTAATCTCGTATAAATTAATATAAAGATAAAGTAGTCAAAGTATCCCAATGTTTAAGTCATCAGAAAGACAAAAAAGTCCCAGATTATGGAAAAAACTGCAAAATTGAATATCCAATGCTTTATAAAGATGTTACTGTTTATCGTCTGCCTGTTCAATTGCCAAGTCAAAATGTTGCTGTAGCTGATATTGAATCAAACTTACTGAATGGTAAAATCATATAGTAAATGTGAAGTCGCAATTTAAAAATGTTAAACATAATATTGTTTCATATCGACTTCAACAGTCTTCTTCCTAAGCACTCACGGCTCTGAACATTACAAGTCCTACATTTTCTACGACAATGAGATACTTGAAGATGATTTCAACAAATGTCCTTCTTTCAAATTAATAAACGTTTTAATTGAGGGCCATTTACATAATTTCAATGAAATAGTTCCTGATTATGTACATCAGGTAAAAATGTATACATTTAATAACATGAGCAAGATAATGACGCATAATTTGACAATATACTTTTGATCAGTTATTTTTTAATGTTGAATTTAATTAAAGATGTAGATCATTTTGATAAAGATTAATCTTGAATCCTCCGTAAAATTCATTCATTAGTAATTAATGATGTTCACGTGATAAAGCAAGTACTCACTCAATTTATGGTATTAAGTATGTCGTCATAATGCTCTATTTACAAAACAAGCTCTGTTATAATAAACAATCACTCATCTATGTTGATACATCATCAACAACCAAAACACATAACTACTACAAAGTAGATAGGCAATAAGCTTTTAAAAAATAATATGTTTTATCTGTTTCATGAAGTTGTAATTAAGGCACATAATTAAATAGACCAACAACATTTTGTCACTATAAATGTAGAATAAATAAATGAAATAAATCATATACAATTACACATCTATTCTTTATTAACATGCAATCTAAAAATATTTTATTGGTTCTTGCTCTTGCTAGTACTTTATTAGCTTTTCCTCAAGGAGAAGAAGGAATGCGTGGAGAAAAACATGGTCATGAAATGGAAGGTCGTGGTCCATTTTTCTTAGCTAATGCTACTGAAACTACTAAAACTGAATTTAAAGGCATTATGAAAAATGGTACTTTAAGTAGAAATGCCAAGTCTTCTGCTTTGGATGCTGTTATTGCTGGTGATTCTGGTGAAGGTGTTCAAGTAAGAGTATAAAATAATTATTTTGTTTACAAATATTTTTAGTCCGGTTATGCTACATTCAAAGCTGATATGACAGCCGATATCGCAGAAATCAAAAGTAAAGTTGATGCTGCTGTAGCTGCTGCCAATTTAACTACAACTCAAATGACTCTTTTTACAAGTCTTGAAAATATTTTCACAAATGGAGATTTGAGTCCTAGTGTAATGAGAAATGAAACTGAAACTATTATAAAAAACGCAAATAAAGATGATTTAAAGGTTCTGGAAAAAGTATTTATCCATAGAGGTGGATTCAAGGGACAAAGAGGAGGATTTGAAGATAGCCATGAACATTCAGAAGCTTACAGACAAGAAGGAAGAAACAGTCAAAATCAAGGAGAAAGAAGTGGACAAGATTGGAATGGGAACAATAATCAAGGAGGTCATGGTGAACACAGACGTGATAATGAAACTTTATCATCCACTACTGCACCATAAAAATATTCTGATTTATATCTTATCATCTAAATATCTGTTAAATTTACTTATTATTAAACCTGAAATTCCGTAAATTAGTATCTTAGTCTGAAAGTTTTTTTTCGTAAAAAATTTAAATGCCTCCCCTGCCCAGCAGAAAAGAGATGTTGAAAATATTTGTTATGATTTAGGTATAAAAAAACCGTGGCTTTCAAACTGCATTAACCAAATTTTCATAAAATTTATATTGCTCCGGGGGGATAGGGCTAAAGGGTTGAAGACCTTGACTTTTAGACAAACACATAAATACACAATTGAAAAGGAAACTAAGATAAGGATGCCCAAGATGATTATTAAAATTCCGATTACATTAATACTACGACTTAATTAAAGAAGATTGCATTGACAACGATGCCAAAGCATATCTCAGATATCTTTAGAGACACAATTTTTGATTTTAGAATGAGGAATGGTAATTGCAATAAATACACAATCTAATTAAAGGTATTTATTTTAAAAATTAGATAAGTAAGCCCGATAGATTATCCCAAAGAGATGCCTGTCATCCTTTATTGATCATTTATAGCAGAAATAAACCAAAAATTGACGGGTAAAATTCGAATCAACTATATATTTAGAGTTCGATGTAATTTATTGTATCAAAAAATATTATTTAATGTTTAAAATATGCCAATTGCTGCTACTTAATGTTATTTTTGAAATATGATTTTAAAGTATTAATCATAAGTTTGTGTACTAACTGAAATAATTAGACAACCTTAATTGTCGTCATTTATTTATATCAAGCTAGTCAATAATATCTTAACAAAAATCAGACAATTTAAAACGTAACTTTGACATTATTTGTTTCCTTAGATTGATATTTTTGTATTCAGTTATATTGTATAAATTTTGTCTTTCAACAAAAATATTATTGAAAGAATCAAAATAAAATTACATGTAAAAGTACTTTTTAAAAAATATTTCATTATGATTTATAAAATAAATTATCTCAAAAGCAATTAAATGCTGAAAGTTTGCTCATTACAGTCTGTGCGTATTACTTATTTTTGAATATAAATAGGAACAATTTCAACATTATTAAATTGATGATTTTAAAGTTTTTGAGTGCATCAATTTTTCCTAAATATATAGGTGCATGCCTTTTTAAATGTACCATTTTTCAAAGTCAATAAAAACACTTTCTTACAATAACACAATTTTAACATATTATTTTTTTCCTCAAATTATTATTCATTAGGATATGAAAGATTTATATTTGATTGTTTTGTCTATAGAAGGTATCATTGCAATTTGTCTCAACTTGGGAATATTTTTACTTCTTCAATTCAAACCACCTCATAAAAATGAGTTTACTGCATTAGTAAAATATTCTAGAATCCTAGATGCTTATATTTCATTCATGCTAGCATTTCTTCTACGAGCTAAGATTCTCAGACATTACACAAGTTATCTTATATACGGTTTAGTTAAATATGTGGCAAGCAGAGACATTCAAATATACATTGTTGCTTTTTTACTCATTCAGTTTCACTATCATCTCTTGTTCATGGTTTTAACTCTTATATGTAGATATAATGTTTTTGTAAGAAAGGTTTCAAATATATTTTATACAAATGCTATTGAAAAAGTTGTTATTGGAATTGTTTTTATTTTAATACCAATTGTCACCATTTCAACTGCAAAATTTTGGTTAGTTGATAAAGAGGCTGATTTAATTTTAACCAAATCTGTAAGTTACTTGTTCAAATTTGTTTGAAGAATATAATTTAGATATATAAAACAATGCCTGATTTTAATGAAAGTTCTCCGTTTGTTATAAATCTGAATAATAAATTATTAAGTCCATTTGTAATCAGTGTGACTGTAAACGCTAGCGTAGAATTTTTCGTTCTTGTAGTTGTTGTATTTTACTATTACTGGAATATTGAAAAAACCTTTAAAAAGTTACTTGTAAACGCTCAGGACAAAACAAAGAATCGTATACAAAGCAATATCAATCAAATGAGAGCGAACATTGTAACTTTTGGCTCATTTTTTGGACCAGCAATGATTGGAATATCAATTACATTTATTTTAATGGAAATTACTGGTAATTATCATTTATTTGACGACCAAGACTTATCATGGTTTATTAATTATTTTTTGTTGTATTTTATTGTTAGACCAATAGAGATTTTGTATCAAAATTATAAGACAGAATATCTGAGATGGAAGCTTAGAAAGATACCAAAAGCCGTCACAAATTATACTAATAAATTACATATTTAGAATTGTATGTGATATTATTAAAAATCGTTGTTTGATGTTGCCATTTAATTATATTGTAGTGATATGATTTTAAAGTATTTATCCAAAGTTGCTAGATTAACTGAAATAATTAGACATACAATAATTGTCGCCATTTGTTTTTATGAAGTAAGTCAATAATATGTTAAGAAAAGCCAGATAATTTAACTTTCTTATTTTTGAATTCATTTCATTAATATTTTTTGCATTTAAACAAATTGTATAGACTTTTTTAAGTAAACACATTTTCGACAGAAACAAAATGATATTGGATTTAAAGTTACAGTTTCGGAAAATATTTGATCTCAATTTATAAAGGAATTTATCTGAAAAATAATAAATGCTGAAAGTTTGTTCATTACTGTTTGTGCATAATGCTTTTTTTGAAGATTAAGAGTTACGTACAATAATATGATAATGAAGCTAAAAAAGTTCATGAACACATAAATGAATTAACTTTGTGTTTTAATAAATTTTAATAGTGATAATTAAGATAAATAAACTGATTGAGGACGTTTTCATCCGATATTCGGTCTCCAGCCCTCAAAGTACCCGGGTAGGCATGATGTTTTTCTTAAAAAAATTGTTTAAAATGTTTTTAATGGTACTTTCAAAATCCATTTCATTAATTTTGTAGACCTTTACTAGCGCTATATCATAGGCTAGATTACCTTAATTTTTGATCAAGTCAATATGGTGCATCAGCTTGATTTATACAAAGTGCCACTTTTTTATGTTATATTACTTATTTTGCTATTCTACAATCATTACACAACATAAATTAAAAATCCTTTATATCAATCTTTTAGAACTTTTTAAGCGCTATATATTAGGCTGTATTATTTTGGTTTTTGATCTAGTCAATATGACGAAAGAGCTCCATAAATACAAAGAGTTACATTTTTATGTGTGTTACTTATTTTATTATTTTGAAAAAGTTTTAAAGTTTAATTCACATTTACAATCCTTTTAAAGTATCTATCCAAAGCAAAATTCAAGACGTTTTTGAACGTGCATTATCATATCATTGTCTCGGCCGGGTCACATGCGAAACTCTGTGACTTCCATTGTACTCCAAATTCTTTACTTGATTTTTTAGTTCAAAATTGTCATCATTCAAACCATTTATCGTTTCAGTTTTATCCTCATTTTCCTTTTTCAATCTGGAAACCTCTTTCTTTAAGCCTGCATTTCGAATGACAGTGTTTGTAGAGATCTGTTCTAACCCAGTCTTGCAAATGATTCGCCTAATAGCCTTGTTAGATTGCTTCTTAGTACGTCCCATCCTAAAAACACAAAAATTCATAAATATGAGTAAAAAATGATTCACGCAACGAAGTAGAATCAGTAAACACTAATAACATTAATTATATATCAGATTCAACTTTATGAAGCTTAAAAAACATAAATAAGCAAGCTTTAAATAGCCATTCAATTATAATTGTAAATTAAAAAAATAATTATAATAGCTGTTTCCAAAAACTGAGCTCATCCGCAATCACGGTTTGACCGATTTTAACGTATTAGTAGCCAAAAGAAAGTCCTTGATTTACTGATTATTTGTGATGAAATGGATTTTAAAATCAAAGTTTATTTGAGGAGCTGCATGTCTTGATTGAATATATTTATTGACAAAAAGCAAACTTGCTTATTTGAACTCAAATAACAGTCTACCTTCAACTAGATACATTCATGTAAATTGTTAAAGTACATTTTAACATTTTTGAACAATTTTGAACATATATCATTGCTCCAACTTAGTTCAATTGAGTATGTTAGTCAAAAATATATGTTGTTCAAATTCCATGCAATAAAATGTTTTTTTTGCGCTTACAAGTTAAATTATTTATTAAATTAAAGTTATTTATTAATTTTGATCAATATAAAACAATAGTATTTATGATTTTAAAAAAAAGTTAAAAATTGAGTCTCTTCATGTCCGCCTCCAGATCGATGTGTTCGTGTCAGAATCATCTCTTAAGGTTCCTTAGGTGCAGAAATTGATGGAGAATCTAAAAAGAATTATTACGGATCTTGATTGCTTCGTTAAATTGATATTTTTACTACACTTCCGAAAAATCGACAAATTTAACCACCGTGATTATTAAATAGTAGAAATGATGCAACTATCTTTATTATATTAACTGCACATATATATAATAATAATGAGCATAATATGCATATAATGTGAATGACGTGTTGCTTACTATCCAACAATTATGATGGCAAAATACAATAAATAATTATTAAAGAACTTCTTTGTAGACAATGTTATTTGTGATATTTGTTTGAATCATTTTATCATTTGGTGATTTGACTCTTCATAAACCGACATAAAGTTGTCCATGAGTGAAAGAATCTTTTGCTAAATCAAGACCAACACGGGATAAAGTTTGTCACTGAGACTTGTTGATTGTCATGGCATAAGCCAATTTTACTGGAAATTGTTTTCAATAAAATGATTCTTGGAATCAAAACATTTTCCCCAACTCTTGGACTGACAATGTGTTGGTATACAAGAATGGTATTACTCAAAACAATCCTACGGCAGTTAAAGCAATCATTAAAGACTTTTACGAAGATCTCTATTGTGACGTTAACCTGCCCAGTCATTTTTCTATAGCTCCAGCAAATATCAGCATGATTCCTCTTTTCAGCCGTCTGGGAGTTCTTACAGCTTTGAAGAACATCAAAACTGGCAAGGCTAATGGCCCGGGCAATGTAGAAGGATACTTACTTAAAGCTGCTGCTCATCTGTTAGCTGGTTCTCTGACCACAAGACTCGACTACTACATGTTTTCGGCATCCACACCTGCTTTTTTTAAAGACGCAAGTTTAATGTTGCTATTCAAGAAAGGAGATTCTAATGATATTGGCAACTATCGTCCCTTTTCTCTTCTCTGAACGGTTATCAAAATTTATACTAAACTTCTTTTGAAGATATTAGAAGCAAGGTTCGATGAGGTCATTTCTCTGCCACTGATAACATAATTCCTTTGTGACTATGCTTGAAAAGATTTATGAACACAAGATTAACCTTCATTTAGTTTTTCTTGATTTGAAAAAAGGTTTCAATTTGGTTTCCAGGAAACACATTTGGTTGGTCTTGAGAAACTACGGCATCGAAGAAGTCTATATTGTTGCAATCAAAGAATTATATGATAACTCAACACTATCATCCTCACTTCTCGGTAACAAGATTGAGATTTCTTCTGATGCTGATGTCGAATAGGGAGATTGACTGAGTCCTCGTCTTTTCACGTTACTTAGTCAATTCGTCATGAATCATTTAGACTGTAAGAATTTCGGTTTTCCTATCTCTGTCGATGGCAAAGACATATCTTTTGATTACTTGGCTAAGGCTGACGACATGATCCTGTTGTCTGATAAACCGGCCAGTTCTGCTGGACAACTTCTCTTTCTTGACTAGTAAATTAAATTTGTAGCTGAACCTCAGCAAATACGACTACACGGTTCAATGTAAGAGCAGTGGAAATGTAGCAGTCACTTCAATTTCATTAAATGGCATAAACTTATATCAAGTCGATTCTTATGACCTCTAGGCCAAGAACAATAAATAACGAACTTATTAATTCCATACAATTTCAATTAGATGTTACACTTTAGATTCCAGCAGCAATATTATATGGTCCAGTTTTTTGTTCAATTGGCTGTAGTTTTATTTTTAATAGTACAGAATATGCCGAATTGATATCATATTGAAGCAATGAAAGCATGTAAAATGTAATTTATTCTTTTAATTCAACAATAATCTGGTACTATATGTTGTAAAATAGTGAACGCAACTTAAATATATTAGTTGATGTTTTATTGTTTTGTAATTACATCCATTTTCTTGGATGTGTATGTAATAAAATGTTGCTTGGCAAATAAAATAGTGTAAATATATTGTATTATATTGTTTATTTCAAAATAATATTTATAAAGAATTTATGGGGCTTGAGTAGTTGAATGTTCATGTCTTCTCTCATTTTCACGACCTTCTCCATTTCCATTCATACCGCCATGGTGTTCTTCAGCTCCTCCAAACTTTCCACCAAAGTCTCTTTTCAAACTTTTAAAGAATTCTTCAACAGCTTTAAGATCAGTTGGATCAGCACTTGTTTTTAAAGCTTCTGCTTGAGTTTTGATTGCTTCTGGAGTTAAGTCACCATTTGTGTAAATAGTTTCAAAGTTTTGAATAAGTGTTTTTTGAGCAGTAGTTAAGTCAGAGGCAGTGATATTAGCATCAATTGTAGTTTTCAAAGCAGTCCATTTAGCTGTCATTTCAGTCTTAAAAGTAGCATAGCCGGACTAAAAAAATATTAATTAGTTATAATGTTTATAATATTTTACTTACTTGAACACCTTCTCCAGCATCATTAGCAATCAAGGCGTCAGTAGCTGCTGTTTTAGCATTCCTACTAAGAGTATGATTTCTTTGAATTTCTTCAAATTGAGTCTTAGTAGTTTGAGTAGCATTTTGCAAAAAGAATGAAAAACCGCCTTCTTTTCCATTTTTGAAACCCCCCATTTCTTTTCCTCCACCACCTTCATGTCTATCTTGAGGGAAAGCTAACAAAGTACCTGTTAAAGCAAGAACCAGTAAAATATTTTTAGATTGCATTTTAATGAACAATAAAATAAAATGATATGCTTTTACAATTGTTTTCTCACTTCTTTTATAGTGCAAAAATGTTCTTGGTCTATATTAATTGGGTCTTAATTTATTTTAAAAACATATTGTTAGTAACGATTTAGTGCTGATCTACTCTTTTAATTTTGTGTTTTGATTGTCGTTGATGTATTTATATGGATGAGTAATTTTGCTAGTATAACGGAGTTTTTTGATGACGACACAATTATATACTCACTTCCGTATATTGGAGTGATCAATGAATTTTGCGTGGGATTAAAATAAACTTTTTTGTTAATCAAGTCTCATACATAAAAATCATATGTATCATCCTTGTTATCAAGAACATTTAAATTGAAAGCAATGTTTATTCTTTATGTATTTATTAATATCAAATGTATCTGGTTACGCCATAATCTAATATCTGTACGTTAAGGTAATATGAATGATCATTAATAGAAACATCTATAAACTGCTGGATAAGCATTTTTTAATCATCTCCTTTGCAAACTTTGAAAGCAGTTGGTGGTGGTAAATGGAAAACTCTGTATATTAAAACTATACATTTCAATTTCAAGAACATTATAATTTTTGTTCATTGACATCTATCCATTAACAAATGCATTATTATTCATATAAATAATGAATTTAGATATTTTTAATTGATTTAATTAAAAGAAATTAAGTTTGAATATTTATTCTTAAAATACTATCTTTCTTTTTGCTCGCTAGCGAGTGGTGGTTATTTTATTTCTCTCTAAGGAGTACTTAATCGTCAAGTAGATTACCTAGTGACGCGTGTGTACTCATCTTTACCGCTAAAGGTGTTAACTTAGGTTAGCTGATAAATAGTGTTTATTTAGATTAATCTAATCACTAATCAACTCTATAAGGATCTTAACGGATAAAAGGTGTCAAGACAATTGTAGAGATGTCAAAAGATAGATTAATGTGGAGGACATTACCCCAGATACTACAAAGTAGCTACTAAACAGCATTTATTATATGTATACTATATGTTCTTTGTAATTTATATTGTACGGTGTTTTTGATACGGGTAATAAATAATAATAATCTTTCAAAACATTGAGCTTTTCTTGGTTAGTCAAAGTTTTCCGATGAGATGGGCTATTTTGAAAGAATATCAATTTTATAAAGAAGGTACTAAGCATAAACTACGTCTCAAATTTAATTGGAAAACAGTCTATAAAAATCGCTGTAAAGCTAAATTTTATAAGTGCCTCTTATAGTCTGGTAAATTTACACAGTAAAATCCAAATAATGAAAAAAGTGTCCACTATTGAGAGGTGTCCATAAAACACGGTGTCCACTATAGACAGGCTTCACTGTATTTAATTTTTTGTCTATTATCAAAATTGCATTGCATTTTTTACTATGAATCTACGTTTTTGATTCATTATTTTTTATTTATACTATAATAATGGCCATATTTTACATAGTAATTGTGTTTCCATGAAATTTACTACTTTTAAAAACTCTCAAACAAGCTAATATTGTTTACAATAATAATAGCATTTTTTACCAAAATAATGTGAATGTTTCTGTGGTATAATATTATTGCTCTTATGGTATGAATGAACGTTTATATGATATACCCCTGAACGCACTCGTTTTAAATAAATATTAAAAGGTTTATTAAATTTTATAAAATTGTTTTTGAACATTTAGTCTAGAGGACAAAGAACTGTATTATTTGGAAACCATTTATATGAACCAAATTGACCCATTATCTTTGCCTTGATAATATTATCAATTATACTCGTTGCTGATTGAGTTAATACTGCCAAATATTTTGTTATTTCAACTAATCTCCAAGAGTAATTGTCTATTTGTTTTTCATAAATGTAATAATTTTGAAGCTCGCTGGCTGCTGACTTCAATATTGAATCCATGAAGCAAAAAGTACTTTCAGATAGGTCATCTCGTCTTTTGTGAGACCATAGAATTTGAGTGACTAAATAACTTAGTTCAATTTGATCTAATTTAAGCTTTTTAAATGGTCTATAAAGTTCAGTCATGTAGAATTCAAAGTCATGTCTCATAATTGTACGTCTTTCAAATGGATCTTCTGTAAAAAATTTATCTGGAAATTTATTGTCAGAACCTATTTCAAGGGCTTGGTCATTTTGAACTATAATCATGCAAGTTTCACCTTCATATCCAAATATTTGCAAGGCTAACATAACGTTCTAAGACATTAATTAAATAATTGTTAATATTTACTTACCGAAAATTCATCAAACCGTGGCCAAAATTTTCGATATATTAAAGTTTTTTCATGATGACAAAGTCTATTAAATTCAGACAATGACATCAATATTTCAGCATGAAATTTAAATGATTGTGTCCTAAATTCAATAAAATCTACAAATGAAATAGGTGTATTAATTTTTATTTCTTCTTTTGGCTTTATTTCCCACTTATCAAAGAATTGTTGTAAGCAAATTGCCATTCTTTGTAAACAGGTTGGACTATAAATTGGATTGAAGATGCTATTTAGTGTTAATAATGGAGGACCTGATATTATTGCCGTAATAATTTCTACTACTTTGTGGTGTTTTATGTATAATTGAGTTTCTTTTAGGTAAAATTGATCATCAGACGAATTTTCATTGTAAGAATATTCTGAAGATGATGTAGATGGAATGGTAGGATTAATATTTTTCATAAGAGAAACATCTTTTTTGCTTTCATTTTCTTTACAGTCCTCTTTTTTAATTTTTAAAATCATTCCAGCTTTAGTACACTTTTGAAAGCGACAAAATCGACACTTCTGTGTTCCTTAAAATTATAATAACTGGTTTAAAAAATTATTTTAATCCAATATTTACCTGATTTAATTTCACATTGCTGGTTACCTCTTCTACATCTATACTCAAGCCCTAAAGCAATTGTTTTTTTGAAGAAATTAGCACATGGGCGGCATGAATTTACTACAATAAATAAATAATGGTGCAATAATTTAAAATAAACTAACCTTGACAACGAACTCCGACACCTTTTCCTATATATCCACAACATAAACATTCATCTTCATTTTGTTTATTTAAAAAGGCTAATAGTTTTTGACTAATCATTACAAAACGATTAATTTAAAATAAAAGTGTATCAATAATTACAAGAACACAAACTTTGATGAAATAAATAATCACGTGAATTGTTCAGTAACACAAAAATCAATAAAAAGAGTATATGCTGAAGGTGTATGTAAGTACATAGATTTTATCTAGGTGAAAGTAAAGTTAAATGGAGCTTGAAATATGTACTTTTTGCGCATAATAATAAACGTACTTTATTAATATTTAGTAGCTTCTTTATGATATCATTTTATTAATGTATCTAAAGGTAGACGAATTAAGTTGTTTATTTGAATTCTGAGCACATTAATTAGATTTGAATGTCATGAATTAATATAATATTTTATTTTGCTAAGACTAATATACATATACTAATTTTAACATGATAAATCCGAATTTAACATAAAAAATACATGTTTTTTTATAATGCACAAAATGTAGCACCGTGGACCCAAGACTTATAGATACTTCTTTCACAAAAAGTGTTTTGCTAATGATTATATTGGTTTAAGTGCATGAAATAAACCGTCGCTTTTGCATAGACCTGAGGAGGCAATTGGGAGTCATTACACAAAGTGAGAAAATATCGGTTTATAATAATAAATCAGTGCTCCATGTTGATTATATTTTTTCAACCAACGTAAGACGAAATTTCAATTAAAGCACATATGAAGGTAAACAGGCACAATTATCAGACTTAACGAGTTTAAAGCATTTTTCATAACCCAGCCCTTCCGTATTGCTTTTAGTGGTATAGCGAAAATATTTAAATGCAACAAAAACAGTTTTGTTAAAAACGGGGCTAAAGCTATGCTCAACTTTTTGATTTTATTATTTTCAAAATACTTTAAACATTTTTTATATTATTTCAATCAAAAATGCCGTAATGCAAAACCCGTTTTCGTTTAACAATCTCCAGTATCAACCCAGTTAGCCGTAAATTTTTTCGATTTATAATTTTTAATAAACATTCTTTAATTTATCTTAATAATTTTGCCTTAATAAAACGTTTAATTTTTTTATTCAGGTTTGTTTATGAATCATAAAACAAATAATTCGTCAATTTTGACAATCTTCATGACTTTTATGACCTGTTTACGAATCAGAATCATCTATATGATAACTTAAGAAAGTTGAATAGTTTTGAACGACGTAAAGAGTTGTATATAGCTTGAACTTATCATTCTGCCAGATTATGCTGTTAAATTTGATTCTATTACTACGAACAAATTATTTTGGATGACTAATCTTGAGCAAATTATTTTTTGTACTCATGCAGGGGTTCCAATAAATCTAGAAAATACATGTTTCAAATCTTCTTTTCCTCAATTTGAAATATATAATATGTCTGCTTCTGAACAAGTTTTCGAAGAAATATATACGAGATGGCCCATTATTTATTTATATCATAGTGGCAGTCATTTTGAGTTAATTAGTAAAATTAGTTTTCCAGATGACATTGGTATGACTCCTGTTTATAAGATTACACATCCTCGTGTTACAGCTCCTTCTCCAGCAATCGAGGTTCCTATTATTACTAGAACTCTTCGTTCGAATACAAAAGTTCCATATATTGATAATTTAGCCAAATGCAACGGTTCTTTCGATAATAAAGTTAAACAAAATTCTATCAAAAAAAATATGGTAGCTACACATTCAACAACTCCTAATATTCCAATGGAAGTAGATGAATATGGTGTTAATAAACTATTTATCACCGTTAAAAGTTTTAAATCTTCTGTTAAAAATGCTTTTATTAAATCTGTTGATAACAAGTATGAGCCTGATCTAAAATCAGTTGTGTATAATGATTCAATTTGTAAAAATTGTTCTATTGTTTTTAAGAAAGACATTAAAAAAGTTGATGATTCACTTTGTAATGCACTAGCTTTACTTTTATTTTCAACACATATAGCTTTTAAGTTTATTAGGAAATTTGTAGTTGACTCAATTTGCGATAATAGCGAGAAGAATAGAGATTGGATTTTGAACAGCTTACCTGATAAATGTAAAAAGAAAAATGGCACACTTTTGATGAAGGTTTTTAAGTCAGAAAAATTAACTGAGCTTGATTGTATTTGTAGATTGTATGGAGTAGATATTATAGTTAAAATAAAAGATGCTCTTATTTCAATTAGATCAAATGGTGATTTCTTAAGTAACGCTTCATTTTCTAGCACTATAATTTTATCTTTTGAAAATGGTATTTTTAATGTTATTTCTTCTTTTAAAAAATCCTTAAAGTGTAATCATTTGGCTGAACAAATTTTATACAATAATGTTGATATGTTTGAAAATGACTCTCAACCAATTCCCAGTTCTCTATTAGATAAGCAGTTGGAAGCTAAAAATATTTTGAAAGATAATACGACTAATAGGGTTCAAAAACATAGAGACAATCAAACATATGCTGTTCAGACAATTGTTAGGGAACTCGATAGTGCTAATAGAGCAAATGCAAGCGCTTCTAGACCAAGAAGAAATTAAAACTGATAATGACAAAGTTCGTCTTGCAATAGCAGAGCATTAGTCTTATGTAATTAACATCCCTCACACTCAATCAACCGACTATGATATTTGATGAATCACTTGCTCAAATATTGCGAGTTTATCAATTTTTCATATTCATATCAAGACTATCCCTCCGACGTATCTAATCAACTATCATGGATCACACCTATTTTATATTAAAAAACCACTGGTAACATTTAAAAATGGTAAAAAACATTATCATTTCAGTTTTATTCGACTATACTATTTTATGTCTATATAAAGGGTGCCCACTAGTAGCTATGTCGGTTCTGTCTAAGTTAGAAGGTTTGGTCATCACTCTCTGTGGTAGCCATAACAATTTCATATAAAGCATTTCTAAGATTCTATGAACGACAGAGGGTCTTAAGACGTATATGTTACGAGCAATATTATACAATGTAAGAATTAGACTAATACGTTTTCAATTATATTTTTGTGTCGATGATTAAGCTTTTATTTATTTCATTACAATAGTTTTGTACTTCAATTGCAATTTACCTATTTCAGAATGTATTATACTGAACACAACCTTATGAAGCTTACTTTAGCTGGAACTAAAAGATCATTACTTTCTATTATTATTGGACTTTAAGATGATTCAGCTGTAGTTTTATATTTGGACTCCTCAATTCAAAACGCATCACTTTCTGTTAAGACAATCCCTTATAATGCTGTCATCAATGTTTATGATACTTTTGATAAACAAGGTCATGTTGAGCCGCTGTCAAAAAATGAATATACAGGATTCTTTAAGATGCTTACAAATGTAATGTAAGTAAAAATAACATAAAACGGATAATAATTATTATAATACTCCTGCACAATTTGGTTGGCCCAAGTCCCAATCCTGCTAATTTAATGATTGATCGTGTTGTCAAAACTTCAATGTCAGCTGATGATTTCGGATTATGGATACCTGCCAATTCATTTTTTGAAAATTACCCCACATCCACGATTTATGGCACAATGCCAAATGTTCAATTAATTGGGCAGTCACAACCATATAATTGCACATGCGAGTCCGATAAGAAGAATTAATTTGAATCATCTGTTCCATTATTTTGGCATCTTCCCTATTATTTTTTTCAACAGATTTAATAAATTGTGATAAATAAATGTGTTATTAAAAATTTAGTAGTCGATATAGTTTCAAAGTTTTCATTGCATGTATTAAAACAAATAAAAAGAATCCACATTTTTAGGATCAGACACACAAAAAGGCTATCAAATTAGATCTTCCATATTATTAATTCCTCACAATTATTATGGTTTATTTATTTCTGGTATTAACATTGTACTTGAGATTATAACTTTCACAATTTTTCTCATAAACTTTTTTATTATATTTATAAAAATAAACAAATTGAACCTTAAAAGTATAAATATTGTATAACTACTTTTAATTTTTACTTTTTAAAGATTAATGAAGATTTGAACATGAATATAATCAAGTTCATCCTTTTTTACATTTTTATACATTTTGATAAACATTTATGCATTATTTGTATTAACAATTTTGGAAAAAATGATTCATCTTTTTTAATAATTTTGTAAATGCACTTTTTATGTTGCATTTTTTCGACGTCAATATATTACCAATTGTGGGAAAGTGTAAACAAACTAATTTAGAATAAATGCACATACAAATAAATTGACATTTTGTGAAAATAATGAATGAACGTAAAAAATGATAAAAACGCCATCTTATTTTTGGTGTGTACAATAAACTCATGGAAACGAAAAAGGCTTATATTATGAGTTAACGGAAAGACATAATTAAAAGGGTAATTAAAAAGATAATTTTAATCATTATACACTTTTTTATTCTTCTAAACGTTTTTTTTAATTATGGATTGTGATTAATAAATTAAATGTAATTATTACGTTTAACAATACTTTACCTATTTCATAGAGATTTCTATTGTTAAATTGAGAAAGAAGATTAGCAGACATACGCTTTAGCTAAAAAATCATCTTTTTCAAAATTATATAGCATATTAAATTTATTTAGATAATATTTTCTATTGTTTAAAAGAGCATGCTATTTTAATTATTAATTTAAAAAGCATCTGCCGTGCTTCAACAATTCAAATAAATTCTTATGACATGGGAATATATTATTAACGTCTTAAATAATTTATATTATATATTAACAGCTGAATTTGGAGAAACTACCATATCTTTAGCAAATTAAACCAAAAGTTTATTAAAATGAACGACAACATCTATATATTGTGTTTAAGTTTAATTGGTGGCTTTGCATTTATTCTTAATATTGTAGTTTTTATTATCTTACAATTTAAACCTCCAACAATTCAAAATAAATTTACTTCTATTTCAAAATACTCACGTTTTATAGATGCTATTATTGGTTTTATATTTGGTGTTATTACGAAACCACAATTTACTCATACATATGCAAGCGTAGTTATAAATGGACTTCTGAAATATACAAAAAATGAAATTATACCTGCCTTTGTTTTTATTATCTCAATTATACTCTTTAATTATGTGATCTTTTGTCAGATTATTATATTTTTATCCAGATATAATATCTTCATAAGGAGAAAGAGTAACATATTTTATGCAAATAAAATTGAAAAATGTATCTTTATGGTTGGGTACGTATTTATACCATGTTTAATTGTATCAACTTATAATTGGTGGCTCATATTAGATGGGGAAAATATTAAATTGACAAATAAGGTAACTACTTATATGCATACTAATTTATTGATCTTTAGATTTTAAAATCAAATCCACATCTTACTGATGTTGTAGTTATAAATATGAAACAGGGTTTGTCGAGTCCTTTATGTATAGGACTCGTCATATCAGTAGTGTTTCAAGATTTAACACTTTCATCATTCATAATTTTTTATTACTTTACAATTGATAAAAAATTAAAAGAACTTTCCAACAAATCAAGATTACGTACCAGGTCTCAGATATTGGCAAATATTACAGCTATGAGATTTGCAATATTTTATTATGATCAACCAAGTGACACAATTCAATTATCGCCCTTATCTTGGGCATTTGTTTATATGATGGTTTATTTTATAATTAAGCCAATTGAGGTTAAACATATTTGTTTGATTTTAAAAGATTCAAATCTTCTAAATCAATATCAAAACATCCAATTAAATTAATTGGTAATACTAATTTTTTATAAATTTATGTTTTTATAAAATGTATATATACACAAACAATAAACGGACAAAAAAGATCTGTAAATAAAAACCTTTATCTTATGTTCTACGTTTACATACTTTTTTCATCTGTTTTTACAGATCTTTTTAATTGCAAAAAACTAAAATTAAATTATCACTTTTTCTTTCTTATTCTATGTACATTTAAGTGTGCGCCAATTATTGCTGGTTTTGTCAGCCGTCATTCCTTTAAGTCTATTGAAAACTATGAACTGGCATCTCTGTTGTTTCGAATGTTTCTTGTTCAGTTAATAGAAAAAATACTAAACAAGTTATAACAGCAATGTATGATCTGTGCTTTAAGAAGCTAATCCAAAAGCTACAATGCAAATATTTTAGTATAATGATTGATAGTTCTGATTTCAAACACAAGAGTATTCTTAATATTGTGATCTACACTGATACAAAGTCATTTTTTTAACTTCTTTCAAATTAGCCGACAAAAAAGCGATTACTACTACTCACATTTTGATTCCATTTATCAACAAGTATTTTATCGCACTTGTCATGGACAGTACGCCGTCATCATTTGGTAGTAAGGAATTTAGAAATGGTGAAAACAATATACTTTATCACATAAATCAAGATTATCCTCCATGGGTTCAGGGTATAAGTTGTGTTGCACATCTTACAATGAATGCTGGAAAAGCTGCCTCAGTCAATTTTGAATGAACAACCGGTCATTCCTATAAAAAAATGATTCACCAAATTAAATCATTCTTTACCATCCCCGCTAGTTATTCAAAACTGTTGGAAGCAACATCAGAAACAGAAATTATCTTTAACACTGACAATATAAAGAGGTGGACAAGTTCATATCTATTATCTAGTAAAATATTAAAGTATTCTGATCAAATATTTTCGATTCTAAATTGTAATGAAGTTGAAACTGCTGAATGGATCCTTGCAATTGAATTTTTCCACAAATTACAAAAATTAATTAATCATCTTATGTTAATAATTCAAAAAGATTGCGTCACAATTGGTGATGGGCATGAGTCGTTGTTAAAACTCAAAAGTCATTTAATCTTAAGAATTGAAGAGAATAAATTACCAATGTCGATTCATTTGGCATGTTAGATAACCTTATTGATTAGAAACGATTTCAAGATGGCATAATGGATATGACATTACTTTGTAAAAAAACTCAGTTCGCTATTTGTAGCACCGTGAATTAAATATATAGCTTTTTATTTTTTTAAATAATGTGTAACAAATATTTTTATGAAGCATGGTTCAAGTAATAACATTTACTTAATTAACTGGATCCATTAATTCTTGTAACGACAGTGTGTGTAACAGTTTTAGTTTTTAGACATTTAAACACTTTCTCAAATCTCCTTCGAATTACAATTTTATTTTTTGTTATCAGTAAGCTAAAGAAGATGGAGTTTAATGACGGCATCAATGAGGCTGCGGAGAAACAGGCACTTGCTGTAAAAAATCGTGGGATATCTACAAGCAGCATGAAGCAATAAAGTGCAAGAGGGGCACAATAGACCATGGGTGCAAGTGATTGCATAATAAGTACAGTTACAAATTCTTCAAAAATATTAAATTAAATTTGATATAGATATTAAACTATTACCTTTATTCATCCTGAGTGTCGTCTGTGAAAGTGTCGTTGAGAAACTTTTCATATAATTATTGTATTTCCAAAAAACTGCAGTATGTAAAATTTATATAAATTCATAATTAAAAGTAAACTTACTTGTACAAATAACACTTACGTTGCATGTAAAAAACACTTAAATAGTATGAATTAAGCGTTGATAATGAATATTATGTGTACTTACGGAAGTATGGTCCAATAGTATAAAGCAATTCAATTCGATTCTAAAATATGTAAATTAATATTTTCATTAAAAATAAAACGTACAATTGAGGCACTCAACGTTTGAGAATCTTCATTAATCACCGGATCAACTATCCCAGCTCTTTGATATGCTTGATAAACAAAATTCATGGGTATATTTTCGGTTATTTGAACAACAAATAAATTAAAGGTTAACATCGCAGGAAATGGTATCGCCAACAAACAACCAATTATAAAATGTTTGACGGTAAGTTTAATTTGTTTAACTATCATTAAATATCGAAAAATTATGGTTACAGTAACAATTAACATATTGTAATAAATAAAAAAATTATATATTACAAGACAAGCTTGATATTGCCGAAATGATAATTTGTATCCTTGGAAATAAACCATGTAGAAAGTTAACTTTTCTTCAATATCAAATACATCTTGCCTGAAGACAACTGATAAAACAGAAAATATAATATCAGTTATAAACTGATAAAATACTAGCAGAAAAAATCCAATGTTGATTACTGCTTTCTTGATATAATAAGAATGTAAAGACAAAGCAATAATATTGAAAAAAAGTGATGTTGCAAATAAAAACAAATTTATAATAGTCGAAATATTCAGCATTTTTAAAAGATTTGATGTGTTTGATTGTATTTGACAATTTTTAAACATTATCAAGTAATAAATTTACCCATGTATTCTGATTAGTGCCTGAGATTTCCTCAACATTTTCGTGGAATAAATGTCGTATTATTGCTTAAAATTACCTTCAATTAAAATATTATTCTCACGTTTTGGATTAGTCATTTGGTTAAGATTCAGAACAATTTAGTAAACGTTGAGATTATTTCAAATAGTCTAAAAGTAAATCCTTTAAAACACTTGTCATAGGCCATAGTTCATATATTTTAAATGAACCTTTATAAAAATTAAATGACGTAGTAAAACTAAATTGATTTTAAATTATAAAATGAATTGTATGCAACTGTTAAAAATATAACCGAAATAAAAGAAGATTGTATAATTGAAAATAAATGTGATTGATAATATTCCTTGTTTATACTTTTCTATCAAATAAAAAATATATTTATAAACTGGCGTTTTAACAGCTAACCAAAGTATGTTTTTTACTGCATCTTTTATTCAATTTTTCTTCATTTAAATATCTAATAAACACCTTGTTATAAATATATATAGTAAAAGGAAACATGGAAGAAGTGTTGCATGTAAAACAAATTTTGAAAACATAAATTAGCTCTTATTTTTGAACAAACAATAATTATTGGTTATAGGAATCAAATAGAACCTTATTTTTTATAAAGTTTCTTTCGTATATTATTTTGATTTCAAACTCGTATCTAATTATAATAACATATGTTGTTTATTAGATTGCTTTAAAAACCTAAAATAAGATCATTGATTAAAGTTACTTTCGCATATTTTAAACCGTTAATACAATTATTTTAAACTATATTGAATAGATACCCAAAAGTTTTAATTGGATTAAAAGACTCTATATTCTAATCCTTGAAGTGGCGCATTTTTATGTTCATTTTTTATTCATTACTTTCTTTACACTACATATACTAAGGTAATGATGTTTAATTCCAGTTTCTTTATTCCTATTCTTCCCATCTATCATGAAAGAAGTTCAAATGAAAACGAAAAAGTCGAAGCGTTAAAACAAAATTTATGGACGCTTGAAAATACTATTGACGACAGCATTTCTCGAATGGCAACAGTCTCGATCGAATTAATTCAAAAGACAAATCATTCTACTGAAAAGTTATTTTTGAAAACCTCATCGATGAGTATGCTACTATTTTAGGATTGGATAAGAAACGACTTATTAACGAAAAAAGAAAATTTATAACTATCTATCACAAAATATCTTTCACTTCCGCAAATAAAAAAAGCTTAACCAGCTCAAGTGATGACGACAATGGCATGAAATCTATATTAGACGAGATTACCAAAATTAAACTTGAATTGATGAAAGAAAATATTATTGGGCTGTCTAAGCGAAGACATGTACTCTTCCGATGGCTCGTGAAACTGTTAACTTGTTGGAGCAAATTCCAAACTTCAGAAAAGATAGAGTTTATCACCAATTCATTTCAAGCAAAGCTTCGATTTTAGGTTTCACAGAAGTTGAACAACTAAAGGAAAGAAAAAAGTTTGTTTATATGGCCGAGAATTGATCAAGAAACGTGACCCAAAAAAAGTAGAACAATTGCCTAATTCAATGTACAAATCGATGTATTATTTTTTATACGCATTAATATTTAAATATCCTGGTAATAAAATAATAATTAAAATTACTTTTCTTTTCAATGTTTTATTAAATATATGATTGGATCTTTAACATGCTTTTAGATTAACTTTTATGTAGTTAATTGAATTATTTGCGTTTATTAAACCAATAAAATATCCAGCAGAGTTATGTACACCATATAAGTTTGTACATACAAGATAAGCGACATACTTTCCACTGTTTTGTATTGAATGTATTACAAATCCATTAATCGGAGTAACGAATTGATTAAATTGTTGTTTTCCTATTTTTATAGAAGTTTTTGTATATTTTAAAGTGTTTAAACCAATATTGTCAATAGTTATAAATTCGGTGTTACTCCCACCGGAATCAGCGTAAAATTCTAAAAACATTCTTTAGCAGTTGAATAAAATTGACTCCTTCCAGAGACCCATTCTTGAGTGCTTGGAACGTGGCTTGCATAATGTCCGTACACAACGTCACCATTTACATGTGTGGACTTGCCAAGCGATATGTTGATAGTTGGCCGAGATTACATGTAAAAGCTGATTGATTTAGATTAACTAACGTTGAACCTATGTTGCTCACAACTTCTTCAATACCATTATTAATAGTTAGAGCATCATAAACTGTTATCTTTGACATTTCATTGAAGGTTGAAGCAATGCTTAAAGGAGAAACATATAATTTATTGCCGAAATCACTTGTTATCATTCTTTGATCAATTTTTTTAATAAAGAATTGCATTCTTTTTGTTCTGATGAAATTGGCATGAACATAACATAATCAATAACAGTAGATGTTGTTGTAGCATACGGAATAACTACACTTAGAAAAACAGTTGAATTTGTAGAAATTATTATTGATCCATTATCAGAACGATTGTTGAGTGCTATGCTAACAGAATGTTGGTTTTGTCCTGGTGATGTGTTATATAAAATATTTGTGGTAGATTTCTTAATGCCGTTAGAATATCCAGTTACTGTTACGTTAATTAAACCTGCTTGAGTTGTTGGTAAAATAGCAAGCGAACCAATAATATTTCTTACAGTATTTGGTAGACTTAATACATAGTGACTTCTAGCATGCTCAACAGTAGAAATTAAAAACTGTTTCGTACTAGAGTACGTGCATCGATCGACACTGCTTTATAAGCAGTAAAAATGACATGACTCCTCACTCTCCCTTTCGATATGCCTCACACGGTCGTATCCACTTATCATCCTTCACATCCTTTCTCGGATAAACCTATTAACATCATACTATCTTATTATTTGTGTCTTAAAACTAAACAAAAGCATATCGCCCCATCCATCAATAGAATCAGATATTTGCCCAATTAATTTAACTTTCTCTGTACATGTAGCACAAATACGGAAATCTTCAAAATTATTGTTTTTAAAAGTGTTTTGCAAATATGGCGTTTCAAGGAATACTTCTGTTATATCGAAATCAAGCTAAAAATACTTGTCAATTTTATGTAGTTTTATTAAAGATACCGATTTTTTGAACTAAAGCAAGTTGTTTATCTGAATTTTGTGTATATTGGAATGTACATGATGTATCATTAGATAAAGGAATTATAATAACACTGGTCGTTGCAGCTTCAGTTAATTTATAGTTAGTTCCAATAAAAGAAAAAATAAATTCTGTTCCGTCTGAATCTGAAGCAGTTCCAAATTAAGTATAGTAAATAATAAGAATACAAATTTTATGCACATCATTTAAAATATTTTAATATCAAAATAAAGACAAAGACTTTTATGTGGCTTTGATCTTTGTCATAATTGCTATCACCAACTGTTTAAAAAATAAGCAATAAATTGAGCACAAAAGTGAGTTGATCAACACAAAAATATAACAATTCAAAAGATAGACGGATTTAAAACTATAAGTACATGCAGTTTTAATGAAATAATCCAAATGGTATGTTGGGATACAAGAAATGATCAAACATGTAATACAAAAATATCATTTTAAAAATATGTTATTGGATATAAATTACAAAATTCCATCAATTTAAATTATTAAAGCCAACTAAATATCCAGCCGCGTCGTAAGGACTATTTACAGCCTTACAGACAACGTAAGCAATATAAGTTCCTGATTTTGCAACTTCAATAGTGTGGATACCGTATGTTGCAATATTTATCACAAATTGACTATAATCGTGATTAAACATTCTCATTGCTGTATGTTTGTAATGAAAAGTATTTATGTTGGCACCATCTATTAACAAGAAATCTGTGCTACTTCCTTTTTTGTCTGCATAGACTTCAAGAACACAATTTTTGGCTAAAGTATAAAACTGAGTCGTTTCTGAGACCCATTGTTGTGTACTTGGGACGTAGTGCCCAAAGTGTCCGAATGCAGAACCATCAGTTTGGATTATTGAACCTAATCTATAAACAGACATTTGTGATTGGATTGATGTAAATCCTTTTTGCGTTGTTTGAGATAATGAAATATTTGTCATGCCATCTTTATCAACATTTTGTTGGATACCCTTAACATTGTTATTATAATCAAAAACGATAATATTGTAAAATTCATCACATTCTGAATTTACAGTTGGAGGTGAAACATAAATTTCAGTTGTATAATCACTAGTAATCATTATTTGTTGAGCTTCATTTAAACTAGTACCACAATTGTATGGCTTAGATGGAACCGGAATAAATGAAACATAATTTAAATGATTAGATAAATCCTGAGGATCACTGTTTTTTGTTGTATATGGCATTACAAATGTCAAAACAACTTCTGAGCTTGCTAAAATTTGGATAGTAGCATCAGATTTAATATTAGTCATACCAACAGCAACACTAATGTAGTGCTGATTTACGCCAATTGCTGTGGAATATTCAAATGTTTGATTTGAAAATAAAGTTCCGTCTGTATAACCAAGGACAGTTACAGTTATATTTTCCGAAAAATTAAGTGGATGAATAGCAACAACGCCTTTTGTATTTCCTGTTGTTGGAAAGAAATTTAATATGAAGTTTGATCCAGCAATTGTTTCCAATGAAGAAATCAAAAACAACTCTCCCCATCCGTGGTAGGGATCATTTATCCTGCCAATAAGCTTGACATCTTCAGTACATGACACTATTATTCTAAAATCCTTCGAACTGTTGTCAAGAAAGGAATTTTCCTGATAATTAGCTAAAAAGAAAACTTCTTTGATATCCAAGACAAACTAAAAAAATTACTTTAAAATTATATGTCTATGTATTTACCTCGTTTGTTTTTGCAAATAAAGCTTTTGTTTGAACGGTTGCAATTTTGGCATCCGAGTTTTTAGTATATTTAAAAGTACAGATACTATCAATTGTAGACGGAATTATAATTACTGATGTTGTCGCAGTTGAGGAAAGCTTATCATTAGTGCCGATAAATGAAAATACAAATTGTTTCCCGTCGGAATCTGCCGAATCAACTCTATTTAATAGACCAACAAAAGTAGCAAAGATAAAGATATTTTTAAACATCTTATAAAAACCTTAAAATTTTTATTAGGCTTTCATATTTATTTAACCTGTTATCTTCACATGGTTGTTATCGGTCAATATTAAGGAGATACATTTATGGTTCAGTAGGTGCGAGTGGTTGCTAAAGTATAGTGTTACTATTTTATGATTCAAACACGCAATTACAAACTTCCTGCACTATTTAGGCACATACTTGTGTACAAAATTGATTCTTATCTAAATTATCTAACAGATAAATTAATATTTTCAATGCTAAATACATACACGTATTGCTATCAGTTTAATATTTATTTGTCTTTATTTTTTATAATTTGTCATATTATAAATGAATAAAATTGTATCTAATTTGAAATTATTTTCATCTAAATTATAGCCATAAATTTCGGGTTTATTATCATTTGCTGAAAAAGTAGCGAAATTAGTCAGACCTGTGACAAATTGAGAAGTTGATACAACATTTGAAAAAAATGCATTTGCAATTATTTTTCCTGTTGTGTCCCAATTACTACCCACTCTCATTGTTGATATTGCTGTGTTTAGGGATTGAATTGCAAACTGAGAAACACCTTTATTAGCATCAACTGTGTATACTTCTCCACTGTTATGTCTGTTGTTACTATAGTAATTTTTCGTAGTGTATTTTTTGTCTTCTTTAAAACATTCATATCTTTTGATTTTTTCACGCTAAAGTTTGAATAAGTACTTATTTTGTTTGTCTTTTCAAGCTCTTTAAGATGGTATAAAAACATTTAAATAAACCCTATTCTAAAAAAAGTTACTAGTGTCTTCAGGACCATTAATCAACTACATCATAAAATTATTTTGTGATTCGAATTGGCTAAAAGTATACTCATTCAAAAGCGTTTTTCAAGGGAAATCGAATAAGTATAAAAATAAAAAATTGTGTGTCTTTTTAAGATGTTATCAAAAATTATCATTTTTAACCTATTTTTCAATTGTTTTGTTGTTTTATCGGCATTATATGATGTTAAAAACAAATAAATAATATTAACAAATTTATTTAGACAAAAATATAATAATATAAACAATAAAAACATAAAAAACATTTATTTTCTTTGATCAAGCAGTTTCTGCCGGTAAGTATGTTGGCGTATCAAAAATATAAGTTCATCACGATGGTTTAACGCAACAACTCATTCTGTATCCTTGTCCATGTAGCTGTGAACATTCTCCGAGCTTGATCACTGAAGAAGCTGACACTTCTTAATCTTTCGATTTGAGGCACAAAGTGATCCATTAGCATGTGAAAATATGGTGTTATACTAATATTTTTACACACCTAAAGTTCTGTTAAAGCTTTGATCCCTTTGACTAAAGATCTAATTAATTCCAAATCCATATCAGAAAAAATCTTTGTATGTGACTCAACTTTCAAGACGGCCAAATAGAGACTTGAAGAAATATGTGACAGAAGCAAATTACTAAAAACTAAACTTTAATATGCAAAAAGTGGCCACAATTTGCTGAAGGCAAAATAACAGATAAACAACTGTAAATTGACCTAAAATGCAAATTGGTAAAGGCGATGAATAATATTAAGAAGATTAAGGACATAAATGAATAACGAAAAGAGACATAATTAGGGTTAATTTGGTTAAACATGGTGAAAATTTGATAGGAAGTACAATGTGGGGTAAGTGACGAGTTGCAACTATCCTTGTGACATTTGAAAAACGAAGGTAACAGGAAACAAATAAAAAAAAACTTTCAAAAGGGATGAAAGATGGTAAATCTTTACTATAACAATGACATTATAATCAGACAATATTTAAGCCATAATACCTTTTATTATCCTATTATTTATTTAAATGTTTAATATTAAATTGGAAATATGTAAAAAAAGGTGGGTTAAATAGACTTAATATTTTAGCTAAAAATTTGAATTACCACCGAAAATGTCTACAATAACAATTTAAATTGCATTAATATCCATTCAATATTTGTCTGAATAAGCTCTATAATTGAAAACATATCAAATCAAGGTTTAAATATTCATACTGCTATGGGTACAAGTTATTTACTGTTTAATTACCCAATTCTCTGAATATCAAGAAGGCTTTATTTTAACGGTTATAACTTTTAAATAGTCAAAAATGAGGAATACACTATACTAAAATTGAATTGCTTTTGAAAAATAGGTAATTGAAAAATGATTAAACCTAATAAATATTATTTATCTCTTTTTAAGTCATATAAAATATAATTGAATTTGACAGACTCCTCCTTCTATATACGCTCAATTTTTACATCAAATTAAAAATCAAAAATACATCATTTTATTTAGAGAGTATCCAATAATATTTAGTTATTTAGGGTAGTTTACCACTTTATTAAAATACTTAACATTTTCAAATTTTTGCAAAAAGCAATGCACTCTCCCTTATGACAAATCAACAATCTTCAAAAATGGGTTCTATCAAAAAGATGCATACTTTTTCCTAACAAACAAATACACTGCATTTGATGGTTATACTTTCCGAATGAAAGCTGATGATTTTTCCTTATAATCAAAAGTTTTAAAAAGATTAGCGCCATTATTTTTAGAACGTTCTAAATGTCAAGTAAAGTTTATTAGAAATAATTTTTATAGATGATCTGCGAGATCAAGTAATCGAACATTTTTATACGTACTTGTATTTGTTTAGACACTTAAAAATCAAAATGAGTATTAAAGATGAATATAAAACTTCTTTCAAAAATGTCTATTACAAAATTCAGTTAGCTTGACATTCTGGCATCAAGCGAGTGATTGTAAAATGGAAAATCAATTCGTCATTCTTTGGTTCTTTTTTAGAGATCTTTTTAAATCTCCTTCCAAAATTTGCCAACAGAATTCATATAGAATCCTGAACGCATACTAACCTCAAACTGGGTTTTTTAAACCGTCTTAGTCGGTTTTTGCCAGCCTTTTATATGATCAAGTAAGATAATCGGAAGTGGAACTTTGCAGTGAGTAGTTGAATAATTTACTTTTAAAAGGGATTTCCATTGTAAAAGACGACAATTATTTATCCATCAAAATATTTTTATTAGAGACCTTTTCAAGCCTCATTCCAAAATTTGGTAACAGAATTCATATAGAATCCTGAACGCATACTAACCTCAAACTGGGTTTTTTAAACCGTCTTAGTCGGTTTTTGCCAGCCTTTTATATGATCAAGTAAGATAATCGGAAGTAGGACATAATATGTGCAACTACAAATGTTTACACACAATTTATAATCAACTTTGCTGTTATGTAGTATCAAGATCTATAATAGTAATTAGGTATTTTAATAAATGGTATGTTTGAATATAGAAACAAGTTAAAAAAGTGTATTTATTAAGTAAAGAAATTATTAATTGAAGAAATATTTATGGAATATTAAAATTATATTATTAAATTAAAAGTAGTTGTGCATGAAGAAAGTTTGGATGTACATCCATATACATATGCTGTAATTGGTAATTCATTAACAAGTTGTTTTTTGGTTTATTGAGGAATAGACTGTTACAAATTATCAAAAAATATAAAACAAACTTGACAGAGTTTATTTATAAAAGTATTAAATTTCATACATAAGATAATTATGAACTACATACAGAGAAGTTTTGCACTCTAAGGATGCATTTTTTATTAAAGATAATCATTTCAATCAATTTTATCAGTTAAAAATTGATAACACTACATATAAGGAAATGTGTGTATTGAATGTTATTTATTTGGAAGGAAATTGTATTAAACAAAATATTTAATAAAAAATTAATTACGATGTCTCTGATTGTATCCAGCGACATATCCAGCAGCATCATGAATTCCATTGACATTACAACAAACAACGTAAAAAACATAAGTTTTTGTCATATTAATTGTATGAAGACCATATCCTTTCACTGGTACAATAAATTGTTGATATTGGGAATTGAGCATTTTCATTTGAATTTGGCTGAATCCAGTTGCTAATTTCTTTCCATCAACTTGGATTTGATTTGGCAAAACAGATGAAAGAGTGTAAATTTCGATTGAACAATCTTTTGACAAGGTATAAAATTGAGTTGTGCCATTTACCCACTCTTCCGTACTTGGAACATAATGACCAAAATGTCCATGAGGCATAACTGCATCAGGATATTTAGAAATAGTACCAAATCTATAAGCCGGAACTAGTCCATCATAGCCGGATACAGCAGCTTGAGTGTTATCTACCAAGGAAATAGTTGTTGGATCCATAATATCCACGATTGTATTCACTCCTTCAAAGTTATTTGCGTCATCATAAATAGTAATATATTGTTTGGTTTCACAATTAAAGTTTGGCGATGTTACATAAAGTCTCGCAGTGAAATTATTAACAATCATTCTTTGATCAACATCTAATAAAATTGAACCACATGTTTGAGTAGTTGGGACGGGCATGAAAGAAACGTAGTCAAAACTGCAAGGATTTTTTTCATCTTTGTCACATGGAAGAAATTCACCATCAGTGGTTGAAGCGTAAGGAACGACAAACGAAATCATGATATCAGAACTAGCAACAATTTCAACTGTTACATAACTTCCATTTCTATTTCTGCTGATATAATATTGAGTTGAACCCATTGAAGTATTAAATTCAACATCTGTGTTAAGATACACGATTCCATCTTGATAAGTGGTGATTGTCAATTTAATTGTTCCTTCTTTTTGACTTACTGGCAAAATATTAATAATTCCATTTCCAGCATAAGTCGAGGTCATGTAATCTAGGAAATAATATTTTCCTGAATTTGAAATACTTGGAACAATTGAAATGTCTCCGAAACTTTGATAGACATCGGAATATCTTGCAATTAGCTTTATTTCATTATCACAATTAACGAAGATTCTGGTATCAGTTGTATGAGCCAAAGAAACACTGTCAGATGCTTCAGACACTAAATTAAGAACATCACGTACTCGTAATGGAATCTCATTTGTTTTTCCATAAACGGCTTTTTTCTTAATAATAACCGGTTTGTTACTGGAAATATTTGTGTACTTGATAGAACATAAAGCGTCGTGAGCAGAAGGAATGATTACAAAAGATACGGCTACATAATCAATCTTTAAGTTATGATCCTCATAATTAATGAAGGAATAGACAAAATCTGTGCCATCTGTATCAGCAGCATTTCCAATACATCCTAATAATCCAATTAGGCAAAAAACAGTAAAAGTTGAGTTGACCATTTTATTTGTCTTTTCATAATTCTTTTTCTTTTCTTTTTATACTGAAATTGTTATCAATTCAGCATTTTGTGACTAAAATGATTTAAATAAAGCATTATAATCAGTGCACAAGATTTTTTCTAATCTTACTACACCCACCCTTTGAAAGTATATTTGAACATATTACTGTTCACACAATTATCATTGTGGGCGAAAATACTTTATTCCGTGTATTTTAAGTTATTTTATCATATAAGTAGCAATATGACTATAAATTAAGGCTTGGTCGCACTAAATTATATTTATTGAAACAAACATTTTGCATTAATAATAAAATAACTTTCATATAAGGAATAGGGTGAATGTTTCAACTGATAATTAGTTGTTGAGAGGATTTATTAAGTTTTTACAAAGCAAAATGTGAATATATTAGTTTGTATAAATTTACTATTTGAGTATGATAACTGCTATTATAATCAAAGATCATAGAAGTAATCATATGTAACAAATGAATCCACTATTTAAATATGTGTTAAAAAAGAAACAAATATAAATAATACACCTTGGAAGTTCAGCTTCTGACTGTCCAGAAAATAATATATATTATTCTCCATATGGACCTTGTATTCCAACTTGTGCCAATGGAGATGAACCCATAATATGTACAGATCAATGCAACCTGAAGGATGCTATTGCAAGGAAGAATATCATTATAATAGTGAAGGAAACTGTATCTTGAAAGAAGATTGTTAAATCAATTATAATTTGATATTTTTGATTTATTTAAAATATAAAATATTTTTACCACGCATAATATTAATTTTAAAAAGCATCAAGGTAGAAAATTTATGTTTATTTGAATTGTGACGTAAACCACATTATTTAATTTCTTAGTTATATCTATCAATATTGAATTATTTATTTCCGTTGATTGAATCCAACAACGTAACCAGCAGCATCAAACGCACTTGTGATTTTGCTGCAAATGACATACAAAACATAATTTCCTGGATTTTCAAATGTGTGAATTCCATATCCTTTGACTGGTAAAGCCTGATTGTGAAATTGTTCGTGATCATTCTTTGATCGGGTTTTGGCAAAATTGCGTCACATTGCATAAACGTTACACAATTTTGATAGCATAACTGTTCTCCAGTATTACATCATGGATTGTCATTAGTTGTTGACGTAAGCATGATTGGAGAACTAGCAAAAATTTGGATCGTAACATCTTTATCAAATTGAGTTACAGCGATAATGTACTGATTTGAGCCAATAGAGGTATCGTATTGCACATTTTTAGTGAACGAATTAATCCCATCCTTATAAGAATTTATTACCAGCCAAATTATACCACCTTGCTTAGTTATAGGCAAAATAGTAACAATTCCACTTCCAATATTTGATGTAGTTATAGTGTCAACACAATAATAAGTTCCAGCTGTTTTGATTGAAGGAACAATCAATAATTCGCTACTTTCAGAAACGGGATCCGAGTAACTAGCGATAAGCTTAACTTCATCCTTCCAATTCAGAAATATTCTAAAATCTTCGAAACTCCTAGCGTAAGTAAGATTCAAATACATTGGTGCTTTGAAATAGATCCCTTTGACTGGCAACAGAACCTATAATAGAAAGTAAGTATTTGAAAAGAAAAAATACTTACGGCATTTGTTTTTCCGAAAACTGCGTTAGTTTGCATCTGAACAGTTTTATTACTCGAATTTTGAGTATGTGTAATGAAACATTTTGTATCCTTAATCAAAGGAATAATTACAATAGACGTGACTGCTGATTCCCATTGAAAGCCGTTATCATGAAACCTAGAAAATGAAAAAACAAGTCTGTGCCATCTGTATCGGCCGTTGATCCAAGTGAAGCGACGAAAGCAATAAAAACAAAAGCTGTAACAGTTGAATACTTCTTTTTTCTGATTAATTTATTTTCAATTTTTCTTATATACACCTTGTTATCAAATTTATTTTACTAATATATGATAAAAATGACTATGATTAATCAAACTGTATCATAGTTGTGTGATTTAAGTATGTTGATTTTCGCTAAGGTTGGATTTTTCAATATATTTAATCAGATAATGGTGAATCACTTAATGTTACTAAGATAATCATAGAAGATTATGAAGTGTGTGTATTGAATGATATTTATTTAAAATAAAATGGCTTACAGAGAACAAAATGATAACAAAATATTAATTACAATTTCTTCTTTTATATAAACCAACATATCCTGCTGCATCATGGATTCAATCGGCACATTGTAGAACATTCTCATTTGAACTCAATTATATCCAACAAATGGGTTTTTGTTATCAATTTGGATTTGATGAAATTAAAAGATAAGTGTAAAATATAATTAAACAATCTTTCGCTAATTGTAAAATTGAGTTGTTCCAGAAACCCATTCTTCGATGCGTGGAAATATGACGTTTATTATGTTCAGGAGGCACGACTGAAGCAGGATTTTTTGAAATTACATCAGGTATATATCCGTAGTTTGATCTCCGAAATTAGTTAATAAGACAATAAAGTGACAACAGCTACTACATAAATTGGACGAGAAGCGGTAATAACAAAAGTACTTTTCATTTCAAAAGTGTTAAATACGCGTATTAATATTTTATATTTTGTACAAAATTTATAAAACATGTTTGACGAATATAGATAAAAAATATTGTTCCTCATGTTTGGGAGGAAGCAATTGTTGAACTGCCAATATTGATACCAATTATTCTAAGTAATTTTTTTTAAATATTTTGATTTTTTGTAAGCAAGAATAAGAAGAGAGCTGAGTTTAAAAATGGGGTTAAAGCAGTAAACAACACACAAGTCTCACCCATTCACACGGTAATGCAAAATATGTATATTGCAAAAATAACTACATAAAGTGCGTCTCAAAAAAGTAGTGTAATACCTTAAACATTATATATCCTCATGAATTTGTTGAGTTTCAGGAGTTATTGAACCTGAGATTTCTTTTAGATATTTTGAAAATGTTCTGTAAACAACAATTATTATTGTGAAATTTGCAAGTCATAAAAACATATCTAGTCAACGAGATCATACTAAAAAAGATAATGAGAATAAATAGTTAATGAATTTACAAAATGTATTCCATCTCCCATAGCATGTTTTTGAGAATCAGGATTTACAAAAGCATTCTTTAAATTTGTCTGATAGATGGTGTCCTGACATTTGGGCCAGGGAGACAATTGACCTATGGCACCTCGGTCATGACTACCTCAAGTGCCAACCTCACATGATAAGCTTAATTGTTCCTGTTCTCGTCTTCAAAATTGTATAAAACACTAAAATATATTTTTGACCCCCTCCCTCACCCTATATCACCGGGGCTATGCTATAGACTGTATTACATTGCACAACACTCTTTTCTATCCCATACACACCTATTTTACCTCATTAACACCGATTTTTACAAAAAAGTCATTTTTCAGTATAGGTTGTATTTTGCCTCCCACGCCTGCGAGCTAACCCTTTGAGTTATAGCTTATTTTTAAATGTCATTAGCAGGCGTCTAAAAAATAAACGAAAAAATGTTACAGACAAACTAATTTACTAATTTACGGACTTTCATGGATAATATGAGTAGAATTAAGGAAGAAAACTTCTTAAACATCTTCATCAACGGCGTCCGTGGTGTAATGGTCAGCATGTTTACTAGGTTGACTTACTTTAAGTTAATACAGTCATTCTTTTTGCAGTTATACTCACTGATTCTACTTTTATTTTACTCTTATTAAAGTGTATCTTTTTAATTATAGAAATGTCCCAAGATAATGCCAGATTAGCCTTCGAAGACTCTTTCGTGGCTCACATAGATGGAAACATCCATAACAATTTTTCAAGTAATTTGAAAATATTGGCTGACAAAGAACATTATCGATTTGAAAAAGATCATGGTGTCCTCAAGTATTCTATCCCCGACTTTACTCTTATCAAAAAGTACCCATCAATCCTTGGAGCTGCCAAAGATACTCAAATCAAGGATTATTTAGACTTGCACAAACTTTGATTCGCAAGCATTTAATTGATAAGTTTGCTGTAGAGAATCTTGGATATACCTTTATGTATGATTATTCTGTTCATAAAGTAAAGTAAAAGCTCGACGAACCGGTGTTACACTTTTTCATAAGTTTTTTAGTATTTTGCTTGTAATCTTTTAGATTGCACATTATTTTTTGTTGGATAAACTTTATAATTTTGCGGTGTATTTAAAATTCCTACTCATACGTAGATCGATGAAGTCAAACATAGACCACATAATGAGATTTAACACACACATCGTTGTTTTCTAATCTATGTACTTAATGGAGACAGTAGAAGGAAATTAACAGTTATTTTATGGCAACAGCTGACAAATTTACAGAATTTTGAAAATAATAATGGCAGTATTGCAATTATTTTTAATTCAGTTTAAATAATATTTTGATATTTTTCAAATTACCTTAATAATATAAAATATGCCGTAATTATTTTAGGAAGTGTATATTTTTATATCCTGAGACTTCACACATAAACTTATTCAAAACAAAAAATAGTTGAAAGTGCACAAGCAAATTTTGAAGGAAATAATAGCATTGTTTTCTTGTTAATAACATAAATACTTTTAGTGTTAACTCATCGAACATACCAAATAACTTTATTGGCATCCGACTTTGATACGGAAATGAATCATAATACACACGAACTTTCGTTATGATTTATACTAGATATGTCATATCACATTATTAAATAGCTTAAAGAATTAATAACAGTCATTTATTTTGTAAAAATGTTTGAATTTAATTTAAAAAGTGATTATATTAAGCAATATTATTCTTGTGATTATCTAAGTGAAACGGAATGGAATGAAGCAAAACACCCTAACATATGTATCGGATTAATTTATATTCTTATAGCTTCAATATCTTTAATTGTGTATATTCCTGTCATCACTGTTTTGTCTAAAAAAGAAGTCATTGGAATATCTAGTTGTTACCCAATCATGCTTTTCTTGGCTATTATGGATGTTATAAGTCTATGTATCAATGGTATTTGTCTAGGATTATTTGGTATCAGAGGCGATGTATTATGCACATCCTTTTGGAGCATGTATTTAATCGGTGAAGGAAGTTTGATTGGATGGTGTACATCTACTTTTACTTGTATTGTTTTGGCTTTCAATAGAATGCTTGAGATGTGTAATCAAGAATGTGCGGATTTTATGTTCAAAGATAAAAGAGTCATTTTTTGGCAAGTCTTATGCTTATGTTATGGCTTATTTCTAGGTTTATCTACTCCTCCTATTATATTCACGTCAAAACATTACGTATCTTTTTTTAATCCTTATGTTTCAATTGACAAGATCAAACCAATAAATATTGAGCATTATGTCAATTTACCATGTGCTTATCACAATATTGGGCTTTGTATAATATTGCCTTCATTGTATTTTGTTATATGTATAATTTTGTGGTTTAAGTCTAAAAAAATGACGACTGGCAATGTTTTATCAAAATTTCAAGTAGTTTTGCTTTTGCAATCTATATTAATTTGCTCAGCAAATTTTATTTCAAGTTCGTTGTATGTAAGTTGCAATAATTTCAATTCAATAGTTGTGTTTTGTTAAATTTGCAATAAAATGTTTGTGTTTAGGTATATTTTCAATTTTTCCCTTTAAATAGTGCCTTAATGATAATAGCACAAACATTATTAGTTGTTAGCCATGGAATAGGAAGTTTTATAATGGCATTTTTAAATCCTACAATTAGGAAGTATATTGTGGAAGACATCAAATCACTATTTTCAAAAATATCTGCATTATTGATAAGTGTACAAAAAATTGGACCTTCAAATGGTACTAAATTAACTCCTTCTGAAACAAAATGAAATATTTGTAGTTTTATATTTAATTATCAATTTCTATTTGTGTACAAATAATTGAACCGTAAAATAAATTATAAAAATATACTTCTTACAGTAATTAAAGTTCTGATTTGTTTGTTTTTAGTAATGCACCAGTTTTATAGAAAGCTATCATATAAATGCTATAAAAGAATATGAAGAATTTATTTGATATCAGATATAATTATCTTAATATATAAAGAATGCAAGATATAATAATTATCCAGCTCCTTCATGTCTTCTGTTACAAATCACACTTTTGTGTGGTAAGCAGTCCTCAGTATAATCCATGTTTTCGATTCTATTTTGAGAATATTGAAAGTGATCAAAACTTTCTTTACATAGAAAAACCTAAATACTTATTTAAACAATATCATTATTTTAAAAGTTATGATGCTCCAAAGTTTAACAAAAAATACGAACATTTATTAAAGAAAGCGACACAAAAAATATTCTAAACAAAGACTATTAATCTAAATTAAAGGCTAATTTTTGTGTATCATAAAAGGAAACCATTTGGTTGTGCCAAGTCATTAAGTTAACAATGGAATCACCTGCATTAAAAGCAGAAACTCTATACTTATTCATGTTTATTAAGGCATGAAGGCTTTCAATCGATTGCTCAGAGAAATAATTCATAGAATTATAGAGTCTGAGTTGCTCCGGTATGTGAGTAGCCAAAAGATGAGCTTTCGGTTGTACTGTAATAAACAAATCCCTATTGCTTATCGCAACTTTGAAAGCATCAATAGCTGAAATTGCATTGGTAACTTCTTCTTCATTCAAAGTTTTAGCAAGTGAGAAGTCCTTGACAATTTTTAGCTCCTCCAATATTTTTCTGTATCCATCAATCCTAATACCAGATAATCCAGCGAAAAGCGTGTCTGTCTTATTCAAAAGTTTTGACACGTTATTCCCATCAAAAGTTTGCCAAAAAGAAGCTGCTTTTGCTCCACAACGACCAATATTGCTGTCAAGATTGATAAGATGTTTTCTTAGTCGATCAAAAATATTCTTAAAAATGCCCATGATATTCAAAAAGCAGGACAGAAGCTTCCTCAACTGACAGTTTAAAAGCAGCACCAGATGTTAAACGATTTGAATGTTTGCTGCACCATTCAAGTCATTTATTGAATCTAAAGTAATCTTTTGGCGACACTGCTTCATTCTTTGGCAAATGTCTCCATAAAACTTGATTTCGCGTTTCTTAGGAGGTTTTTTTGTTACACTTTTCAACTTGGCTTGTAGTTCAACATTCCTATTAAATTCATTTCAAAATTTGGTTCGCCAGACAACTTTTTCATTCGCATTTCTCTGTAAATAAATCATATGTTAATTCATAAATTTTAAAACATACCGTTTTCTTTGTCTCGGCTTTCGTTAAAGCTTCATTTAGTTGTTTAAGTTCTTCTCTTAACTGAGCTAGTATGTGATTGTTATTGGTACTAACTATTTCAGCCCTAAGTTGATCTGATACACCAGCCTCATCAGCTTTTTCAATTTCCAACTGTTCATAGCGTTGGCCATTACTTGAGTAGCTGCAATATCTTCCTAAAATATTAATTAGAAATTACAACATAAACGATAACTTACTAGAACATGGTGCTTAGAATTAAACAGGCTTGCATACCGAGTGTTGTTGGGTCTTTGTGGCTTTTTAGGCCTACCCGCTCCCCGTTTTTGGCTTCATTGTTTGTTTTGGTCATAATATAACTTTTAACAAGTTTGATACTTAACAAATATGACTTGTTAGTAAAGTTGGTAGGATATTACTTTAACATATTATTCCAACGAGAAAGATTAAGCTTTCAAATCATTCAGATGCTATTTCAAAGACAATTCAACGACAAAAACGTGTTTTTACTTCAATATATAACATGTTTTTTAGGTAACCCCTAGGGTACATTCAAAGCATCATAGCTTTTAAATTATTCATATTGTTTAAATAAGTATTTAGGTCCTTCTATGTAAAAAAAGTAGGGCTACAAGATGTATACTATGGTATAGCCGTAAAAATTCGTTTATCGCCTCAAGGGCCCAAAAACACAAAAAAATAAAATAGCAAAAGAAGCATAAAAATTCATATTTTCACAAAATCAACATACCATCGTGTAGAGGGCAAAAAACTGTAGAGTAGATATATTGGCAGTTTTATCTGACAATCAGTAAGAATATTTTTTAGTCAAAATTAAGAAGTCATTTTTTGTCAAAATACCTTTTCCTTATAATGACTGGCTCAAAATTTTGTAAGCATCAAGTTTTTTTAAACAGCCAAAAATAGACTAATTTTACTATCCCGAACCCGAATATGACATTATTTTGTAAAAAAACTCAGTTCGCTATTTGTAGCACCGTGAAATTCGTCATCTAGATCACACAGATTACAGATCAAGTCATACCTAATTACATCAAAGGATACTAAATTATACAATCACATTATGTTATAAGTTAAACTAAAGTGCACCTATTTAAATTTATCAATCATAAGTATAACTACATAACTACATACAAATAGATATTGGTTGAATATTTAATTTATTATTTACTGTTGTTAACTGAAGGAATTCCATGTTTCTGAATTATTTTTGATAAGATTCAAATAAAATTCAAAGTCTCTTAAACAATTGTAATTTACATATGTCAATATTCCATCACCAATGTTATTCCTTATAGATATACATTTAAAGGGTTTTTGTATTTGATTACATTGACATTTAGTTTCTTTAGTGGGTATTTCAGCTTCTATCGCTTTGCATTTAGTTTCGATATCATCAAGTTTTTCCATTTGTTTTTTCTTCCTTTTTTGATAGCACCAGTTACATTTTTAAAAGCTGAACATTCAATTGATAAAACTCTCAGATTTTGAGAAAATGTAAATTCTGTTTTTCCCAAGCAAGATATAAACAATATTTGAAGGTTTTGAAAGCGTAAGACAGGATACAAACCCAAAAGATACGCTCTCGTATGACGTGCTACCTTCATAAAATGTAATTCATTTAAATTCGGCAAATTTTGTTCAACTTTTTGTATGCTTTTTCGAAAATTGATATTTGTGCCAAGCAAATCAATTTTTTTAACACTCTTTGGAATTTGATTAATAAATGATTCTAGGACATTCTCGAAATCAGTTTCTAAGTAATAATATGGATTCTCAAATGACAGAATCAATGTTTCAAGATTGCTTAGTATAGATAAATAATTTTGCTTGTAACTAGTTTTAAATCTTCCCAATTTGTCATCAGAAAGGATAGAACAAAAACTGTATAAATTAATTCTGATACATTTAACATAATAAAATATATGCCAAGGTAAAAAATTGGAATTAATTAAACGATCCTGAAACTTAAATTTGTTCAGACGAGAATTGATAAAAATATTTCCATATTTACAATATACATCATTTATCTGATTGTCTAAAGCTTCACTAATTTAATGTTAAAGCAATTAAACTACCTACATAGTCATAATAAAGTTCCTTGAAGTGTTTCTACAACACTCTTTAAACTTTTATTTGGAATTTACTTCTTTTAATAGATATTTCAAGCTTGTTTATATTTAATTGCATAGAAAAGGTGACTTCAACAATATCCTTGATTTGAGTGAACATTGATTTTTGTGGAATAAGATGTGGAACAATTGGCTTATTAAGATAAAGTGTTAGTATTTATAGTGGCTTTATGTTGTTAACATGCTAAGTGCCTATACAATCTATAATGGCGTTGTTGTAATATGCTATGAGAAGGTGTCATATATATGAAGGCAGGAGAGAGGTGTATCCAACAATTTTACAAGAATTAATGCCAATATTGAGCAAAGTAGTTTTATGTCCTATTTTCACTTAATTAATTATAAGATCCACGTCTGTAAGATTATTGTATTCTATTAAAATAACTTATTATCAGTTTCGTAAAATGTTTCCAGAGCATCTTTGACGCGTTTAGTTTTAAATGAACCCTAGCCATAAAAGGTTGTTGTTAAAACTCTTTTCTGTTTCTACTAGATGAGGTTTAATAAATGAAGATACAATAAAATGTTTTAGAAAAGTTCAACGACGTCAACAATTACCTACAAGATATTTATAAAAGTTTTTATTTTAAACAGTGTACCCACATGACAGTGGTTTCTTTTAATTGTGCAGATGTAAATAATACAAAAAGACGTCAAAATATTATGTTTAATACATAGGCAGATTTTACCGTTATTTTTTGCGATTTCTGGCACCAATGTTTTCAATTGTAGCACAACAAAAGATGATGCAAACATTTTAAATGTGTTTCAAAATTAAATAATTACGTTAACTTATTTGATTAACAAATATCAAAACTGTCTCAAGTTTAAATCCAATCTCTTAAGACAATTAATTAACTTTAATAATGCTTTGGTGTATTTGATCCGCACTTTCGAATGAAGCATATTAAGAGAAATCATAAAGTTTTTTATTATTTGAAGCATAATCAAAGGTTGTACAAAGCTATTAAGAATTCATTTAAATGGTTGTTAACGATGGAACAAAAACTTCTTAACTTTAAAGATTTTTTAAGTTTAAAGTAAAGATCGAGGATCTTTCTCCACTTTTCAAGTGACTCACTTCCAAAGTGTTAAAGTCTGTCTCCTGAAACTAATACCTCCCTTCGAGTGCTTGCCCCATCCAAATTCACATTTTATGACATTCCCCCTAATAACCAATTAATCCCCCCTATGTTATCCGTTTCTATTACTAATGTTTCCATGGCCATTTTGAATAAGCAAGGAAATTGTCCTTTTTTGTCAAGCCAAAATTGAACAAGATTCATTTCACCCAATGTCTCAGGGAAATATCCTTGTACATAAAGATCCACTTCATCGTACTCTATTTCTGGTTGGGGATCCGCTTCTTCGAGGGAAAAAATATCTGACTCGAAATTACTGCACGGTATTGGTGGTGGCGTGTTGGAAATTCCATTAGTAGTAATCATAGACTTGACTTAATCTGTTTCGAATAATTAACATTGTCCTTTCTTTTTCATCAGCTTTCAAAAAGTTAAGTTTCCTTGTTTTGAGGTTTAAAAATACTGCAATCTTATGCATATCTGTGACTAATCCCTTTTCAATTTTTTTGCCTAACGAAAGCAAGGCTGTTTTGTGGATAGTTTCGTTCATAAATGTTTCGTCTGGTTCAGCAATAATTACATCAAATTGTTTTCTCAATTTCAAAATATGCAACCATACTAAATGCAACGTAAGTACAGTTTCTTTCTGGAATTCCAACATTGGTTTTTCAAATAGAGTAAGTATTTTAATTGCACATAGGAGTTCAACGCGTCAATTGTTAAGATGTTCAATTTTTTTAATCAAAAAATGCCCCAAACGCTTTCCAATCGACTCATCTTGTTTTAATTTAATTAATTGGCCCAGGATTTGTAAAATATCTTTTGCTGTACATAAATTACTAAGCCATCTGGCTTCTACACCTGCTGTTGGAGTTTTGTCAAGAAGAATAGTGATTGAACGTTCTGTTCTTATTCCATTTGCAACAAATTTAGCTGAGTTCAAAACATCGTTTAATGATTGTAGAACCTTAAGTTCTTCTTGGGTTAGCTTTTTCTTTGAAATAAATGTCTTGTATGGTGTAAACACTCTCTTGGCAACTGTGTTAAACACATGACATATAATTAATTGGGAAAAACATACATTTCACATTTTGCTGAAGGCAACAGATTACATTCGCTCCCTCATCACAAACTCCAGTAAGATTTTTGATCTGACTCTCAACCAATCCAAATTCGCCGACTGCCTCAATCACATCTCTCCATACTTGGTCAGCTACTTTGCTAAAAGAGTTCGACGCCATAAAGCCAACAGGTACAGATATCAATTTTAAACTCTTTTCATGATGGATAAAACCATGAAAATTATAGCAATATAATCATCTAATCTTTTACCATAGTCTATTGCAATTAGCTTCAATAACTTTTTTTGCTTGTTCGATTGTATAAGTACCAACAGTTACTCTACAAGCAAAATTAGATGATTCATTTGAAAGCTTCTTAGCTCGTTTCACACTCAAATATCAATAATATATGTAGTTAGAGACATTCTTACCCAAAGTTAACACAATCACTTATCAAATTTCTAAAACAATCGGATTCAGTTTGTCGAAAGGAAGTCCCTGGCTGAAGAACATAACTACTTATAATTGAGGTTAAATTTGTCTTTTCAACTGAATTGATTGGCTTGAATAGATTTAACATTGTGTCCAAGGTTTGTGTTTAATATTTCCATTTATTTTAGCCGTTTTGGTTGAACAAGACTTTTGATGACGTCTAAAAATTGAATCACTATTTGTATATTAAAAACTAACCCTAAATGACTTCCAGCCTGGTTGCTTAATAAGCCATCACAATTTGACCACTGTGCAAATAATGTTAAATTTAAGCAATTAAAATTGTTTAATTCATCATTAGATGTAACAAAATATAAAGAGAATAATGTTGGATAATTTTTCTTAGCTTTTTTGTAAAGATACTTCAGCCTAGTTCTCTGTTCCATTAAGATAGCGCTGGTTATGTCCTTTTTTGTGAGTTTGTTTGCCGCCGTAACTAAAAGTTTTGATTCGTTTGCAAAAAGACGATTTTGATTTGTATCAATTGTAGTTGATAACGATGATAATTGACTAGTTTGATCCAACGAAATTTGAGTAAAGTTACGTTTGAGACTTCTTGACGTTGATGCTTCAGATATTAACTCATCAAAATCTTGATTATCTTGATCATAAACACTACTATGATCTGCACTCATTGTACAATAACAAAAAATTAAATGACGATATAAGTCAAAGCGAACATCGTATGTGTTATTCAAATTTCTAAACTTATTTTCCATTTAAGAAAACCAATATGGCTTTTTTAGGCTTCTCCAGGGCCATTGAAAAAAAGCCCGGCCCTTTTTCAGGCTTGTTTGTGTATACTTTATTGTTTCGAACCCTCTTACACATGCCATTTTTGTTGTTGTAGTAAAGAGAATTTGTAGTATTTTAAGAGGATCTGCTACGGTTTTGATGTTGTACATTCTTAGTTTATTGACAGCAACATAGTTAGAAGGATTGGTTTTGGCAAGGCGAAATAAGTTTTGAATTTGCTGTACACAACCACGTTAAAAGTGAAGCTGACTGAAAACGAGTTCGGAAGGTCTTTCATTGATAATAGACATCATAATTACTTAGGTAAATGAAACTAAAAAGGAAAAAAATAATTATACAAAAACTCAAGTATGAAGAATATTTATTGACACAATGAGATATCAAAATGATACATCGTTTTTTATATTGATGCTTGTGAAATATAAAGATAAGGATTACAACGTCTTGAAATAAGAAAATGCAAGCAAAAATATAAGTTCATTATTATAAAGTGGAATGAGAGTGATGATGGGTATTTTAAAAATACCATTCGATGTCATAATAAATTAATCAAAACTTTCTTTTACTCAAATAAAAGTTTATCATGTTTGTTATTGTCATATTTTTGATGTCTTACTCAAATGATTAATCATTGTCAATATATTTCCATAGTAAGATAGATTCCATAATAAGATAGATACTTTATTAAAAATAGATATTATATCTGTGGAATAGAATATAGAGAACTAACTTTATTACCTTGCAAAATAATACATTAACATATACAATCGGTGTAAGAGATAATAGTGGGATAGAGATACAAGGAAAGGACATGCTATCATCATGGGCGTATCCGACACTTTCTTTCATAGGCAATTCTCCAGGCCATTGTCTCCGAAATCGTTTACGTTTCATTGAATAATTATGAACAGTTGTTGAAGGAATTGTTTCATGAATAATTCGATTTGTGTAGCAAGTTAAAATGAGTTTTCGACTATCCACGAATTTGACTGGATCTCCATCAAGATTTTTAACTAAAACTTGATTGTAACGTCTTAGTGAATTACCATAATAGCCAGAAGCTTGACAATCCATAAAACTTAACTGTGTCAAGATTCACAGTGCTGTGTTGGTTTAACAAATTTAAATAGTAGCTTTGTTATCATGAATCTGCCAATAATTCCCTGGACTACAGTTTCATTTGCTTTAGATGTCACAAAGTTAAAACATTTGAAGGGACAGTTGATTTTGTAGTTGAAAATTCTATGCAAACGGTACTTTTTAATTGGTGGATGCTTGACTTTTCACTAACATTTTTTGGAGTTTCAGAAAGCAAAATAGTTTTCCTGTGAACACTGGGTTCATACTATAATTAATATTAATTAAAAACTATTAAAAATTAAAGAAAAACTTACTGTTGATTTCTTTTTTTCTTCAAAATTTTTTTTAAATGTAAATTTGGGCTTTTTTAGTAGAGATTCTGAATCTGAAGAAACTAAAAAATAATCTTTCCAATCTAAATCAACATCAAAAGATGATCTAGATAAGGATGGGTTGCCACCTTAACTTCAATATACAATTGATCATATTCATGGCAAATATTATTGCATTCTTCTGATTAAATACCCTTATTTTTATCTAGATGTAGTCGAAGGCTTAATTTTTTGTAAATTGAGCGAATTTCTTCAGTTGTAGCTTTAATGTCTAATTTAAATAAGTCATAGAAATCAACGAAGTTAGATTTATTCATATTCTAAAAATAAATTTTGTAAAGAGTGTAACAATCTTTTTATATAGTAAAAAGCTAATCGTGACGTATGCAAAAAGAAACGATAATTTGAATCCTTTGACCAACATATTTTGGTCCAATTTTTGATATTCCCCATAAAATCGAGGTCCCTCTTTCAAACTACATAAAAATCAAAAAAATAAGTTTAGTTTTGGGAGAACACACTATTCCAAATCTTCGCTTCGAGACCAACTATTTTAAAATTTGGGAAAATAGTTTGACAACACTAAATAAACATCACAAACATTAATTTAACCTTTAAACGATAGTATTAAAATATATATTATCAATTATTATTTCCAAAAAATATAAATAATGTGTTCATTCAATTATCCATTTGTTTATATCTTCTATTCAAAAAATAAAAAAGATAGATATAAGTAAAACTAATTCTATTATTTAATTGCCTAATTTAAATTGCTTATTGGTATTTAATATAATTTATCTAATATTAGAATATTTAAATCTTGAATATAACTTAATGCTTCCATGCATTCCCACAATGTATACTCACAATTATATCATAAAAACGTACAACTATATCATAAGTTATACCATAAAGCGTATAATTATACCTTATGAATATATATAATATAGCATCCCAATCTTAGGTAGTTCTAAACTAACTATAAAATCATCATTATAAAGAACATAAATATGAATATTAGAAATAAATTAGAATATAAACATTATGCTGATATTCGCAATCGGGAAAAGGTGTTCTCTATTGCATTTCTCTTTTTTGCATTCTTTTTGCAATCATTTTTTGTTCGTTTATACTGCTTATATCGCAAATATGAATGATGTCGACTCAAGTTTTGAAAATGTGAATCCGCCAAGACCACCAGCATCCACAACGCGTCGTATTAGGTCTGTTGTTTGGCAAGTTGCGAGTTCTCGAAGAACTCGACAAAAATATGTTCCGTTTGGGAGTTGTGACACTAAAGAAATGGCTCTAGATCTATACTAAGAGTCTATTTTACAATTAATCTGTCTGAAATTGTATCCCATATAGTTGAACGTAAATCCTAAAAATGCCAAAACAATTAAGTATATTAGGCAATTATTCCACAACCGTTTAGTAAGTGATTTGGTGTGCAATGGTAAACGAGATTCCTTTGTATCATTAGATTATGCTAGTAATATAAATATACCACTTGCTCTTCCTTTATTTAAACTTTTTTTAATTTTAAACTTTATAGATAAAAGCATGGGAAATATGCAGAATCAGACACAATGACCAAGGGATACCTTTAGAATTGTACCAGAGCTCAGACTATGTCAGGAACGCCAAGATTGCTCGTCTCGACATCAACCCTTCGAAATGGTAAGATGTTATTTGGAGTCGGCAATAGATCTGTCACTGATTCATATGACGCCAAAGCTATTGGTGTTGTGAATAGACGTATTCACAGAATTTTGAGTGCTCTGGTACTAACATCGCCCTCATCATTGGATGAATCGACGATTTGGCTATGAAGCAATTTATCACTGCTAATGCGATGGCCGTCGGAAAATGTAAGACAGTTTATTGAATATTCTTACGAGGGCATTTTTAGTGTTTGCATATTGGTAATTTCAATAACAAGGAATTAAATAGAACTTTGAGTGAAAAAATTAATGACATGCGGGAAGTGAAACGTCAATGTATACCGTGAAATGATATAATCAAATAAACAAGATGAAAAGTCAAGTAATTAGATTCTCTTTTAATAATAATTATTTCTAGCTAATCGCATTCACTTGATTTCTCGGCAAGTATAAAAAGACAGAAAATCATTTCTAATTTGTTTGCTAAAAAATGTTAATGACAAAATAAATACAATTAAGCTTACTTGAATATCAGGAGAAAATATGCATCGCTAAAAGACAATAAAAATGCATTCCATGTCCATCCAAATTTAGGAATTATAAAACAAAACTGTGATCCATTCCAATAATGGCAAAATCTTAATCCATAAAGAATAGTAAACAGAATTACACAACAGTTTTGATATAAGCATATATTCTCTTTTTGTATACATTATTGTGTAATAATTAACTACAATATTTGTTTTTGAAAATGTTGTTTCTAAATTCCATCTATAAGATGTTGAAATTGTTGAAGTTAATGATAAAACTGTCATGTAAACTAATGTTTTATTCTTTGAAAAGCACTAAAATCAAATGCAAAGTAATTAAATGGCGACATTACCTTATCATATTTAAATGGATGAAATAGAGCAGTATAGCGATTTAAAGATAATAAAACCACACTCATGCACATAAAGGAAGTAGCTATATCAACTGAAAGATGCAAAAGTTGAGGTGCCCAGTTTGTGATGACTATATAACTTTCAAATAAACCCAGATTCATTAATTTATTTAAAAATAAATCAACAACAAAGAAAGAATGACTGACAATGGTATTGAAAAATAAGATTATATAAAATCCAGTATAGTATAGGGCACTTTTTTGGGTGAATTTTGTGATTATAAATATGAAAAACATGAATTGCAAGATTGAAACTATTACAAAAATTATATCTGTTAAAACAATAAAGTCCATACTTAAAATTTTAGAATAATTGAACAGCTTTTTCATCAAAATATTTTATTTAGGTTGTAAAAAGTACTCTGAAGCATATTTGTAATGCGGAAACTGAGCATATCATTATTATTAGATGTTTTAACAAAGGATGTTTACATTAACAGTTTCAATTAGAAAATAATGACAAAGAAGGAAGCTTATAAAAGATATTAAATTAAAATGATTCATATAAAGCAAGCCGTGAAATATAAGTTCACAAGAAAAAATTATACGTAAGCTTTTTTCTGTTAAATTATGACACAATAATTAATGCCATTGTAAAACTATAACGGCCAATCAAGTGCTCTGACTGTTGATTATGTTCACATTTATTTTAAATCATGCCCATTGAGTACGTAAGGTAGTAAAATAAATGCCAGTTTGCTTAGAAGCACACTGTGCCTTGTTATATACAAAAGTTTTTTTGTCTGCTTTCCTAAAATACTTTTTAATATACTCTGAATGCATTGATAATATCATAATTTCAAAAAAAATTGTAGAACCACAAACCACATATCCATAACATGTCATGGCAAGAACAATTAAATTTGAGTATTTAATAGCAAAGACAATGAATATACCACCACCAAGCAGAACTATAAGAAACATGGCAAGGAAATACACAAGTAGAATTGTGCCTTGTTTATGATTTCGCATTAGCTCGTATCTAGTACATAGTTACATGATTAATGAAAATTATTTAATTACCTGTAGTTAAGTTGAGTTTTATTTCTGATTTCATCCCTAAAATATTCTGATTGTTTGTAATAATATATTATGTACAGTACAGTTGCACCTATTGTTAGAATAACAAATGCTAATATAATCATTTCATTATTTATATATTCTACAATTTTAATTATTATAATATATTGTTATTGGAACTTACGAAGATAATAATTGAGTACAAATATGCAAGTAATAGCATATGAAATAAAATCAGCTAGATAAATCAACTTAAAAAAAGGCATTTTATGGTATGTTTTTACTAAAGTAAAAGCAATACACTTTTCAATACTTAGAAAATACATTTTGCCTATTATATTAAAAGTAGCCAAGTAGATGATTGTTTTGTTGATAAAAATTATAAGATTAGGTTGATCATAAATTGAGCATAAAGTAAATAATATTGGATGAGCCAAATTCGTGACAAAATAATTAACTGTAACATTGTGGAGGATAAACTTAAAGTTTGGATGCAATTTTGTATTTTTATGTAAAATGTATCCACATGATGGCAAAGTAATAAGATAAATTATATTTAAAATTAAGAATATGACCATTATTTCATGCTTGTGTGTATGAATTAATAGTGAAAATCGAATATCTTCTAAGATGGTTGTTTTATTTAAAAAATAATTATAATCAGTCATTGTTTAGATAATAAAAATAATATTTTTTAGCAGATTAATAATCCAGACATAAATTGGACAATAATATTTTGGAAAAAGATTAGTTAATTATTTTAATTATTTCAAATGAATGTTTATGGAGTATTCATATTAATTAAAATAATTATTTTCAAATTTACTTGATTATACGTGAAACTATCAACCTAGTAGTTTTTGTAGTGACAATTGTTTTTCTTGAAACTTTCAACATAATACAAAGTTCTTCTCTAATTTGTCCACTTAAAATTATAATGAAGCAACCATTGTAATCGTAATTATTGTTAAAGTTAGAGTCAACCATGAATATATCAAATTAGCAGTAGTTTGATCTTCTATAAATCCCAATTTTGAAATTATAAGATGCATGAAGGGATAGATAGAATTAATTATTGTTAAAATCACTAATTTTATTTCAGTTGAATTTGTCGATTGAATTAGATTATTTGATTTTTTATAAGAAATAACTTTGAAGCAGTTAAAAGCGTTGAAACCAATTATATTGATCATATTATAGTAGTAAATGGAGTCAAAAATTGTCCAACGGAAGCGGTAGAATAAAAAGAGGGTTTTTTTATATCCAATCAAGTGTATTAGTTCATTACTTGTTGTGTAAAATTCTAATGTCAAGAATCTTGGTTTACTAAATAGCCAAAACCAAGTAAATGGCCATGGTATAATATAATAACAAGCAACTGAAATAATTATAACAATTTTCGAATTTCGAATGTTGCTTTGATAAAAACAAATCGTTATAAATCTGTTTTTACTTAAAAACTGAGGCATACACTTGAAGAAAGTTTTCAAATCTTGCAAAGAAGTATAAATATTTGGCAAGGTAATTAGTTTATATCAATTAACTTTACATAAGGTGGATACAATGGCAAATAAATACATATAAAAGCGGCTAAATGGTTAATAATCATGTCGAAACCATTCATGCCAACATAAATAAAAAATGCACTTCTGAAAGTTTCTTCTTTTTTGTAGCTTTTTATAATTATGATATAAATTAATATACTAATAAAGTAACAAATTCTAATCAATTAAGTAAAACAACAATTAGACTTTATATTCAAACTATTTTGATTTGTTTTATTACAACATTTACCTGTCTTATTCATACGTTGATGCAGTTTGTTGAAGTAACAGTTGGCTTTTTGTTTCAGCACAAATTGGGTGGATAATGCCCAAGTTTAGTTACTTATTTATATTTTTTATAGTGCATGGAATGCCTGGATGTGTTTTATAATGTTTAATACTACTCTGAGACACACAATCTTAAGTGCTTTTAATTTAAGAAAATCAACAGTTATATCAGTTCAATGAGACGAATACTTTTGATTTATTTGAAATAATATATGGAATTCTAATGAACAAACATAAAAGATAAATATTCATTTTTTTAAATAACTATAGAAATCTGCTGTAATTTACTGTTTATTCGTAAAGTTCAAATTTACGCAGCTACATTAATTATTTTTGAGTTAAAATTAAATCCAAGTCTTCGGAATCTTTTTTTGAAAATATTTCTGTTTTTTGTTAGCAAGAACAAAAATAAAAATGAATTAATAAAGGGAGTTAGCCCACAAAACGACAAAACATACGTTCCAACGTTGTGTAAAGATGATTCCGTAAAAATTGTGCTAATATAAATCATCAACGGTATTCCGCTACAAATAAATGGTGCAATTCCTTGAAGAATAAAAATCTTCATAAATTCATCATTCATTCGACGAGTTTCAGCACTTAAACTACCGGGCATTTCTTTTAAAAAGATTGAAAATTTTCTGTAGACAATCAAAATTGCTATGCAACTAACGAATATGCAAGTAACATATCCCATAAGAAGAATCATTGACAATGGATCAAACTAAAATGAATTAGAAAAATAGTTTAAATAAACTTGCAAAATGCACTCCAACGCCCATAGTATTAACAGCAAAATCTGAATCAACAATGCCATCTTTTAAATTTTCAAGGTAAACGTAATTTCTAGAAAGCGTACGATCAAAAGTAAAGAAATATGCAATTGAACATGATATTGGAAAAGCAATCGTCAAAATTACTCCCATTATAAAATGTTTATTTGTGAATTCAACAATATTTGTAACGCACAAATATCTCGAAACCACATTTGTTGTTGTAAAAGAAATGTTGCTAATAAGAGTAGCATTATAAAAACAAACCCAAAAACTCCACCAATCATAAGATATACTATTATCCTTAAACAAAGGAAAAAAGTAAGACAAGTATCCGTGAATAGTTATTAAATCCATTCTAAGTACAAAAGAAGTCGTAGCAAATATCAAATCCATTATAAATTGAGAGAATAGTAATTTGATGTAAGCATTATACTTCTTATTTTCTTTATAATGAGGCATTAAAGATAATGCCAAAATGTTTCCAATTGTTGATAAGGTAAATGTAACCCAGATGAAGACAGTCATAAAATTAAACATTTTGATGAATAATAAATAATACTTTCTTTAGACTAAATGTATATGAGGATTTAATAAAATTCACAACATTTATTTTTGCCCGAAATGAATCTTATTATGAGTAATTATGTACACTTTTTGTTTTTATAAAGCGAAATTCAGGGTTATACTTGTGTGAACTAAGTTAAATGAATAACAATTTAATTTTTTATTTATCGAAATTTATTTAATAGATTGTAATAAGTACAAAGAATAAATTGTTTTGAATTATTTACGCTTATTCAAATAAAAAGTCTTATTTTGTGTAGCCAATGTAATTACTTTTGAGTCAATATCAATTCCAATTCGTTGAAGTCTTTTTTTGAAAACAATTCGGTTTTTTATTGATAAAAATAAGAACAAAAATGAACTGATTATTGGTGTCATTGATACGCTTGCTAATATAAATGTCCCATCAAATGAAGAATCAGTAAATAATGAGATAATAAAAAGATTAGCGGTATTCCACTGTAAAAAAGTGGAGAAATTCCTTGTACAATAGGAATTCGCATGAATTCATGGTTCATTTTGCAAGTTTCGATACTCAACTGATTAGTCATTGATTTTAAATAGATTGATAATTTTGTGTACACAGCCAGGATGATTATGCAATTAATAGATATATAAGCTACATATCCTAAAATGATAATCATTGATGTTGAATGAAACTAAAATTAAAGGTTAATTAATAATTAAATTAATATTGTACTCGAAATCGACTATATTTGCTTTTAAATGCTGAAGATAAACATAGTTTTTAGGAATTGTTCGATCAAAAGCAAAAAAATATACAATTGTCCAGACTATTGGAAAAGAAATAGTCAAAAGTATTCCAATAACAAAATGCTTATTCTTGAGGTAAAAATATCCGTGATGCACAAATATCCATTCATAGTTTCCAAATCCATTCTTAATACAAAAGATGTGACGGCAAGTATTAAATTGATTACAAATTGAGAAAATAGTAATTTAATGTAAGCATTGTACTTGCTTCCTTCTTTATAATGAGGAATTAATGATAATGCTAAGATGTTTCTAAACAATGATAGGATAAATATAATCCAAGTAAAAATAGACATAGAATCAAACATTTTCTTAAAAATTTATTCTTTAGACTGAAGTTATCCCAACTGCATCATATAATATTTATTTACTTAAAAGGAAATGACGGTCAGCTCAAATTTTCATGCACGATTCTTGGTATCAGATACAGAAATTCAAGATTATATTTCTATGAACAATTATATAATTTTAGATTTATCACATCAAGATTTTGTTTAAAATTTTAAAAAATTTGTATTGTTTTGAATATTTGCACTTGTGCAAGCACAAAGTACACAATAGTCTGACTTTATTTAAAATCAAATTTATCTTGCTAATGTAGTTAATTTTCTTCACCCATTAAGCCGAAGTTTATAACAAAAAGTCTTAAACCAGAAGGAGTATCAAATTCAGTACGTTCACTATCGACAAATATGGCTTGAAGGTTCTTGAATTTAGCGAAAAAATTCTTAGTGATAGATCCTGTGTCAGGGAATGTAATATTAATAAATTTAAGATTGACATATCTTCCCGGAAGTTCTCTAGAAAACTCGTTCACATAAAAGGGACAGTTGCAAACTTTCAATGCTTCAATTTTTTCATCAGCGGCAAACAAAAGTTTTTGTAAGCTTCTCTAATATTTGAATTGTGACTTAAAGATTCAAATTTAATTTCAAGTCTTTTTAAAGTATTAAAATAAGTAATATTTACAGCTAATTTGGGGATATGTTCATAATCATCACATTTACTGATTGTGTAACTAAAGTTTTTCAAGAAATTCAATAATTGTATCTTTGAGTAATCATATCCAAATTCCAAATCATTATCAGTATGAGAGTAAGTAACAAATGTTGACTCAATTTTTTTCATTTAATTTTGCAGTCAAATTTAAAATTTCGTGGCAAATTAAACGTTTTGGTCCAACATTTGTTTTAAGCTTTTCAAGCATTTCAGCGGAAATATTTTCGTACGTTACTGACATCCCTAGTGTTCTTAAATAATCGCACCCGGAATATTCTTTCTCGCTTTAAGAAAAACAGTATACATCTCAAAAATAAATTTGCAATTGCCTAAACTCTTTGAAAGTTTTTTCAACAGCTCAGAATGTGATGGTTTGATCTCGGTTTTCTCATTACACACTAAAGGAATTGTTCTAATATCTGGCACATTCGAAGAGAGAATAGTTGAATGATTGATATAGGCCATAAGTAAATTATAATTAATTCCAAGAAGTTTTGTGATCTTATAAGATTTCAAATCGTTCATAAAACTGGCAAACAATTCAATGTGTGATATAGTGGCACAAAGACAAATTTTCTTGAAAATTAACGTTTCAATTCTAGGCAAATATTGCATAAATCTGCCAATCGAATTTACACTCATTTTAATATGATTGTTTACTGGGTATAATTTTTTGGCTGTAGAGTTCTATGAATTCTGTCGTAGTTTCTATGATTGCTGTTGCCGTTGGAGTTCATTAGTGATCCGTCAAATAATTCTAATTCAAATGCTAAATCCTACGTTCCATATTGCTTAAGAAATTCAAGAATAGGTTCTTTAGACTTAAAACTACTTTTATTTCTTCCCCAAATTGCATACAATTTGCCTTCATTTTCCTGGTTGTTATTCTTAAAAACTAAAGTTTCTTTCCCGATATTGGTTGCCCCATTATTTATTGACTTTGTAGACATAAGATTGTAAAAATTGCGACACGTCAAAGATACAGCATTGGCAGTTTCAAAATCATATAAGTGTTCCTGATTTAAGATCCTTTTGAAATTTTCTTCATCCATCTTGATTCTATAAGAATAAATAATAACATTAGATAGAAGTGGCAATGTTTTAATAAAAAAGTGACGCGAAATAAAGTTGACTATCTTATAAAATAGAATGTTAAAAACACTTTAGTTTATAGAAAGACTTTGTAATACATTTTTTGTTTATCAATTACATATTTTCGACAATAATTAGATGACATGCTCATCATCGACGCATGTTTGGAAACAACGAATGCTGTTAACAAGGGTCACGTTCCAAATTTACCCTTTTATTACTCTAGAGGTAGATAGATTGTCTTGTCGGCTTTAAAGAAGAACCACAATCAAGGCAGTAAACATTTAGGCTACTTATTGGTTGCATAATAGCTACGCAATGGCAATAACGTCAGATCTAAAAGATAGTTTATTAAATCAAACTGGAGTTATTGCCAAAGACTTCTCTTTATAACATTAGATAATTTACATTTAATAATTAATAAAACACAAATTAGAATAACCTTTTCCTCTCAAGACGATAAGGTTTAGAAGACAAAGTAAGTAAAAAAGATGCTTTTACTGGTCAGTAGCTTTAATAAAATCAAAACAAATTACAGGCAAAGATTTTATTAATATAAGAAACCTCTTCGTAAAAGATGCCCAATTGCTGCATTACCTACCATAAATCCAGTAATGAGTCTATATAATCTACATAAATAGTGTTAAAATTATGCAAATAATAAATTACCTTTTAAAATACGCATATATATTTAGATGGTATATTTACTAGTACAGTAAATACAAAATTTGGTGTTAATCGTCTAAAAGGAGCTAATTAAGAAATTGTTTCCCTATATTAATGTATATGTTTTCAATCTGGTGTTAAAATATATATAGGTTAAACTTGTTCCATATATTTGGAGTAAATTGAACACATCATTGTCCGTACATTTTATCCTGGCTTTTCAAGTGCAAAGACCCATTCAGTAGACTCCGTATTTTATACTTCCCTCTTCTTTAATTATAACATTATCTATTTCATTAAGATTACTTGTTATTAAATTGATCATTTTAAGCAGTTTGAAAGAAATTTAAACATTGTCTTTTATTATGAATATTCATCATGTCAAACGCTTTCTTGTTGTTAAGACTCAAAAACAATTTTGCACAATTCATCAAGATCAATTTGCGCAGCTGGATTTTCATGTGCTGGACTTTTACATTAATTTTTTGATGTAATTGATAAATTTTCGTTATCCATAGTATCACCGTTATCTTTTCCACATCTAAACAAAACGAAGATTATGCTGAGTATAGTAAGCACGAATTTAAAATAGTTGAAAGACGTGATTGTTATTGCATTTTAGCCAAAAAATTTATTATATATACAAAATTAAAAATAAGAAAGAAGATTGGAATATTTAGAAAATAGAACATGGTAATTTAAAATAGTAAGTTTGAAACTTTAATTGGGTGGTCATTAATTTTTAATTCGAAATTGTTGTCATCCAATAAGGAATTAAGAGTAGTCTCCATTATAGGAATCCCGCAATGATCCAATTCCTTCTGCGGATACATTTTGCAGTATTTATTTTTTCAATGCTTCTTCAATAAAAATAGAATCTCTATGTGTGCTACTGAATTTGAATGACGTCTATTTTCAATACTCATTCCATATTTGTTAAAGTCAACTTTTGTGTGATAATCAAAGAAACCAATAAGAAGTTCGGTGGTTGTTTGTTAACTTCAATTAAAGAATTAATTCTAATTGGGTGGAAAAGTATTATCCAGATTATTAAAATCGAAAAATAGCCCTTTAATTCTAGTCAATTTGGCAATATTGGAGATCCAATTCTACTGCAAAATAATGTAATGTCATCAACGAAATAGAATAGGAATTCAAAAATCCATTCCTAGAATCATTAAATTCGATATCTTCAAGTATATACGAACTACTGGAGCAGTTGCTGTGATAATTTAGTTGATTGAATAATACCATAGACTTAGCTTTAAATCTTCACTAAATATGGACAATACCTGTCTTTATCCTTTTGACATAAAAAAATATTTCCCAGGCTTGGATCAACAAAAATATATAAACCAGTTTTATCCAATCCAAAGTAAGTTAAGGTTGATCCGTTGACGAAATTATATAATGAACATTCTTCAGTTTGCAACTTACATTTACCCGCAGACCCTATCTATGCATATACACCATATTCCTAGATTGTGGGGCTTTAGCAGCTGAAACATATGCAATTCTAGAAGCAGTCACCAATTGTACAGCTCATGACTACTTTATCCGTTTTAGTCGGTTTAGACCTAGGAGCAAACCAATAGAAATTATTGAACTTGTTGAAAATGGGGAGCATTTAATGATTGTCAAAAGGCATCTCTTTCATCATTTGGAGTGTGATGCAATTTAACCTACGTCATAGTCATTTCCACCTGTAATTTATTCTTTTTTAGCTTGCTTTCAGACTTTGTTATTCGATGCCATGAGTTGTGTCAATACTACTCGTGTAGAGATCGATGAGTCTCAAGATAAAGATTAAAGTCAACCGTTGCTTGGCTAAAAGATCCATTTGGTGAATCATTAGTAGATAGTTAATGTGTTTAAGGGAGGTTAGTTAGACCTTACTTAGTTATTTGTAATTACATACCTAGATCTTTTTAATGTGGTAGGCATTTTTTATAAATTATCAAGGAAAGTATATGTAACGAATTTATTTAAATAACAAAAAATTAATAAGCATAAGCAATAATAAAATTGATCAAACGTGAATGCAAAGAAGCAAAATAGAGACCTATACAAAGGGAAAAGCTTTTATTTGAGAGGATCAATATCTCCTAGAGCATGTTGCAAGGTTCTGATGGCTGCTTCTAGTGATAACATAATGGCTTTGCTACCAAATCCGTGGGTAATCAGCGAGAAGTTGGACAAAGGTTCCTGTACTTCATCGTTTAAAGTCTTGGTTGGATGATTTTGTCTACCCAGTGGAGATGCATCCTCTTTCAAAATATCAGCTATAATTGATACTGTTTCCAAGGTACTTCCTAGATTTTGTTGCATGTTCTCAAAGTCGTTTAGACGAGAAAGTCTTCTAAAAGTTAATTCTCTGGCAATTTGTCTTTCTGGATAGTTTGCTTTGCAAGCATCATCATAATCTTTTAGAACATGGATTATTTCTTCCTCGGCAAATGAAGTAAAAGAAGTGACTGGGACAGACTTTCTTCTGCCAGATGGAAGTTCAATATTTACCTTTTCCAATTGTTCCCTCAAATTCTTGCCACCATCCTTATTCTTTGCCCTGCGTAGAATACCACCTAGCAAGGAGGCATTGAGACGTTCTGGTGGATTGATCCTTCTGTGAATTTCAGCAATAGTAACATCGTACTTCATATTTGAATTTAAAAGAGAAGTTCTACCAGGAACTCTTGCGAACACTTCTGGCTCATCAGAAGGACAATAATTGGTGCTTCCTGAAGGTAATAACAATGAATTGATATCATTAACTTCTGATCCTTGATTGATATCCGAGACAAACGAATTCACATTGGAATGATCTGTTTTGCAATCATAAGGAATAGGAAAGTGATCGAATGAAGAGTAGTTGTTTGTCATTACTCTATTGTCGTAAGAATGATATCCATCAAATAAATTTGGATGAAAATTTTGGCAATAGAGAGATGGATCGAATCGCAAGGACTGATTAATTTGCGGAGAGTAATAGGCGTTTGCTTGTTGTTGAAAGTTTTTTGGAAAATTCAGCTGATTCATTTGGGACAAATGGTTGTTTAGGTTGCTGTCCAGTATATTTTCAACTCTCAACCTTTTTTTGAAGCGCATCTCATCTTGAACTACATTCATGCTCGGCCTCTTCCTATTGTCTTTAAAAGTATAACAATTAGTGGAATGTGGTGTTTCAGCTTCGTCATTAACTTCTACTTGTGAGTGGTCTTGAGTCGAAGAAAAAGCTTGAGGAGGTTGTAGACTGATGACACTATTGTAGTGACTTGGACCAGATGGGATACTAATCGGTCGCTAAAAAAGGATTATTAATTGCAATTTAAAAAAATAAAAACTTACAGCCATGGCATCAGGCTCAATAGTAAAAGCATTGCCCGCAGATCCGTAATTGAAACAGCCAGACATATTATCTGTTCTTTGTCTACTAAAAAACAATGAAATAATAAAGAGTGAAAAAAGTTCTATCTAATTGCGTAAGTGTCATCATAAAGATCTTTTACTAAAGATAGACGCAGGTCAACAAAAAGACAGGCATCTCTTGTAACGAATTGAGTAGACATGGACTGACTCATAATCATACCAGTAGTGGTTGACTTTACCCAAATTTGCTATTGGCTGATACCAAGTTAAGGTGCGCATATTCCTTTATGATTTCCTTTTATAGGCTTGATTTCTACTTAGTTCTGATTGGAATGATGAATAAAAATGCAAAGAAGCCAAATGTCTTTGAGTATCCATCAATGATGCTAAAAGGCATTTAATGGATCTGTTTAGAATAAAAAAAGTATGAACATGTTAAAGTAAATATAATCAAGGAGATTTAATTGTTTTTATCAGTGCATCAAGAATTAAATTAAGTTGATTATTTTAAAAAAGAAATGAATTGCACAACAATTTCAAATTTATGTCTATTCATACAAAAATTATTCATAAATTAAAAATAGTCAATGAATCCTTTTATTTGACAGCAAGGACAACACATTATTTGAATCATGAATCAAGGCATAGTCTTTGGACAGAACAACTTTCAACTATTGAAATGAGTAAGTTTTTATGATTCGACATCTTCCCATTTCTAATACACAAACATAAAGTCTGAGACGTGGATCTGCAATAACACCACCCTAGCACATTAATCTTGCATAAACATGTACTTTAGTGGCAATTCATATTTTCTCTATGCAATATTGAAATGATAACGTAAATAAAGTTGACAGCCACAGAAATATCCTCATGATAAATAATTTTTCTGAATGGTGAAAACACATTAAGGAGATGTGGTCAATTTAGACTTTAGCGCAGTTGTTGTTTTTGACAGCAAACAATTGTAATTATAAGCTTTTATTCATAAAATGCATTAGACAAAAGAAATTGTAAAGAGAATCTTTTATGTGTTTTTTTTAATCAAATTATTGTAAAGATATGAATATACAAAAGATTGTACTTTGAAATTAGCCACATACTTTAATCCCGCTTTTACTTGGAATTGGACTTTTAATAGTAATTTGTTTAATCTCTTGGTTTAAGTAGCTGTTTTATTTTGCATTTTGGCTGCAATTTCAGCTGCATATTTTTATCCAACTCAGCTTCTAACAATTCCTTGACATTAAGATTATCAATCAAAATCATGTAAATAAACAAGTTTTCACTCTTTCGGCTCAGTAATGTCAACTGTCATCATGCCACGATATCTTCCTTCCAGGAAGTTGGAATTATTCAAATGTCTTGTCTGAATAAAAAAACCATGGTCATCCCTCAACTGCTTAGCCGAATGCTCATTGTTGTTGGATAAACTTGAAATACTTGGAAAGCGTACATGACCCACGGTATTAAAAACAGTAAATGAATTTCGATATTCAATGTCTAAGTAGACTAAATTCGATCTAAAAATAAGCCTAAAATTAAAACTAGCACATTTTGATGTTGAGGGTCTTTGTAACAGACCTTACAAAATATGGTCGCTTTTGGCCTATTTTTTGACAATCATTGGAATTTGTAATGAATGATAGATGCAGTAAGAAAAGAGTCAAAACTAAATACATATAATACACATTAGATGATTTTGTAGTAAATATTGTAGGATGAATAATACGCGTGTTTAATGTCTAGTCAATTTGTGTCATAGTTGATTAGTTTAGAAGGAAATATGTGTGATGTGTTGGATTAATTATGATACAAAATTTATTCAATCTACAAAAAATAAAATTTAAGCGACTGGAACAGGCATATCAATCTTTTTGCCAGCTTCATATTCAATGTAAAAGACGGCTGGTTTACCATTTTCAGGAACAATGAAGCATGGTGGGTAGTGCACACTCTTTTTGAAGATATTTTCAAGTACATCAATTTTGTCTTTCCCAATTGCTTCTTGTACTTGCCAATTCAAGAACCTACGATAAGGAGAACATTATTTGATTTGCTTAAAAAGGGAGGACTATGGTAAAGGTTTAAGTAATTTTGTCAAGTCATTGGCCAAACAACTCCATGAAATTAATCTTTTTTGGTTGGTTCGTCCTATTAGGATATACATATGCTACTTTTGTATGTCTTTACTTTAAAATGCGGAATTTTGGTTGCTGATGATATTTGTGAAGAGTATAAATATTATATCTTTGAGAGTTCACTGAAGGCTGACATGTGTAACAAAAGTGAATTCGGATTTTTTGAAACTTATGTTTGATGATCAGCAGGAGCAAATTTATTGTTCGGTACATTTAGTTAAATAGCGTGACTATTGTTTTTAAAAAGGTTTATTTTTATACTAGGTTAATTTTTAGGAAGACAAAGCATAACGGCTAATTTTGTTTTGATGAATTTAAATAAAAGCAATGTTTTTGATCCGCAACAAAATGTGAGTCAAGATGGAATTGAGAGCATCATCAGAAATAATATCACAATAGTTCCCTCTTTTGGAAGCGCAGTTTATATGACTTATGACGTTCTTTTTTGTTATATGTGCTGTATTCGGCTTGTTTATATTGGTAAGTCTTTAAATGCATTCTAAGATTAACCTTTTTACTACAGTCATGGCAGCTGCTCGACAAAGAAATTTGATTAGAACAAGAGAAGAAGGGACAAATAATAGGACAGCATACACTTCCTCGATTTGAATTATAAATCTATTGATAATTTATCTAATAAATTAGCCAATATAATGTAACTATTTTCTAAATAAGGTTGGCATGTCTTTTAAGTATGAGGTTTGCTAAATGTTAGTATAGTTTAGTCAAGTTTTGTATTAATCATGAAATATACCTAATAACTTTTAAACTACGAGTAATAAAGCCATACTTCATCTTGTGGATAACATTGTTATTAATAATACAACCTACGTTCCTATTGCCGAATTAAGAATATGGTTGTGTCAACTTGTAACCTATTACAAAGAAGATATAATATGCTTGTTCACCCCGCATAAAAATACTATAGTTATAATACGCTCATTTATTAAATGTTTAAACAAGTTTGTTGGATCAAATTCACATAATGAGAAATTATTGAAAAAGTGTTTCAAAAATATTAAAAAGTTAGCCCGATGCGGGGCTCGAACCCGCGACAGCCAGATTAAGAGTCTGGTGCTCTACCGACTGAGCTAACCGGGCATAATTGATGTATTTATTAAAGGATTATCTTGTATATTTCATTAAATCAAAAAGTATAAAGTCTGATCTTGGATGGACTTATCCCCTTGCATTATATACGTTAATAATAGCTTAAGAGTGGTTCTGAATGAATTAGTTCAAAGCCTATATGGCTCCATTTACCCAGCATTCGATAAGGCGTCTGACTTCTAACCAAAAGATCCCCGGGTAGAGGTACCTTATTTCCCTGCCATTAAACAATTTTAGCATTTGTTTTGCTAAAACAATTCCGATCAAAGTCGGTCGTGTGGTAGCCATTTATAAAACAACTAATTAGAAGTAGTTAGCTACTCAAGATTTTGGTTACTCTTAGAAATGATGCTTGTTGTAGCTAATTATGGTAAAACATGGGCGAATTAAGCATTGCTTTGTGGTAGATCATTGAAAGACTATTAGCTAACCATTTTTAATACCTGGAAGCGATTAATGAATGCAAAAACTAATTAAATTCTTGAAACATGAATAAAACTAACCGGCTCCATGTTTTTAGAATCTTTTTTGTATGTTATTTTAAATCAAACATTTGTTTAGAATAAATTGTTCAAGATATAAACACAAAACTATCCTATTCTTCTGAGTCATAACAAAGATATTATGTACTGAATTTGGTAAACACTTTAACTGAACCATCCTGCAACGACATATTTAACGGCAATATCAATTGGAAATGCGTCACTATAATTCTGGCGACATCGTAATAATTGTTATTTATTCAAAATAGCTTGTTATAAATCAAAGTTGAAGAATTAATGTAATGAATTTTGATAGCCGACCGTCTTCCCCTTCTACGATGAGCGTAATGTCACCTAGAACACCAATGCTGGATCCCAATGAATCTTCGAATATGTAGGTATGTATGTTGGTAATTTGCGCAACTTCTTTTTAGGAGCTTTGATGACCAAACTACTCATTTCGATGAGTTGACTACTACTATCGAGATTTGTGGCCCTAATGAAGAATTCGTTAAAAGACCAATGAATGCTTATATGTTTTTCTCTCGAGCCCAACGTAAAATTATTGCCAAGCAAAATCCAACCTTCAAAATGAATGAAATTAGCAGAGAAGTAAGTTTATGAGTTTATAACTAACTTAACCCATATATATTTAGCTGGGAGCAAGGTGGAGAATATTAGATCATTTACACCGTCAGCCATATCAAGAACTGGCAAATAAACAAATGGAGGAACACAATCAAGTTAGTCTAAAATATGCATAAAAGAATGGTCTAAAATAGGCATTTTAAGATAATATACTACAACCTAGTGAATTAGATTATTTAAACACATCAGAACGCCTTGTCGTTTCCAAAGCTACAGAAATATTAGTATCATAATCAATCTTTAGGTCGTTAAACTTTAACTAGTGTATTAATTTATGTGTACGACTTTAGCAATTACTAAATATCGCTTACCTTGTTGATATCAACAATATTCTTTTATAATTTATTAATTTTTGTGCGCCATAGTACTTCAAAGACAATCCAACGATGAAATACTTACCACCCAGAAAAAAGGCCAATCCTTCAAAAACACCAAAGGACTCTAATAGTGAAACTGCAAGCGTTAATTCAACTGAAAAACCAGCTAGAAAAAAACAAAGGGTTTCAAAAACGATTAAAGATACTAATAGACAGACTACCAGCGTGCATACAACTCGAGAAACAGCCATACGAAAACCATCAAGTGCCTCAACACCTGTGAATACAAGTAGATATGCTGGACAGCCTTTGATATCTAAGGCAAATGCCAATGTTTACATGCTTCAACCCCTCACAACTTCTAATCTTTCACTCGCTCCAACTCAATACTCAACTGCCGAACAAATGTCTATAAGATCAGGAAACAGTACAATAGTCTCCCGGGTTCCTGTCCAAGCTTCTGCCACTTGCACCACTCCAATCACCCAACGACCAATTAGAGAATCAGCCCAACCACTTTCCCTGACAGAAGATGAAGCTCTTGATTTGTACTATCAATCATTGTCAGCCCCTCAATTCCCACATTATCTAGAAGATCAATCGAATCCCCTTCAAATGAACACGCCTAATTTTTATTACGACCAATGGCGTAATATAGTTAATTCGAAATATCATCATATGTAAACAAAGACAATTGTTTCTCTATTTATTGAACTTGTATTCTGTATTATATGTACTTCCACTTTTTAGTAAATAAAATTTGATAATTATTTAGTCTGCTTAATTGGTTAAATAAACGTTTAGAAGCATCATCTTAATAATTGTTTAAAATCCATTTTGCCTCCGGTTTCCTTCAAAAGACACGGTGAGTATAAAAAACTTAAACTACAAAATTATATGCGATTTAACTTGTGAAAATAAGGTTTAGTTAACAATTAATTTGTAGCTTTATTCTACATAATAAATAAAAGATGACCGCAACTTCGTAATTTATATTTTTTGAATTCCAGATTCATATTAAATTTGAATGTAAATTTAAAGCTTGATTAATATATACTTAAATTTGTTCAAAATATATAAACTTCCTCCCGTTTGTTCTAACATTTTTAAGCTGAGAAGTAATTGTTTGGTTGATAATTGAATATAGTAATTAAAATTTTGATTATAGCGTGACAAAATAATATGCACATTTACCCAAACTAATATCCTCTTTTCTGTTTTGTAATTAACTAGGAAGAATTATTATTGATTTATTTGGGAAGATATACAAGGCCTATTGTGCGTCATAATTCATTGGGTGCATCTTATCAAAAAGCAAAATACAAGTAAATCTAAATTTTAAATTAAACTAAATGGCATTTCTTGATTTTTTACATATTTCAAGATCATATTTATGTGCACACAATGTTATGCAGGATGTAGACATTTCTTGTGTTAGTAAATAGATTATATATGATTTACTTTTTTTATTGCACCCAACACATTAAATATGTACAAAGAACACTTTATTTAATGTATTTTCATCCTTAACATCTTTTTTGAATGTGTAGATTTGATAATAAAATGTTGAAAGTATTCGATAAATCTATTTTTAATTGCTTATTAGAGACTTCATCAAGTCTCATTACAAAATTTGTTGGCAGTAGTAATATAGATTACTGAACGCATACTAATCTCAAATAGGGTTTTTAAACGTCTTATATGGTTCAAGTTCACCCTTATATGATCGACTACGATAATTGGAAGTGGAACAATATTTAAACAAAATGAGGATTTTTATCTACAAAGTAGACCTAGATTGTTTTAAAATCCTATTTATTCGAATCATTGTAGCTTTAAAAGATTATTAATTCAAAGAAAAGTCGCCAAATTATTCAAAAGAAACTTTAGTTACTAATTATTAGTCGAATTTTCTTGTTTCAAAAATGTAACAATTATTCAATATCATCCGGATGAAAAAATGATCTTCCAATCCTGTACAGCCAAACAAATTTGTTCAACTTTCAATCTGTAGTTTATAGATTCTCCAGCTTTTTCATCTTCCACCATTTCAAGTATTTGTCTGACAGTGTCGTAATGTATTTCATATTTAGCCGATGATTCTACCGCGATAAATTTACTTACCCAAATGTTGATCCTGATACTTTAACTTGATAGGAAGAACAAAATCGTCTTGTACGATGTGTAATTCGGTGGCATCCGGATCTTCTTTTGATTTCTTGTAAAATGAATTAAAAAAGCCTGCTCTAGTGATGTTTCTTGGAGCCACATAAAGTGAATTAATATCTGCACTAAGACTGTTGATACCAAGTCCATAAGAACCAATGGTACTACTTTGTCTAAAACTCTGTTTCTACTTTGCCATCTGATGACTTACTAACTTATTTTTTGAACATTGAATTGAGTACTTTGAGGACTTCATTTTGTTATTCACTTTTTCTAGACTTGCTCTGGGAATGTGCCTTAAATTGAATGTTCTTAAAAACTGTTATACTAATTTCTAGAGCTGGAAAAACTGAGTTTAATTACATATAACAAAACTTAAGAGCTCAAATAACCTACTTGAAGGGACAGCTAATAATGTAGGATCGCAAAAGGTAAAAGATATCATTTTTTATGCAATGAGTTTAAAATGGTCAAAAAAGATTTGCTTTAATCAAGAACTTTATTTAGAAAGAGAAGGGCTCATTTGAGTAAGGATAGGCCGCCTGCAAGGAAATGATAACGAAGAGAAATTTCGAAAAATGCTTTTTGTACCTAGTCCAAATTAAAATGCACTTTTGCAATTAATGCTTAGCCTGTATTGGATATCGGTGGTAATAAATACATAACATATCACAAATGTTCTGTTTAGGTTGATCTTATTTTAATAAAAATTGCTAAATGTAAATGACATAGAAATGTACGATTAAGTGGTTGCTGATTGTTGTCGCTTGTTAATATTTGTTCAAATTCTATCTTTCTTGTAATCTCAACACATCAACAGGATGTTTATTCTTTTATTTTAAAGCTAAATATCAATTTTGTTATTAATATTAAGGAATTGTGAATGCTTTTTAATAGAGTTTTAGAGCAGAAAGAATAATAGTTATTTGAAAGAGAAATTTGTTAATAACATTAATTCAAAAGATATTCTAAAAACTTAGTCGTTTTCAGTTCATTCAAATGATTATATAAAATAGTTTTAGTTTTTTAAATCTTTTGAATCTCATTCGAATCTCTTTTAACTTAGTTTGGTATCTGAATAATAATGAATATATGTCTTTGTTGTCAAACTTATTTAAGCAACACAAATAATTTCGTAAAACCATTTAAATCAACAATTGTACATAATATTATCGTCCGGTTAAAAGCGTAGTTTTACTTTAAATCCTCATATGCATCACCATCCTCCTTGACTTTCTTCTCCTCAATCTTCGACAAAATCATGTTTGTCAAATTGGCTATAACTACAGTATTTTGTAATAATAAATTTAAAATTAACTACATCCTTAGCTTCGAAAGCTACAATAATATTGTCGATTAGCCTAGCTTCTCTGGATTCAGAGAAACTTGGATTGATCGTTTCATACTGCTTAATCACAGTTTGAGAATCAACCAAGCCAATGCACACATGTATCTTTTCGGAAAATATCAAAATTATGTCTTCAATCCTAGAATTTACAAATATACATTAAACTTCCTTTTTAATACACGTGATTTTTTATTTTTATAATAAATTAGACAAAGGGATGTACTAACGTAAAAATTAACACGTGAATTTAATCTGTCCAGAATTAAAGCTTATGAGGATATAATGAAAATTTAAAAAAAATAATTTTTCATAGGAAATTTATTATAAAAATTAATCCATGGGACATAACAATTATTTTGCCTGACTTATTATTATAACAGCATTTTATGCCATTCATTCAAAAAAGTTAACGTCTAATTTAAAATGACATTTGATATTTTTACTATACTAAATCTAGGAATTTTCATAATGTCTATGTTAATCAATTTGTTTGCTCTGTCACTTTACAAGCATTTTCAAGTCCAAGGAAAACAAAACATAGCAATGATATCAACATTCTTTCAATTTATATTAGACTTCATATTTGCTATTGGAAATTTATTTCTACGTCTTGAAATTATTGCAATCAAAGGAGAACAAAATTATGTTTCTTTTCGAATGGTCTATCTAGATTACTTTCAAACTACTTTCTTTAGTTATTGTGTGTGTGTATTTTTATTTAATACGATTTATTGCTTCAATTTTGCAACGGTATCAATAACAATTTTTGTTAGATATGCTTTTGTAACACTTCGTGAAATTAAAATAAAGCATCTGATGTCTATGTATTTGGCTGCATTAATAGCATTGGCTGTTTCATTGGTACCTTTTTGCTTTTATGGTATGAATTCAAATGTGGATCTTAATATTATATATCAAACTAATTTAATCACAGGCGATATAGATGAAACTATTACATCAAACAGCAAAAGTATTTCATTAATAATGGATCTAAGTGTCATTATCTATTTAGGTCCCACATTTATTCTTTTAAATGTTTTCTTTGCCATAATATTCCAGATATTAATGAGATATCGAAAGTATTTAATTTCAAATAAAGCAACAATGAGTGAATCTACAAGAAGACTAAATAATGACTTTTTTAAAATTTTGCTTTTACAAGCTGTAACTCCAGTTCTCTTGTTATTCTTACCAACAAGTAAATTAGTTATTTTTTAATATTAATTAAACCATTTTAGCTGCTTATGTAACGACAATCTTTTTACAAATTGCGCCAAAAGTAATGGGTAAATGGATTATTATATCAGCTAATCTCCTTCCACTAGTAAATACTATTGTATTTTTGACCGTTCTTACCAAATCACGCTTAATTATAAAGCAAAGATACAATTATTTGGTTGGAGTGATATTAAGAAAGAGGAATACAATTCATGCTGCAAGTGTTATTCAAAGGAGTAGTTAAACTAATTTGAATTATACATTTGACACGTGTGCTAATCAGAAATAACAAATCAATGAATATTTGAAGAAACAAGAAAAGAACAAACACAGATATTTAAAAAACTCAAGTAGCACTATAAAAATGAAATTACATTTAAATAGCCACCTCAAAAATTTATGGATTGTACCCGATTGGCAAGTTCTTTTTACAGACCATGCTGTCTCTGTCTAATATCTTAGGTAGATTAGTGGTATCATGCCTTTCCTCGTCATCAAGTTATTCCCCTCTCTCGATCTGACTCGAATTGAGTTGCTACGACCCCCATATTCGTATTCTCATTTAAATAAATAAATCACTATATTATATCTCTCTCGATTGAATAATATCCAACAGCCTCCTTGGAACCATTCACGTCTGAAGGTCTTGGCAGCACCATCTGGGGTGTTGGTCCATTCGATGGTGATGCGGTCGTTGTTGGTGTCTTCTTGTCCGTACGTCATTCGTTGTAAAAAAAACAGCCGTAGAATCCTCAACAATAATCAAATTTTAAATACAAAACTGGCTGGAATGTTAGAGAAGGATAAGAAAAAGAATTGTAGGAAAATGAACATAATACATAACTAACATTCAGATAAGTATAATGGTTTCAAATGATTAAGCTTCACAATTTGTTTAAAAGAAACTTCCGTTATAATTACCAAATGAACTTCGCTGTTGTATAATTGATAAAAAGCTTATTTATTAACAGCAGGACTATCTTTAATAAAAACTATCATTCCTTAATTTGCTCATTTTTGAAAATGGACTCAAATCAACTTTACTATATCATATTAGATTCATAATTACGTTGATTACGAATTACTCTTTTTAGTTTGTTTAAACTAAATTTGCGAATGCCAAATCACCCACACATTATTTTTTGGATTTTAAATTATTGTCTTTATCAATCAGATCTTGGTGATTAAAGCAAACCAACTATTATTTTGTAATGATTTTGTTAAAATTAAACTCATTGGAATATTCCTATTTTTCCTTGTATTGGTAACCCATTCGAGCTGGCGTACCCAAAAGTCTCTTTATTTCAAATAAATTGTGTTGATATGCATTATCGCTTACGCTCATATCATGTTGAAAGCACCTCATCCCGTTCGATCTGAGAAGTGAATCAACTTCGAGCTACCTTAGTACTTGGATCGGAGACGTCCTGGGAATCCGTAGTGGTGTAAGCTTTTTGCATAATAACATTACATTGTTTTTATACATCAATTAATTAGCTACATAATAAGTGTCAAAGATAATATTTTATTGCTGTAAATTAATCTACTGCGTATTTATATAAAAGTTGATAACTAAAATAAAGGTAAATAAATGTCCATTATTCTAATTCTGTTACACAACTTTGGAGCGAGGTTAAAAGTATCTCTTATAAACAGAATTTACAGTCCGAAAAGAGATTGCAAAGGTTTGATCAAGTTCATATTCAATTTTGTCGATAATTTAGTTATTGTGTGGCTAATTAATAACTGCAATTTAAGCAATTAACTATTCCAATGACTTTTATTGTGCACTATTTGCCTTAAATATTTTGAATAATTATCTCTGTCTTCATTTGTTATTTATTTGGATGTCGACAAAACATGCTTGTGGATATCCATTCTTCTTACTGGAAATGTATTTACTGGTTGTTACTATTATCCCATTGTTTTTAGTTAAAAACATCTTTAATTCTCTAATTTAGGTTGAAATGGAATAAAAGAGTGAAAAAGTGTTATTCGGTGATGAAAGTGGTTAGGTTCTATTTAATCCAATGAACCAAAAATACTCCCAGTCAGGGAATCGAACCCTGGTCTCGCACGTGACAGGCGCGGATACTCACCACAGGTAATGCCTCCAGTTTGACCCAAAAATTAAAAAAAATTTACAAATTTAGTCACAATACAACAAAAACAACTTTAAACTAGCTTATCTTAAACATTTATTATTACATCAATAATAATCAAGGAAGGCATAATATTCAACAATACACCATTATTTAACTGTGTCTATTGCAGAAGAGGCAAATTATAAGATTGGACATATGCTACAAGTTTGACTTCAAATTGTATTTCATTAATTGACTAAGTTTAATGAGATGTGGAAATCCCTATGCAAAATGACGAATATATTTTATTTGCTTCAATTAAAAATATAAAATGCTTGCATTCCATTAAAGCAAGTATCGAGGTAGTAGATAATTATAAGATTGAATCATTGAAGTCTCCTGTTTAGCATGTACTCGAAATATTCGATGGTGATGCCATTATTTTGAATGATATTGCTGCAGATCATCTGGAGTTACTTAATTTTACATAAGGATCAATCATATAAAAGAAACTAGTGATGAGTATAATGAAACATTCCATAAGCAACTCCTGATAAATTGTCCTTAGTTTTTTAATAATACCATGGAGTTTATTTAAAGTTGAATGACACAGTGATATTTCTTTGTTAATACAAATTATCGCACTAATTGGACTAATTTGGATTTTGAAGATGATCAAACAGTGAGTTTGTTTTTTAATTCAACAACTGATTCAGATTTTTATTGTACGAAATATTGCTGCGTGTGAGAACTTGACCAATCCCAAAGTCGACCTTGCTGGATCAGTATAAAGGTGGTGTCGAACATGAATTTTAAATTTATTATTATTAACCAGAAAGACTAACATTATGAAAAGAACGAATGTACTAAATGGATATTCATCAAAACTCAAGTGTAGTTAATTTCAATATAATAATACAAGCCGTTTAAACAACATATGTAATTGGCCTAATTGCACAAAATTGGTAATACGAAACTACTTGCATTCTTGATCATAGAGGATCGGAAATGATTTAGACCGCTCAAATAATGTAGAAATAAATATGTTTACAACAGCAAGGAATCAATGAAAAACACTTTGTTTGAATCTAATTAAGCACATTCAATTCATTTATTGAAGCTTAAAACCGTTTATATTCAGAGATTAGTGTCAAACGATTAAGCTATTCACTAAATATAATCATGTTTGCATCAATGAATTCAGTTTTTTGAGATTTTTACTCTGAAACGGACTTACAAGTACGAGTCTCAAACAACATATCAAGAATCTAATAAAAGGACAACATATGGATGAACTAGGACTTTTTATAGATAACTTGCTTTTCCCAATTAATATGCTCAATAAACAAACTTTCCTGCTATTTAAGGAGAAGTTTTTTATGCATTTTACATCATTCATTAAACAATGAAAACTACAATCTTTCTAACTCTAGCCTTTATTGGCATCATTTTTATGCCACATGGTGGGCAAGCGGGAGTTCCTGTGAGTAGAAACTATTAAATTGGAAAACATTAATTACATTTTTAGACCCTACCTAATCAAGAAAAAGACTGCGAGAAAGACAGACAAGGCGTACTCCAGTGTGTTGTTGCGTGTGCAAAGAGTAGTGTATGCGTGGGAGTTGATTGTCTTACATCAAACAAAAATCTAGTTGCCTGTGTTCTTAAATGTGTCACAGGAATGGCATGTGCCGAAAAAGTTTCTGACCCCGCCAATTGCGCAAAGGAGAAGGCTGGTTTGCTTACTTGTGTACAAGCGTGTGTAAAAGTTGATACATGTACTGGACTCGATTGCCTCCTTAAAAATAATGGTCTGATTGAATGTGTCTTAAAGTGCGTATTGGGGATGAATTGTCCTAAACAAGCATGCCCTACATCAAACCAAAAGAGTGAGGAATGTGAGAAACTTTGCGATGCACAATGCGTAAAGGCTCATCCTTGCAAAGGAAAGGATTGTTCTGCACAAACTGCATGTCAAGCCCAATGTGACAAAAAATGTGACACCGCTAAGTAAATTGAACGAAGATGAAGTAAAAAACAATTTTTTGATCAAAAAATCACCAATTATAATATTTTGAACCCCTACATACTATTGTAATATACCTATTTTCACACGTGAAATAAATTCTGCATACCATACGATTAATATAATTTAATAAGCCAGAGTTCCTAAATTACTAATTAGTTATATTTTGAATTAACGTCTTTGCTTTTTGACGAAGCAATTGACTTCGGATATTGTAGGCAGCTTCATAAATAATGGAGAGATAATATTTTCCTAGCCAATTTGCAATTAGTGCAGATAAGGCGATTGTATCCTTTTGAATGGCGGTAAGTTGAAAACAGACTCTCCATCAAAAACAAATGTTTCAGTATATTTCGAAACTATTGTATCTTTAACAACTTTTTTTAATCAAAAATAGAATTTCAAAAACTTCTGTTGTGATATTTAAATATTATTTTTGAATTTAGTTCAATAAAGTGACTATTCTAAGTTTGGTTGTACTCTTTCTCTCATTTTAACTGTTAAAGCATCTCCAAATGAAGATGAATGTGGTGAGAAATTAATACCCTCACGACTCTTGAACATGGCTCAAAAGAACAGTTTAATGCATCTTATACGATCTTTGAAGGGCTATAAGATGGCATAACCATTTTTTAAATTAATTTGTATTACAAAGTTACACCTCTACTTAAACCTCGCTTTATCAGCCAAAGATCGTTTTTCTGCAACAAAACAAACGAAGTTCAATCAAATGAGTTATTCCAAGTTGCCACTAAATATAATATTATTCATATAACTCATATCACTCATATATAAAGAATGGCTTTGATAGAAACAGTGATCGTTTTAATATTTGCCATTTATTATTTTTTACATGTTTAATATACATATTTTAGCTTAAAACATAATATTAAGTTATGTTATTTAAGATGTGATGATTCATAGCATCTAAGTAACAAAGGCATTTAAATTATCTGAAATATATGAGGCAGTTTACAACGACTTATGGCAAGCAATTGTCAAGCCCACTACGTGAGTCATTTGTCCCTATAAAAGCGAGAATTTTTAAGAAACAGCATATTCCTTAATTTGTTCAATTATGAAATTCCTCTCTATTGTCCCATTTGTCGTTGGTTCAACTGGTTTAATGGCTCTTCAAAGGTAAAAAATAATTTCCATTTAAATAATTACATTTTAGTGCCCAATTGGAGAACCAGCCAATTACTGGTCAAGTTGCTCTTGAAGCTGAATTGCATTCACAATATTTTGAAGATTCTCTTGGGGATCGAATTTTGGTAGGACAGAACATGAAAAGAGAAGTCGCTGATCCAGTTTTTGCTTCATATGCCGCTGAAAGATCAAAAAGGGCCACTTATCCCGATGCTAACGGTAGATACCCAGATGACCAAGGCAGATACCCAGATGCTCAAGGCAGATACCCAAGATCCATCAACGCTGGTACACCAAATGCTGAAGGTTTTTATCCCAATGCTAAGGGTGAATATCCAGAAAACGGTTTTTATCCCGATGCTAATGGTTTATACCCAAAAAACGGTTACTATCCCAATGATAAGGGTGAATATCCGGATAAAAACGGTAGATATCCCAATCCTAAGGGCCAATATCCGGACGATAACGGTAGATACCCTTAAAGATTAATAATGTCAGCACGAAATTAATGAAATGAATAATTTTAAAATGCATTTATTTTAGTTTTGTAAAAAGTTATTTTTAATCAAATAAATATTCATGTTCTTTAATCAAAATGATATATTAAATATTTTGGAGTGATCAGGGAAAATTAAAATAAAATTTGTAAATAGTTGTTATATTGTTAAATTGCAAGCATAGAATTATAGAATATGATGGCTAAAGAGAAAAGAATAATAGGTGCTGGTGAGCCTCCTTTAACTGGAGTAGCAAAAGTAGTTCCAATGAGCATATATTTAACTTGCATGATGAAGAGTGAATTCTAGGAATGATATAAGTTATATGTGATTCTCAAACTATTTATACTATTATACTCGATGACTTCCACCTGCTCTTTATCACTTTAGCTTGAGTCCAATTAGTGCTTTATGGCTTGCACAAACTACAAATTATTTGATTAGCTTAGTGTGGGATTTTCGGACAGTCATTTTAACATCACACAACTATTTCACGTCACTTACTTCCTAATTAAACTAAATAATTCATCAGGTTATTACAATTTATATCATTTATGTATCAACATATGATGTTTTAATGAAGTGTTTATTTTCTAAGTAAGACAATTGCTTGTAAGTTAACATCCACAGAGTTGTTCGATTGATCCCCAGATTCCAATCTTGATGGAATAAACCTTGGTTTTTCTGGTTGCATAGTAGACAACGTAAGCGTTAATACGGGAAATGATTTCAGTGATTTTAAGTGCAGCTGTTGGGAAGGCAGTGTTGTCATTAATAACTTCAACAGTGAATTTAACACAGAAGTTCTTCCAGACGTTCTTTTCGGAGATAGTCCATCCTGTCATTTGAGTGGTGGAGCTAGTGTAGATGACTGAGAATCCACTGGCATCGACAGTCAATACATTTGAAGCAGCATGAGAACATCCTCCGCTGTAAGGTTCATAAGTGGTAGTGGGAACTACTGTTGTGATAACTTCAGTGGTAGTAACGGCTTCAGTTGTGGCAATAGACTCGGTAGTAGAAGGAGCAACGGTTGATGGAACAATGAGATACTCCTCTGGCCAGCAATTTTGGGACTCACAGAATAAGAACATGTTGATGAAATCTTCGAAACAGCCGAATTCAGCAGAGATTTGGAAGTTAAGGAGGATTTGTTTCAAGAAACCATAAGTCTTGCAGAAGATGTGGTATTCTTTCATGATCAGCTTCATCTTTTGTTGGATGGAAAGTCCTTCCATTTGAATAACGAAGGTCATTCTGTCGAGGAAAGCTTTGAGTGCTTGTCTTCCACTGGTTGAGATCACAATAGTAGTGTCTTTCACACAAGCCAGCAAAGAGTTGTACAAGAATGAAAGTGGGGATCCATTCAGCAAGACAGTGACTTGGGTGGCACGGTAATATTGGCAAGAGATTTCGAAGAAAGCTTCGAATGAATAGAACCCTTCGATTTCAATTTCCATGAGGATGCTCTTGCATTCTGGGTAGTCGACGGTGAATTTTTGAATAAGAACGTAGATGTCGGTCATTCTGATGTTAATATCAATTTCAGTGTTGCTGAGTAATTGGAGGAGGTATTCAATGAATAGATCAAAAGCAGCTTTATTTGGGAACAAATGTCTGTATTTTTGAAGACTAATGATGATACTAAAGTTTCCAGACTCATTAACTTCAAGAACTGAATCGCATTTGTCGTCAGCAATTTGGATTCCGACTTGGAAAAGATCGGCGAAACATCCCCATGATCCAATTTGGAAGTACTTGAATTTAACTTGGAAGTGGCTGTATTTGAGGAAGAATTTCTTGATCTTGAATGAGGCAATTGACACAATATCAAAAGAAGTGTAATTATTTGATGAGAACAAAGTAAAGTTCAACTCAAAAATAAATTGGTTGAAGATCAAGATATCAGCAGGGTCAGTGAGTTGGGACGAGCAATTGTAAAGAGATTCAATTAACATGCATTCTCCAGATGGCCCAGTTTCTTCAACAAGATCCTCAGAGCAATCCTTTTGCTTTTTGTTTCTTTTCCCTTCACTTGATCCAGAACTACTAGAGCTGCCACAATAGACAGTCGAAATAGCCAGAGCTAGGAGACAAACGAGAGCGAACTTTTGCATTGTTCCAACAAAATAAGTTTTGAAATAACATTATTTCAGTTGTTTATAAAGCAATCAAAAGGTTGTTTGTTTCAAGGATTACCAGCAATTTAATCGTATTTAAACTGAAATATAATTTAAATCAAATGCCACGTCTATAATTCACTTTATTTAACTAAACAAATATGCTTTAAACCTAACTAGAGTCATGCGAGCCTAGATTATAAGAAGTTTTTTAATATGTCATATTCAATAGCATTAGAATAATTACATTAATTTGTTACCAAACAAAAGTTAGCTAAATGTTGAATTTAATTTAAGTAAGAACTCAACACAATGCTACATAATCTCTTAAAGAGTGCAAATTTGATATCAAAAACATGCCAGGATTGAAACACAGGTCAATACGAAGAATCTTTAATTGTACAATAAGAAACCTAATATAACTAGTTACACATCATAATATAAAATAATATAAAGAATTATGTACCTCTCATCCCTCAATTAGTTCAAAGAGTTTCTTTTAAATGCTGGTTTTGAAATATGTTAACGTTAGTAACAACATCAACACTAATAATTACACCATCAAGATTTAGGCTATTTGTAGTGTCTAATGTCATCGACCACCTCAAACAAGGATATAATATACATTTTTATTAGAGACCTTTTCAAGTCTCCTTCCAAAATTTACAAACAGTATTCATATAGAATCCTGAAAATTTTTCGAAATAAAATCGCTTATTTTTTTAACTGGTTTTTTAAAAACGGTAATTTATTTTTCTTAAATATTTTCGGATAACTGGTTGTTCAGGTCTACTAATAATTCTTGCTGCCTTTCAATTGACTTCCAATTTTTTACAGTCAGTCTAATTTGTTCGACATTCATTGAAGATAACTTCGGATAAAGATTTTTCACTTGAACAAATAAAAAAGACATTTTTAAAATTCAAAATGTAAATTATTATTTTTATAAGACATCATAAAGAATAATTTGAAGAAGGAATTTATGTTTAACATTTCAATGTTTTTAATTGTAAAGATTTAAAGGAGAAAATAGCGAGTATTAGAAGCATAAGAGTAATAAGTTGGATACGAAAAATAAATCAGAGGTTAATTGGTTGTTGGTTTAGTTAAAGTAGTAATACAGTTTCCAAAGGCAATATCAATTCCTTGGTAAATTTTGTTTGAATTAGTTTGGAAAAGAACTCTTATGAATTGAACATCTGGAACTGATAAAGTTGAGTTGACGATATTAAATCCGGAAAATACTCCAAACAAAGTCTCACCATCGTAATCTTCTCCATAGATTTTGACAAAATCTTGTTCAGGTTCTAAGTACGCTGAATTGACATGGACAATGATTGGATTTTCTGAGTTAATGGGCCGGCAATAAAATTCAAGAATAATGTTGTTGCAATATCTCTGATTAGATAATCCACTTGTTCTAGAAGCAGGAAGAGGAAAACGGAAAATTGTGCCATTGAATAATCCTTGCATCATCAACACTGTTTCAATATTACATAACGTTGCTGGATTAAAAAGTACTGTTTGTAAGAATTCAGCTGGGCCAGCGTAATCTTTTAGTATTAATTGATTGGAAATGGATCCTGAAAATGTTTTGGCTGTTTTCGTAAAGTTGGTGGTTGCCCTTAGGAATGTATTGATGTTGAGAAGTACAGGGTGGATGTCTGACGAATCAAAGTCTTGTTCGCTTGAAATTGTTTCGTTGAATTGGTTACTAAATTTTATAATTAAATCTTTATGGCATAAACTTACTCATTATCTGTGATTAAAATAGCTACTTTCTGAACATTTCTTCTGAGTGTGTTTGTCTCGTCAAATAAAGTATTTAAAAAAGAACCAAATGACGTGATTTGTGAATTGTAAATTTCCTCATCAATTTCAGGTTGAATGTTTTGGAGAACGTAGAATAGATGTTCTTTAGGCAGATTCCAAGCATAAGGTCTAGCTGTTCCATTTTTATAAACTATTATGTTGACACGAGCTAAGTTGCTTACAAAGCTGGGATTAATGTCTAATGGGTAAATTAATTGATAAGCTGTCTCGATGACTTTGGAGATATTTTGACTGCCTAAGTCTAGAATCAAAGCAATATCTCCTTCGAAATGAATTACAGGTGTGATGTTGTCGGAAGCTGATGGTTGAATAGCAATAACAGGATTATGAACCGGTACAGGTGTAGTTGGTGTTGTAGTTGACCCGACAGCTTTTGAGGTAGTGGGTGCTAAAGTGGTCGTAAGTCGTTGTTCAGAACCGGTAGCATAGTAAATAAAAGATGGAAAATCTTTCGTACAATTAATATCTACTTTCAAAACAACTGTAACTACGTTAGCATAAGAAGGAGTTATTTTAATCCAATCCGAGTTTGCAGTATTCTCTTTTAGTTCATAAAAAGGTCTTCCAGAGATATCTTTTCCATCAAAAAACTGCAATGAAGCTTTACTACTCTTGAAATTTCTTACAAAGTACAAATTCCCACCTATTCCATAAATTTGCTTATCCAAAGAATCCATTTCAATTGTATAAATACAAACAACAGGATTGCATGAAAGACCAGTCACATTGTCTCTAGGATAATAAAGAATGCTTAAGTCATATTTACTAGTTAATGTCTTTTTGTGAAAAGAAGAACATTTGCAGGTACAGTAAATTTGATCTACTAAACCAAATAGAACAACTAATAATATAAAGAACTTCATGGCAACGAATAAGTTAAATGATTGCTTTGTTGGCATTTCGTGTCTTTTTATAAGGACATTCAAAAGCAAACGTGGTCATTATGGCGCAAGAACACGGCAGATGGTTTGATCAAAAGATTATTACGTGAAATAGGAGCGTTCACATGTTTTTAATAAGGATACACGCAATAAGTACTCTTTGAAAAAGTTAAAGGTTGTATGCAATAAAAAAGATCAAAAGATAAAATTGACACAACTTGTACGATAATTAACTTATTCTCATATAACAACATATGCTAAAATAGGCATATTGAAAGACATAATTAAAATCATCAATGCTTTCCATGAACAGTTTCTCCTAGTTGCTCCAAAATTTCATTTTTGTAGTCATCAAAATCTCCATCAATTTCGGCAATATTCTTTTCTTCAATAACCCAAAGAGTACATTCAGTCTGAGTAATTAACCGTTCGTCGTGAGTAACCATGATAACTCCACCTTTGAATTCCTCAATAGCTTCAGCTAAAGCATGGATGCTTTGAAGGTCCAAATTATTGGAAGGTTCGTCGAGAATAAGGATGTCAGGATTTTGCAAAGCCAGCTCAGCTAATGCTACTCTACTCTTTTGGCCCCCAGAAAGGTCTTTGATTAGAACAGTATGGGATTGGCCTGGAAGTCCAGTAATTCCTAATCTTTTCCTAGCTTCTTCATAGTCCAGGTTGAATTTTGTGCATAAATAGTCGGTGGCAGTTTGTTCTCCGTTCAAACTTTCATTAGAGTGTTGATCGAACCATCCTACTCTTAATTGCCGATGCTTGATCTGATCCCCCGACGTTGCTACAATTCGTTTGTTGAGAAGTTTCAGGAATGTTGACTTTCCAACACCGTTAGGACCAACAATGGCGACTCTTGAGTTCATATCAATGCCGAAGTTAACGTTTTCAAAAAGAACGTTGTCCCCATACTTAAAGTACACATCTTTCAGTCCTAAAATTGGTGGAGGCAAAGGAGTTGGATTTGGAAAGGTGAATTTAACTTCATAAGCCTTGATTCTCTCCAATAATTCCGCTCTATCAGGATCATCTTCATTTCCCATGCTAGACATAGCATTTTTACTCTTCTTTTCCTTATTGGCTTTGATTGCTTGCCTATTCCTGACTTCCTCTTCCGCTTGCTTTGCACTCTTTCCGTGTTTTTTCAAAGCAGCTAAATCCTTTCTCTGTTGCATATATTTCTTGGCATATTCCTTGGTCTGTTGGTCATACATCGCCTTGAATTTTGAGTAGTTTCCAGAATAGTAAAACAGCTTTTGTTTGTCCAAATGAATAATCATTGAACACACACTGTCGAGAAATCCTTGGTCGTGGGAGATAATTACTAAAGTGTTCTTCCAAGTTTGAAGGTAATTGTCGAGCCAGATAACAGCATTCAAATCTAAAAATAATAATTAAATTAGAAACTATTGAAAAACTATTCGTTACCTAAATGATTGGTGGGTTCATCAAGAAGCAGCAAAGTGGGTTCCAAAAACAAAGCACGTGCTAAAATTAATCAAAAGAATGTTAATAATTTTAAAATAAAATGTTTTGTTAATTTAAATTCAATTACTATTTTTAACTATAAAAAGTCTTAAAAAATGGTTTAATTGTTATTTTGGCGCATAATAAGGATAGCTAATATTTATTGAGACAATTTCATCGCTTTTTTCGTGGAAAACCAGCTTGGTTTGCACTTATGTAACGACTTCTATGCTTTGATTGTTCATTTAATATTTTTATGTGCTATTATTATCAATATCAAATTACTCCTACTTATTATTTTGACTTATTTTTCAGACTACAATAAATAAGTCCTTCAAGAGAAAACTCCTCATGATAAAGATGCTCCAATAGAAAAAACGATTCAAGCCATTACTAAATCGCGAAGTAAAAACTAAAAAAAGAGCTCTTATGAAGGATCAATTAAATACAATTTACGCAGCTCAAGGGAAGTTATGACAGGAAGAAAAATGAGGGAAAAACCATTTTTGCTGAATTATTTGGTCCATCGTTTGTTGCTACCAAAAATCAGTTCAACATTTAAATGTGGCATCTAAGTATATCCACGATTATAGTGACTTGCTCAAACCTATGTTCATTTTTTGATTGCATCTATTATTTTTAGAAGAAACTGTCAAATTCGCCATCCCAAAGGAATCTACTTTGGAGAGAGATCAAACTTCACGAAAATTTTACGACTAATAAGATTACTTTAATTGAACCATTGTATTTATTGTAGATGAAATTATAGATAAGGAAAAAATGAAGATCACTTATGGGTGTCGTAATACTACGTATATTTTCAAATGCAAGCCAACATCTCAATGTATTGAAAAGCATATCAGCAAAGCAACAGTCCCTGGCCAAACAGATCATTTTGTTTCAGATGTTTATGCTCCATCTTATTATTTTTGCAGTTAAGGAACATGCCCATGCAATTCCTTGAAGACAAACTGCCTTTGGACATGCTTGTCCATACAAAACTTTGCATCGAAATGCACAGACAACGACATTTTATGATCAGTGCATTTGGCATGAGCGAAGAAAGGTTCGATCAGGGTCAACTTAATGACTATTGTTATAAACAAGGCTATTCTTTTGTTAGAATCACATACAAAAGTTTGCCAATATCGACAAAATTGTTGATGAATTTAGTACTGATTCCGACAATTTAAATTATGGAGGAAGATTAGAAAAGTTCTATGGTGAAGCATACAAACAGCAAACTATCTTTAATACTCTTTTTAATTATTTGATTTACTTCTAATAACTTCTCAATAAAGTAATATGTATTTTAGTTAATACTACTGGCCTCAATGATTTAAGTGTCACACTTGAGGTGTATTGGCAACTTACCAAGAGAAATTCTCATTCTCCAGCCTCCAGAAAAGTGTTCACAGGGCTTTTCTTGCATCTCTTTACTAAATCCTAAACCAGCTAGAATTCTTCTAGCCTTTGGTTCAGCGGAATCAGCATTTGTGTTTTTCATTTCGTCATTGACAGCTTGCAATTGTTCAATTGCATTTTCGTCTCCTTCTTCAAGCTTTTTGGTCAGATCAACTTCTTTCTTCATAAGTTCAAGACGTGCTTTATCTGAATTGAGAACAGCATCGATAGCGGACGTTTTGTCAACGCTTAGTTCTTGCTCGCAGTACAGAATATCAATCGTTGATGGGATATTTAATTTTCGAGCAGCCACGTGGCGCAATAGAGTGGTCTTTCCCATTCCATTGGGTCCAATAAATCCATATCTTTGTCCATGAGAGATCACTAAATCTGCCTTATTGTAGAGCAGTTTACCTCCCGCGGTAATATCAAAATTTGTTACTTTAATATCCTTTGATGATTCGTCCAGAATTTCCTTGACGGCAGATCTACTCTGCTGAGAGACTGTGAATTGATCTCCGAGATTCAACGCAGCGTCTCCGATTCCGTGTCCTTCTTCCTTGTGATGTTCCTCATCGCCTTCCTTCTTTTCGATGTAGCCCATTGATTTCATTTCCAAATCATATTTTGCTTGAGCTTCGAGTTTCTTAAGCTCTTTTCTGGACAATTTCTTTTTCTCTAAAAGTTAATAATTAACATTTTGATAAATCCCAACTTACTGTCCTCAAGGTCTATTTTAGACACTCCTTCGGCTATATTATCTACAGACATTTTAAGAATGGTGCAGATTATACAAATTAATCTATTTCAAAATAATTTTGATTGGAATTACGTTTTCTGTATTTTCGTGGTGGAAGAGATACAGGAGCTATTTGAAAATGATTTTATTAATTGTCTAAACAAGTGATTTTGAAATGTTTTAAAAGACGTACGTTTAATATAGTGCATATTTCGTTTTATTCCCTTCTAACATTTCAATAAATAAAAATTGGTGGATACAAAATCAAATTAACGTTTTTAAATGTTGGCTGTGGAAGGTTAAAAGCCGAGCACGGTATGAAAGCTTTTCAAGATGATGCTCATCCAACTAATGCTAGTTATTTGAGATTATCTTCGGATACGGAACCTTCGAAGATAGTTGGAGATGATTCAATTATATAACATATTTGACCATCTGAATTAATTATTACGTTGCACAATAAATACCGTGGTCTACGATGAGGATTGTTTAAAAGAACAACTGTATAAAACGTTCCATTTACCAAAAACAGCGATATTTTATGTGGAATTCACTCTAGAATAGAAAAACGGTTTGAATATCAGAGATAGCACACAAGGCAACATTTATATGGATCAATGCCAAAGTTTGGCATTCGATACTAATTGACAAGGGTTTCTAGAAAAGCATTGTTAAAGGTTGCAAGGATAACGAACGAGTGGTCTATTACATCGGGAACCAATGTAGTGTGGTTAGACACGTTGCTGATGCTTTCGAGTGTAGAATCATATCAACAGGAGAATTAAAATCTATTTGTATCGGAATAGCTCTTTGGGGATTGTTGAAGAAAGGAGATGCCTTTATCGGGCAAGAAGCTGTTTTAGAAGTGCCTTTATGATGGAAAGTTTTGGTTATGAAGCATTGGTTAAAATGAATTCAAAAGATTTACCCCATGGATTGAAAGTGCGTATATTATTGTTATGATTCACAATTCTGATCAAGAATTTTTCTATGAATCCATAAATACAAAGCTAACAAAAATCAAAAAAATTGTATTTATCAAGCAGACTTGAAAATGATAGAAAAGCAGACTATATTCTAATTGTGTTACAAAGATGCCAAAGATATGATATTTTATTTTTCTGGAATATATTCACAAGATGATTGTTATCTTTATCATGTAAACAAGAAATGTGGTTGCCAAGATTCTTTGTATCTAAAGATTGATGGTTTAAATGACTTTGTAGATACAGCAACAAGCGTGTGTTGCTGATGTTTTAGAAAATAAAAGAGATTCTTTTGAATGTCTGCCCCGAAATGCAGCAAATAAAGGTGGAATAACTCCATTTGATGATGTTGTCCGTATGACAAATATAGTTTCAGTCAAAAATTATATCAATTTGGAGCTATTACTTGTGCTTTAATTGTTGCGTCTGTTTTAACAGTTTTTGAACTTATAATATTTTGCTTGCAATTAACAAGATTACTAGATAAATATGTATACCTTTATTATCATGAAATATGTATCTATGTAAATGCATGTTACAATTATTCTTTCCATTCTCCATTCATTGTTTGGATGCAAATATTAGCATCTTCTAAAACATGTTTAGTTCTAAGTATTAATTTTTCAGTAAAACCACGTTTATATTGGGCTTCAGTTTTGTCGAAATTGGTATGTGTAAGGAAAATAGAAACCATCAATAGCATTTGAACTGCTTGGTGAACATAGCAATAATCATACATTTTTTCATAATTTTCAAAAGTAAATGGAACTGTATGATTTTTAAGAGCTAATTCCTTTGACAAAATATTGTAGTAATGTTGATTAATGGATTTTGAATATTTTCTTCTTACATCACCATCTAAAGATAAAACCATAAAACGAGCCAAATCATGAGCTGGATTTGATTTAATAAAAAGTTGCCAATCCATAATACATTTTAATTCAGATGTAGCATTTCCATATTTATCCTTCTTAAAGAAAATATTATTTGTCCAGATATCAGCATGACTTAGAACTTGTGGTAAGTCAAATCGAGAACATGCTTCTGTGTTAATGAAATGTTCAAATTGTGGATCAGATGCAGCAGTAGCTAAAACCTGCCTAGCTTCATCACCAAGTTCATTGTCATATTCTGTTATAAAAGTAGGAATACGTTTTTTGACCACTTCATCGAACTCAACATCTTTAAAGGGACTAAACAATTCAAGTGATTCTATTTCTTCTTTGTTTATAATAGAATAAACTTGCAATTGAGAAATAGATTCTGCTATTTGAAAAGCTTGGGAAACATTTAAGGATTCCGAAAAATCAACGTCTTTAGAATCAACGCTCAAATCTTTCATTAATAGACATCCCTTTTGCTTAATATTTGGTTGCCAATAGGTAACGTTGAAAACTTTAGGAATTGGAATTCCTTCAAAAGTAAATTTTGTGTAAAAATCACATTCACGGTTATGCATTTTAACAATAGCATTTTGCATTTCACTAGAGCTCTTAAATTAGTATTCAATTAATAAATGTTTAAAAGGAATTTGTCACCTTGAAAGTATTTCCAGTGTCATCAACATTAGCCGAAGAGTTAATTGCATTTTCGAAAACAGATGATCCAGGGACTTTTAAAATGGTAGTATATTTAGGTCCGTTATCATTAGTAACAAATGTAATTTTAAATACCTATAAATTAAAACAGTTACAACTACTCTTGATAAACAATTTACCTCAGAAAAACCTCCTTTTCCTCCAGAAACGTCGAAACTGTTAGCATCGACTATGGTATAATTACTAATGAATAATTGAAACTCAATATCTTCTAATACCAATTGATCATAAACCCAACCATAGGTAAATGAATTAGGGGAAATAAATTTATCACGGAATAAAGTAGACATTTTTGAATTTACTAAAGTTTATTCTTCAATTTATATACAACAAAATCGGAAAATTAATACCCTTAGCTTGTATGACCTTGTGCATATATTAATCAAATGTTGTTTATGAAACAAAATGACACATATGATAATGATACAAAATTACTCCAAATTCTACTATAAATAATTAGTGTGTGCATTTTGTGATCACAAATTATTCATGTTGAAAGAACGATTAAGAATGTTTTTTTATATATTTGATAGACAAGTTACAAATTGTAGTTCTTTAAGCATTTTTTTTGACAAGTGCTTATTCAATTAATTGAAATTTATTCATAGATTAAAGGTCATACCTTTAATATAGCCAAGCTATGAAAAAGATGTGATATTTTGTTACAACTTTGTCTTAGGTTGAGTACGTAATATTTTAGCTATGATGAAAAAAGATTCGCTGTACAAGAAGATAATATACTACAAAATCAGGACACTAAAAAGTTGAATTCTTAAAAAGAAGCTTTTAAAAAGTACGTCAGTTATCAAAAAGGTAACTTACTAAACAAAGCAGTATATTAGGCAAGATAGGATTCTGGAAAAGCTTCATTTTATAGAATCTGTATTTGTAAGAAAGGTAACATATCAAACAAAATCATCATTTTACAGGGTAACACATTTGCAAAAGCTGCATAGTAAAGAATCGAGTATCATAACAAAAGTTGTTTTAAATAAGTTATATTTTGTAAGAAGGGCAGCTTACTCAAAAAGGGTATTATGTTAATAAAAGCAGTATTTCAGAATTAAGCAGCAGATCACGGGGCGCTGAATTTTGTGAACGGCATTTTTATTCCCTTCAGAAGGAGTGCGATCCTCAGTAAATCTTAGCATGTGTCTTAAAATTCAGGCCCTATGAATAAAGCGATAGTTTGACGAATAAAATAGTTATTTTTTATTAGAAGTTGGCATTAACTTCCAGAGAGTTTAGAAGGTAAGATTATAAAATGATTAACTTTTTCTACGTAAGTTCAATTGTGTCAAATAAGTTCCAAGCATCCGTTTACTGAAAAACTTTATTATTATCAATAAAATCAAGGATTAAATATTAATACAAATATAATATATGTCACAAATAAGTATACTCAAAGTCCATTAAATAACTCCGGTCAAACCGCATCTTCATTGGCTGATCTTTCTCTTGATTTTGTTAATCAAACTGCCAAACGATATCTTGGTTTCATCGTAAGTGGACAGGTATTTTTCAAGATCAGCTGGCAAATCAGCAACTATCTTCCCCATGCAAGCCCATTGATATTTCTCTAAGACAGGGGATGGTCTTTTGAAATCAGAGTAGGTCATGAAGAGGGTACGAACATTGTAAACATGTTCAGGGGAGATAAATTTAATAGCTGCGGCTAGCTCGGTTAAATCTTTAAAGTTAATTATGAATCTGTTGTAGCAGCCTTCGAGAGTCAGCAAAGTATGAAATTCTTTCGAATGAATAAGTGTTGAAGCATTAAAATGTAGGGTAATATCCTTATTTCGTTCAATGCACTCTTTGAGAGCTTTTATGTGTTGTGGTTCCCTTATGCTTCCAACAACAATTTCCTTACTGTCACACATCTTGACATGCTTTAGAAAAGGTTCAATTAGAAAGGGTTCAATGGTCTAAAATTAGTTTATTATTTATCCCTCAAATGCCAGCTTACAAATTTTTTTTCATAAATTGATTTGGTTGCTGATAAGCTCCCATGACTTTTGTAACTCATCGGTTTCCCATGTTTGTATGAAATTCGGCGACATTCAACAATGTCACGTGGGTTAATTTCTTTCTTAACGGCAGCGGCTGCCTCTGAAGCGACAGCACTTTGACTCATGGCTAATTTTATACCAGAAATAGCTCCAATCATGCTACTTACGATGGAATCAGGAATGCTGGGGGCTTCATTAGCAGAATTGTTAGAATCAGAGTCACTTTCCTCAGATGGAAAATCCATAGACTCGTCTTCAGGAACGACTTCCCACTCAACGTGATTATTAGTTGCCTTTTTAGAACTCATTTTAAATCTATAACACAGACAGCAAAAATTCAAAAAGTATACTAAAGTATAAGTTAAAGGGAGAAAATGTTATTTGGTTGCGCAAAGTCAATATATCTATCTACACGAGATGCCACGACTACTACAACAAGCAATCGTCCAACAACGTAAACAAGCAGATGCCAATTTGTGGTGGACAGTAACGGCAAATACACAACTACGAACGGGCCTTGGTGTAAAGTAGGTCAGTCATCGATAATAATAATAATATAAAATATATCTATTTATATATTTGCTTAGTTGTTATTTACAAAATAGATAAGGAACATGGCATAAAAACAATTTTTTATTTTTACACAAATAGACAATATTGCCACAAATAAACAATTATTTGGCTAGCATAAAAAGACTTTTAAATAATTGTTTTTGGAATAAATCACAGAAAAAATGTGATACAATAGTCAAATAAAAAATGATAAAGGGAACAAGTTTTCTTTAACACAAAAAACCAGATTAAGTGAATAACAATTATTATATTTTATTCTAAAATTCTAACAAATAAACAGTAGTTTGATATGGATGGGAAGATCATGTATTAATGCCTTATTTTGGAATCTGGATGCATAATGATACCAATTGGTTCAGATTCGATGTTGCATGCATTGCGACCGCGTTCGAATCTGATATAGCCCTGCAATATAGTGAGTCATCATTACTTTTAATCAAATAAACATCAAACTTACTTGTTCACCCCACTTGGCGTTCCATGAGTTTTTGACAATCCAGTATTTCATACCATCTACTTCAGTTCCCCATCCGACGATTGATAAGCTGTGGAGTCCTAAAACTTCGTATTCGCATTCATAATCATTTGGGCTTAAATAAGCAAACATTAAAACAAACAGCACAAAACTATAGAATACCTGTAAACACCCATATCGTAATTCTTCATTGACTTAGGGACTTTCATTGTTCCTACAATTTAAATTAGAACCAAAACTAACTACCATTTAATTCTTACCTACGGCTACTGGTCCATTGTAATAAATCCATTCCATAATAGCATCCTCCTCTTGTGGCAAGTAGTAAGCATTTTTAACATAGAATCTATCGACATTTTTGGACTTATTGGCATGGCATTCACCTTGTCTCTTAGCAACATAAGGATAGTCATTTTCCGAAGCAAGTCCATTTTGGTGAGCATACTTGAAGACGATATGAGGCTCTCCCCCATTGCAGCCATTATTTTCTAAGTTACAGTCAAGGATCTCTTGTTTCGAGAACGAGACAACTGGTTTACCCGAAGCAATAGCATAAGCAGCTTCCATGGTTGCGGTGGATCCAAAACTATAGCAAGATCCACAATGGTTTTGACAAGCAACTGGGGCAACTACACCTTCCTTCTCACGCCAATCAAAGAAATCAGGTAAAGGCCCTTCAGCTGTTTCAGCCATTTGTTTTCTCATAGTTTTTGGTAGTTCCTTGACTAAAGTGTAGTCTCTTATGGCTGAGAATCTTGATCTGTTGTAAGGCATCAAATAGGCAGCAGCAAACTCGGCATCAGTCCAGTCAGTATATTCATTAACTTTGGCGTTCTTTTCGATGTTGGCAGCAAAGATGTTTTTCCTGTGACCTTCTTCTCTTGATGTTGGATAATTCTTGTCGTATTTTCCATAAAAGGCATTCCATTTGTCATCGAAATTTGACGACTTTTCAACAATTCCACTCTTTACTAGTGAATTAGCAACGAGCTTTATAAAGATTGGTAGAGCAAAGAGCAAAATCGTTGCTAGAAACAGCGTCAATCCATATGCGATTACCTTTTGGATAGTAATTCCAGTGGGTCTCTTTTCGAATTTCCGAGGAGAGTACCCATGCGGGTAAAACGGCTCCGCTTCAATATGAGCGTAAGGTATCTTCGAGACTGGTTGGTTCATAATCTGAAACGAAATATAGCTTTAATAAAGTACTCGAAACATTCGAAAGGAACAAAATAAGTATCACGCTAAAGTACGATTCTTATATTAGCAATCATCATCTAATAGAATTAAGAGCTACTTAAAACAATGATTATGTGCATGTATGTGGTGTAGCAATTTGATGATAAAAACTACGTATAATCTTTATCTAAAAAATGGTTAGATAGGAGAAGCTAAAGGTATGTTTTAAATGTGATTTACCTTTGGTTTGGTCAAACTGTAATGTGATGAAATGAATGGTAAACGTGGTTATAGCCATCGTTAGCCAAAGTTCATAATACTATTACTTGAACCACAATAAAATCAATTGCCAACTGTGTCAAGGAACGTCTTTATTTTGTTAACCTAATGATCATGTTAGATTATTTTTTGTCAATAACAATTCTTTTCACCAAACTGAATTTGATCAGATTTCGATAAGAGTATAAAAAATGCATCTTGTTACTATCTTTACGGTTATATAATAATTTGACAAGCCAGATAAGAATTATTTTATCAAGAAAAATGTTTATACTATGATGTTTTCTATCAAAAAAGAGTCTTTGTTTGCATATAATTATTAAGTTCAAATCGCAAATAGCACTTGAAAAAATCACAAGTTACCATCACATGAAACACATTCTGAATTTATTTATTTGTCAGACTTTTGTAAATGAGCAACATCATCATGTCTTTCCAAAAACAACAGCATAAGCTATCATAAATAGTATGACAGATTATCTACTACTAGCCACTACCTTTTAACTTATATCAAAACGCCTTCTCCTACTCCATATTTTAACCAACTCTCACCAGCTGTTTAGGTAGACGTCTTTCCAAACTTTTCGAATTTGCTTTACCAACATTGACGACACAAATATCGGGCATTTAATTTAAACGCTTATATTTATGTGATATTGATAATCTTTTTTTACTAAAATAAAAATACTACGCGATGAAAACATCTTCTCCAACAGTACCTAATTTTAATGAGGAAAATTGGATAGAAGCATTGCATGTCCGAAATACCGAATTAAATTTTACGGCAAGAGTAAGAAAGATTAAAGGGTGCGTCCAGAAGGAAGCCGTACGCAGAACTAAAAACAAGGTAAGTCAAAGAAAGTTGCCACAAATTTACTTTATATATTTAGTATTGTGCCGAGAAGAACCACATCTTGCAAAGGACCACCGGCCGTATCCAGCAAGTTGTTGAGGAAAGCAATATCGAAAATACCATAAAACATGATACTTGTGTATGTAGAAAATATTTGGAAGCTTCGTCTTTGGAGAGAACATGCAGAGCCGAAATCGAGATTGCTCATACTCAAATTAATGAGAAAATACAAACTTTTATTGACCAAACGTTGGAAGCTTTCACTGCCAGAAAAAAATTCTTTGTTAAAATGATCCATATTACAGGAAGATCAGACATTTCCTCTGAACATTCTGATTCGCTATTGCAATCATTAAAGACAATCGAAGTTGAAGGCGCAAAATACAAAATTTTCGGTGATTCCACAGATCTTCCTGAAGAAAGCAACCATAATTTGCAAGATATTACTCCCTCAAGTGATTTTAATAACTTGCTAAAGAATGACGTTGACATTTTTTCAAATCTGAGAGCTAAATGGGCAATTGCTGCAACAGCAGCCGCAAACAACCAACCGATTCATGATCAAAATTCAGCAATTAATTAAAACAACTATTAATTCCTCTATACTTCTTTATACATTAATAAATTTCATTTACCTCTTTTCAGCAAGACAATCCCGAAAATCCCCATCTTATCCTTTGCCAACAGTATTATTTCATTTATATAAACATTTTCTTTGATCATATTGTTTAAAATTTGTATACCCATCTCCATCCTACAACGATTCTCAACCAAACAAATTGGAAGAGCGTTGAGAGCATTTTTCAATTCGACACATTTCAAAAGTTACTTTTACTAAGTTAATTATAGAAAATGTCGTTACCCAAGCTTGAATTATTATCAATCACCTCCAATCTTAATGGTTGGGGTCCTTCCGATGATGCCAATCATGATCCCATGGCCGAATTCAAAGATTTGCCGTTCCAAAACTTCAATCGTTGCGAAAGAATTGGCCGAATTAGTGATTGGATTGGAGTTGAAAGGTACTTTAAAAAGGGTAAATTTGTTGAAATTAAGTTTAAAATTAATATTAAAAATTTTAGAACGTTACCAAGATCGCGGAGGGTACAAACAAGATGTTAATGCTGGCTCTCAATTTGACTACATCCATGATACGGACGAAAATTTCCAATTAGTCGATTCTTCTCGCCCACAAAAGCCAATGCAGCAACGGTATAGAAATAGAAATGCCTTGCAGTTTAAGAAGATCTTGACGAAGGATCTTGACGATAGAGCTGTTCAGACCGGAAAGCTGAAGAAATCGGTGGCTAAGGAACATATGAAGCAGTTTAAGATCTGGCAGAAACGTGGAGGTAACGTAAGAAACCAGAATGGGAGACCACAGAACAGAAAGTTTGGAGAACGTGTTCAGCGAATCAAACAACCTTCCGTTCAAGTTAGATCAGAATGGAAAATCATCGAAGACTTAGATTTTGGACGTCTCAACAGACTCAAGTTGTCGTCGGCAGTTGTTGGCACCGGTAAAGATATTGAAGGAAGGTCTTATGGCTCAATTCATTATTATGATCGTGCTGTGGACAGAATCTCACCAAAGACCGCCGTTGCTTTGAAGAAAATAGGTGGAAACTTCTTGTCTATCCCAACTATTGAGGATCCAATCATCGAAGAGCTGACAATTGCCAAGACCGGAAATGTTTATGGGACCGATATTATTATCGCGACGCTGATGTCTGCTGCCAGATCAGTTCAGTCGTGGGATGTTGTCGTTAGGAAAGTAGGAAACACCATTATGTTCGACAAGAGAGGAAATGTTGACACGATTGTAAATGCCGTAGATCAATTAACTGTTGATGAGACTGCTCCAGAACCCCCACTGTTCGATGGCGTTTCAATCAACAATGCTAAGGAGTTGGCTACTGAGGCTCTATACATCAACCAAAACTTTAGACGCCAAGTTCTAAAGAGAAGTGCCCCTGAACTCTATTCATTCGAAAACAAGTCCTTGCCTCTTTTTGAAGATTACGATGCTACTGACTTCGAATGTGCATTCAAGTACCGCAAATTCAATCTAGGAAATTCCAAAGTTACTCAAGCTCCAATCACTTTAATCTGTAGAACTGAGGTTAATGGAGTGATGGTTGGACCAAACAATGAGCCTCAATTCATGACTATCAAGGCCTTCAATGAGTGGGATTCATCATTAAACGGACACGTGGACTGGAGAAAATCTTTGGATACTCAAAAGGGATCTGTGTTGGCAACTGAAATGAGAAACAATTCGTGCAAGATTGCCAAATGGGCATTGCAAGCTATTCTTGCAGGAACTGATTGTGTCAAAATCGGCTATGTCAGTCGTACCAATCCTCAGTCCAACGCACAACATGTTGTTCTGGGAGTTCAAAATTTCAAGCCAATTGAATTAGCTCAAAATATTTCTCTTGATGTTGATAACAGTTGGGGAGTTTTGAAATGTATCATTGATGTCTGTTTGGCTCAAGATGATGGCAAATACCTACTCCTAAAAGATCCTACTGCTAATGTTGTGAAGTTCTTTAGTATCCCTGAAGAAACTTTCGAAACTTCTGATGAAAGTGAGGTATCCGAGGGAAGTGATGCTGAATAATTAAATAATTTTATTGTTGATTTGATAACTTTAAATATATTCATTTATGAATTGCTGTGTTTAATTAAATAAATTGTTTAAAAACAAATATGTGTGTTTCTCTTTTCTTGATTGTAGTTTATAAATAGAAGTCTTATCATTATTGTCAGACTTGTCAATAACAAAGAAATTAATATTTGTTTTTTATATCAAAGGATTCATTTAATATTATGACTGATCCTTTTTGCCAGAAACTACAAAATATTTATGGAAGATATTTCGTGTCTCACTGAAATTAGATTAGTTAGTAGGCTTTCTGTCGAGTTACTATAAAAGGGAAGAAGACATTGGCATTTATTAAAATGTTTCTCTTCACTCTTTTTGTATTTTTATTATATCCGTTTTCTAATGGCTTGAATAAGACAGATATAATTTTAGGATTTTTGTTTCCTAAGTATCCTATCCCTTTGCTTGATAAAGTTGGGTTTGATCTGACTGGAGGTGTAGTACCGATGGCAATGGATCGTATCAAAGAATTGAATTTACTCAATAATTTAAATTTTACCTATTACGTAAGATTCGATGAATGTTTGGAATCAAATGCAACAGGTACATCCCTCGAATTATTCAAAGAAACGGGTGTAGATGTAATATTCACATCTCCATGCAATATGCCAGGCCTTCGATCAACTACAATGGGGAAATTTCTTAATAAACCAACTTTTGCATGGGGATTAGTTTCAACAACTGCAGTTACTGACTACAACATGTTTCCTAACATAGTTTCTTCTGTTTCAGTCTGGCAATCACTCGGTCACGCTTTGATTGATGTTATGCAACAATTCAACTGGACTCGTGCTACTTTTATCTTCTCGACAAATCTTTATGGACGATGCTACGATATGTATTCAGAAATCATGCTAGCGACAACTTTAAATGCTTACCAAGTTTCCATTGTGACCGCTCTAAAATTAAGTGATCCACCTTTGGATAGCGAATATGACCGTTTTTTGAGTGCTACTAAAGGAAATGCACGAATAATAATAGGCTGTTTCGATGAAGATATTTATCAAAGACAGTTTATGCTAAAAATGTTTGATGCGGGATTATCAACAAATGAATATGTTTTTATCACAGTTGATTATAAGCGTACAGGCTTCTACACAAATGCTCTAGATAAAAACGGAAATAAACTTCTTTTTTATCAAGACTCACGTAATCCACCAGATGGTCGAGATAATGATGCTTTGGTTATTGCGAAGAAGACATTGGTTTTAGATTTAAACGGAACCGGTAATGGAAATACTGATTATGATAAAGAAGTGTTGGCAAGAATTAAAGATTTTCCTTTCTATTGCAAATCTTGCAACACGAGTCATTCCAATATAAGCTCAATTTATTCCAAGACATTGTACGATTCAATATTGCTGTGGGCATATCTTTTAAATAAAACAATTCCATTGTATGGAGATGAAGTTTTTAATAATGCTTTATTGTATAGACAAAGTTGTGGGGATACTTATATGGGAATCACTGGACCAATGAGTTTTGACTCTAATTGTTACAGATTACCGATTATTCAATTAGATGGCCTTGATTCCAATGGCTCCATTCAAACTTATTTTAACTACTCCTTTATCAATCTAAGCAATTTTACTAGAACCTCCATTTCCTTAAATAATTTGGATCAAACTATGTTTCAAAATTGGGGTAAAACAATTCCTCTAAACGTGCCAGATTGCGGCTATGCGGAAAATACGTGCCCTGTAAATATACTAAAAGACTACTTCAGCCAATTTATAATAGTTGTTGTCATTGTTTTCGTAATTATTGTGATAATTGTGCTGACAACAATTTACATAATCTGCCTGAATGTTAAAAAGAAAGTCTTTGAAGAGATGGTTTGGTCGATTCCGTATAATTTTTTAGAGATTACGTCAAAGTCTAAGGCTGCTATAACGCAAAGTACCTTTTCTGTGGGTTCAGTGAAGAATGATGTTGCTAATAGTTTGGCTAGATTAAATCATCAGGAGACAAAGAGATTTATTTTTCTTTACTATGAAGGTTTTTCTGTGTCTGGAGAAAAACATCGTTTGCCTGTTCATGTTATTTTTAAAGAAGATAAAAAGGAAATGGTTGATTTGATGAAATGCGAACATAGTAATTTAAATAAGTTCTTCGGGATGTCTTTAGATGGTGCAAAACAATTATCAATTTGGAAATTTTGCAAAAGAGGAAACCTTTATGTAAGGTTAATCATAAGTACATTCTAAATAATATTTATAGGACATTCTTCAAACGGAGAATTCTATTTTCGATTCATTTTTCTTAATGGCTTTGGTTAAGGGAATAGCGAATGGTTTAGAATATATTCATAATCATTTTGATTTCCATGGACAATTGACTTCAAAGAATGTTTTCTTGACTGATAAATGGGAAGTAAAATTAAGTAATTTTAATTTGAAATCTCATAGATATAATGAAGCTTTAAGCTTGCGTAATAAACTATGGCAAGCTCCCGAGATTATTAGAGCTGATTTGAGTGTTTCTAATCAAGAAGGAGATATTTTTTCATTTGCTATTATTTGTTCGGAAATTCTGACTAAATTACCACCGTGGAATATCAGCAATAGGGAAGAAAGTCTTGAAGAATTAATTTATTTGATTAAAAGAGGTGGTGTAGATCCAGTTCGACCTTCCTTAGTTATGTCTCCAAATGTGGAAATTAATCCAGGAATGCTAGCATTAGTTAAAGACTGTTGGGTAGAGAATCCAAAAAATAGACCCACTATCCTGCAAGTTCAAAAATTAATTCACGCTTTCAGCGTTAAAGGATCTGCTAATTTAATGGATCATGTTTTCCAATTACTGGAAGAATATTCAATTACATTAAAAGACGAAGTAGCTCAAAGGAGCAAAGAATTGCTTGTGGAACAGAAAAAGTGTGATTTATTATTAAGTAAAATGCTGCCTCCTGAAATAGCTTATAAATTAAAAATGGGTAAAGCTGTTCCAGCAGAAGAATTTGAATCTATCACTGTGATGTTTACAGATATAGTTAAATTTACTTCAATTGCAAATAGCTCTACTCCGTTGCAGTTAATTAATTTCGTTAATGAAATTTTTACTATTTTCGACAATATCATTGAAATGGGAGATACTTACAAAGTTGAAGCTATTGCGGATGGATATTTAGGTAAGATATGTTGTTAAAGTAAAATTCGTTCTGTGAAATTACTCTACTCATATGTTTGCACAACCAAACGAAATACAATCTATCTTTTAGTCGTAAGCGGCCTTCCCAAACGAAATGATGATCATAGTCTGAAAATAATTGAATTGGCACTCAAATTAATAGAAGCTTGTAATGATTACAAAATTAGTCACTTGCCTAACGAAAAAGTTAGCATAAGAGTTGGTGCGAATACAGGAAGTTGTGTTGGATCTGTCGTTGGCTTATCAATGCCCCGATTTTGTTTGTTTGGTGATACAGTTAACACCGCTTCAAGAATGGAAAGCAATGGACAAATGGGCAAAATTCATATTACGCAAACATGCCATGATCATTTAGAAACTTTTAATAGATATGATATGGAATCGAGGGGTGAGATTTTGATTAAAGGAAAGGGATTAATGGAAACTTACTTTTGTTCCAGCAAAAGACGTAATACTATCTTTTAATTATTTATTTATAAATACGTAAATTAATTTAAACAGACATTTGTACATGCATAATTGCGCTAGATGTGCTAAACATCTTATCAAAGCAAGTTATCATACCTTTTTTGGAATTAAAACTGCTATGCTAAATTTAATTAATACCCTGTCAATATTTCCATAAACTGACTTCATAAAATTTGTATGAATCAACATATAACGTCTCTAGAATACAATGGATTTTCAACTTAAAACTCAAAATATAACAAAATATTTCGTAATTAAAACATGCTTTCAATAATCGCAGAACTGCCACTATCAATCACATGTACATTTTAAGACCTTTAAAGTTTTATCTTTATCAATATCCTGTTAAAAATTGTATACTTTTTTCATCACACAGATATGATAATCCGTTTATAGTATCAATCATTTTGAAAAGTTCTTATCACTCAAAATTAACTTAGATGGCCTTTCTACATTGAATACTTGAGTAATTTGAAGCTTATTTGTTTAGAGCTAGAAAGGATTAATCATTCCAAAAGTGTTTCTATCTCTTTTAATCAAAAATTTGTGTTAATTTGATATTTGTTATGAGAAAGACGATCCATTTTGTCATTTTGTGCATCGTTCTTACAAAACTTAATCATGACAAACACTTGATTCATTCTGATATCATCCAATCCAAATTTAACCAAAAACTCTCTTATCTTTTATTAGAATAAATAGCTGATGAATCAAACACAGTGTAAAATAAAAAATTATTCATCCATACGTCAAAATTGTTTTCGCCTTTTGCCAATAAACTTTTTAATTGATTCACCAATCTGTGTATCTTATAAATGATTAACAAGGCAAAATCATAAAATTTGTCATTCTAAAAAACAAATTCATCGAGACAGACAAAATGGAGATTTTCAATGGACCCAAAATGATCCAAATCACATAATTGAAGTTTGTAGTCCAATGTGAAATAATGTTCCTAATGAACCATTCCCAACCATCACAACTTGGACTTTACCATAATTATGTAGATTTATTGTTTAAAAATGTGATTGATTACTTACACACCCTTAATCAAATTCATATAAAGGTAGTGAAATTATATTTATTATCACTAAGTATCTTATCTACAATTTATAGTGGTCTTAAAGGAGGATCACGGGCCGATATAAATATATATTATTTTACACATTTAAGAGAACACTACATCTTCTTTAAAGTTGCAACTTAATTTATCATGAGGTTGTTAGATATTTTATTTGCTTTTTTGATTGGCGGATGCTTTGTTGAGGGGATAGTGGATGATTATAATACCTTGATTAGGAATTTCCATAAGGCACAAGATGTGGATCCGGTAAGTTTCTTTGTTAGCAAGTTTATATTAATCAAATTTAGCATACTTTATCCAACTTTATTAAAGAAATAACTAATAAAGACAGAGATTTTGAAACAATTTTGTTAGATTCATTCCATGAAGATTGGAGTATGCCAGACTTCAATGGAACAGTTTTTCACATTCCAAATGTAACGCAAAATTGTCTTGACGATCTTAATTTGATGGTTTATTCAATCCTTCATAAAAAAACAAATAACGATTCAGCTACTTTATACAGCAATGCCGTTCTTCCAATGATTGATGCAACTGGCAAAATACCTGTGGGTATATTAAGAGGGAATTTATATGCTTATGGAATGGTTTCGGAATGTCAAGCAGTTAGCGTCCAACTTGTTAATAGAAGTAGGATCTTTGAAGGAGCTTTTGGAAGGTAACCTTTTAACTTTTGATTTATTAATTTTTTGTAGAGTTTCACTTAATTTAGTTAAAAATGCTGATGGACATTGTCAAACTGGGAGAGTATTCACCTGGGATATATGTGTTCCTAAATCATGTGAATCTCACAATGATATGCTCCGTTTTGCTCAAAGTCGTAAGTTATTATAATTTAAAATAAATATCTAATTATTTAGTTCATTTTACTAATCCAAAGTCAAAAATAAACTACACATCTCCAGTATGCGACGTGGGAACATTTGCTGACTTCAAAAAAATGACTTGGCGTGGTTATTTAGTATTTTCGATTTGGTGTTTCATGGTTGGATGGGGAATACTAGCCTCCTGCGTAGACTTATTCATCTACGACCTTGTAAAAGACACATATATCCCTAAAACATTGTGGTACAAGTTATTTGTTGCTTTGTCAATTTATAGAAATATTAAATCTATTTTCAAGCTGCCAAAGAAACCTAAACATTTAGTTTCTGAAGACGGAAAACAACATCCAAAATCAGAAGTAATTTCACCTTTATTTTGTATTAGGTTTATTTCGATGATTTGGGTAATGGTCGGGCATTCATTTGGATTTGTTTTGTCAACATCTGCCAATCCAATTGATATTCTGCCTGTTTTAAAGGATTATGGTTCACAATGGATTCCAAATGCCTATTTCAGTGTAGACTCATTCTTCTTCATGTCTGGCTTGTTATTGTCTTTCATCTTTTTCAAACAATTGGCCAAGAACAGAAGAAGAACTCTCGGAATGCCTAACTGGGTAATGATGTACGCACATAGAATTTTAAGACTTTCACCAGCTTATTACATGGCGATTGCCTTCTACACCTGGGTATTTATTCCTTATTTCCTGAAAGACATGCCAGTCTTTTTACTGTCTTCTTTCAAAGGTGCAGATTCATGTGAAGAAAATTGGTGGGTCAATTTTATTTACCTAAATAACTTTATTGACTCAAAACATACTTGCTATCTTGTTTCGTGGTACTTGGCAACGGATCTTCAAATGTTCTTATTCTGCCCAGTCATTTTGGTTCCATTTGCATTTGGAGCTACTTTGGGAATATTGGTTTCAAGTTCTATTATTATATTATCAACAGCCACGACAATTTTCTTGACATTCCACTTTCGTTTTCCACCAGCAGATTTTGCGGGAGGTTGGATGGATCCAAATATGACAGTTGACTATAATTATTATACTGAATTTATGTATGCAAATCCAGCAACTCGTTGCCAAGTTTATATCATCGGCATGATGGTAGGATGGCTATTAATTCACAAAAAGCATATCAAAATAAACTTTTTCCTCAACATATTTTTGTGGATTGTCTCATTGGTAGTTATGGTAGCAGATGTTATTGCAATAAGAAGTTGGGTGTCAGGACAAGAAATGGAATTGTTTCCACGTGCAATGTATGCAGCTTTCAGTAAGCCTGCTTGGGCTTTGTGTCTCTCTTGGATTATTATTTCTTGCTACTATGGTTATGGAGGTTTCATCAACAAGTTTATGTCAATGGGAATCTGGGTAGCTCCGGGACGGGTCGTTTATAGTGCGTACTTGATTCATCTAATGGTTATAATATACGTTATGGGTAATTTTCGGGAATTGTTAGTGTTCTATAGTGTGTGGAATACACTCATTTTTGTTATTTTACCGATTGTTTTCCTTTCATTTACTATTGCCTTTGGATGGTCAGCTATCTTCGAGATTGGAGTAGGAAAGGTAATGTTAACTTCCGTGATCAAAATATACTTATTTAATACCTATTATTTCCAGATAGAAGACTTATTGCTCGATAGAAAGGGAGAACATCGACCAAGAGTCAAGAAAGGAGATGAAGAAAATGCGGTGGTGCCAAAAGAAGTTAATAATGGTTGGGATTAAACAACATTATCATACTTTTTACTTGTACAAAAAAGATTATCATTATACTGTATAATTTCAACGACATATGTTAAAGCTTAATAAAGTAATATCTTTCACATTAATTTCTAGTCAATGATCATCTTGCATGAATCATGTTCCAGCTAAATCTAGCTTAAAATACTTTAATTCCATGTCAAGAAACTCGTCATACTGACTACAAATGATGTTATCTTTTTTTAGTAACATCATATTATGTTCTAGATTAGATGCTGACAACGATAAGCTCATAATCGTTCCTTTGATAATGGTATAAATTTAACATGATAAATAGTATAAAAAATAGAAGGTAAGAGTTAATAAATTTGTTTTATTACTTAATTCCCTGTTTGCTACTGTCTATTTAGGCAATAAAAAAGTGTAAGGACTTGATAACAGTCATTTACTTCATTTACAGAAATTATGCTCGATTGATAGAGACATTTGGAAAGATTGAATGGTGCAAAAAGATTCTTAATTAAGTCAGTATCAAAGGTCAATTACATGGAATATCCTGTTTTGTTCATACAAATATTTAAGCATTAGATAACATGTAAAATAATATGAAGAGTAAAGAGAAAAGTAGTTTCCTAATATTTCCCTTAATCACTTTAACAGTAAAGAATAATCCAATTTCAACTCTCAATTTACTCAGGGTACTTTATAACAGTCATTTTCAATTGAGTACCATCTTGCAAGGAAAATCAAAACCTTTTTTCCAAAGCCACAAATGCAAAAATAGGATAATCAACTATTAATTGTAATTTAAATCAAGCTTAAAATGAGAGGAGTAAAAGGTACTCAAAATTGTATACCTGCAGGGAATCCACAAATAGATTTTTCAGATGATGTGGAGCCAAGGTAATTTAAACAACGCTTGACTTATCAATAAATATTTATTTGCAGAAATTTTCCATACAACAATAATGGCCAGTTTGTACTAGAATCAGGGGTATCTCGCGATAGTTTTAGCGATTATACGGGTCCATATGTTTATCAAAATCAAGGACAAGAGGTAGGAAAACCTTCCGAATCTGTTGCTCCGCAAAGGGTTCAAATAAGTACATCCGGAAATGAAGGGAACCCAGTAAATCAAGACACATATTTTAGGCCTAAAGCTTTTATACCTTCACTATATCCCATTCTTGGTCCTCACAAAGATCGATTTCTAATCAAAGTTTGCCATGGGGGATATAATCGGTTTTTCACATGCTATAATGATCATTCTTATGCATATTTCCGGAAAAACCTTTACTCAAATCCAGGAGTTCCACCTTACAAAGGTAATTGCACGTGGGCAGATTTACAAGGAGAAAGAATAGTTCTTTGTGACGAACAAGATTTCAATTCGATGCTCGACTATGCTGAGATGACTGGAAATCGGTGCATCACCATTCAATTGTCCTGTCCGAGTGGAGTAGTTAATAAAAAATAAAACGCAATTTGGTACCAAGCTGTATAATTTGTTGTATATTTTTTCTCTTTATTAATAATAAAAGTTTATTTCGTAAATTGTAATTATTTAAAAAACATCTCGAACTAGTTGTTTAAATCTAAGTAAACATACTTCTTCGCAGACACGATTTCAACAAAAAGACTGAAGGTTTTTGAAATTGGGTGACGTATCAAACCTAATCAAAAGTGACAGTAAACCCATTTATTTATGATGATATTTGATAACTCATCGCAATAATTATTTATTTATTCAGCTGCCGACTTCTCCAATGTATCTACCTTTTTTAAATTACCCTTCAATTGAGTAACTTGGTAAATAAAATCACAGTTAGGTTATTATTAACCTAAAACTGCCTCTATTTTTAGTTTAGTTCATGTCAACAAAGCCTATAACTTCATAACATTTAATTGATACTTTGGACCATGTGTAATTTGGGTCCTTGCTATATTTTTTAATTTAATTCTTTAATAACAACTTATATCAAGATAATATTGTCTTACTATATCAGATGGCTTAACATTTTAATTAAATTGAACATTTAATCTTCTTTCAGCTTCGATTGTTATTTTTTATTGCATAACTGCGAGGAGACAGATGGTATGTGGATAGCAAATGTTATGTATCTTCTCTATAAAAAGGCAAAAAGACAGGTGTTTCATGGGTATCTTTTAATACTTTGACTAATTTCGAAATCGCTGCCTCTTGATGCTCATTTTGTTTTTCATTTAATGACCACAACCATTTTTAATTGAACTTTATGACTTTGTAGATTGCCTTTTTGTCCTTCTCTTGTATAATCTCAAATAGAGGCTAATACTTTGAGCCGATGAACTAAAATTGAACAGCATTTCACGCTACACTTGCACTTTCTGTAACATAATAACTCCTTCAACAACCAACCAGATGTCCTCGGGTTTCAAAAGTTGCCCTTCTTATCTGGTACTGTCCGGAAATTAAAACGAAATTACATTCAAGATTTGGCTCTTATTCTCATTTAATTTTACTTCATCACAAGGGTTGTAAATGTAGCTTTGTATGTCTCTTTATTCTAATTCATTAATTTAAAGCCTTTAATGGGGAACAATAAGGATACAAGCAAATGCTTTGCCAAACCCCTTAATGGGTGTTGAATTAAACTGGGTAAACTTTAAATAGATCCCATTCAGACCAAAATATACTCTTAACTATTTTGTTCCATCATGATCTGCTTAATTTAGACTATCTAATCTCTTTCAAGAGAAGGATTAGTATCACTATTTCACAAGATTGTTGATGTTAGTGAATTAATTATCATACATTAATATGTCACACGTATCACTTCCATTCTAAAATAAACATAAGCTATTACTAATTGGCAAGGACAAATTGGGATGTGCCATTCTCACCTATTAAACAATACCACACCCAAACTATTTAACCCTAACTAGCAGTAATTAAACGACTAAAAAGGTTCTTTCTTGTTGACATTCTTTCTTTAAGCAAATAGAGAAAGACAAATTTAAGGTATAATCTTCATAAAAGATATCTCATTTCTATTCAATCAAACTTTCTATTACATTTTTTAGTTCAAACGCCTAACGCACTTGCTAATAAGCTAAATCTTATTTAAACTTTATCTATTGGTCGGTACAAAAGTGTCACGGTGACTTTAAGTGGATACTTCATTAATTATTAAAATTGTTGCCATCCAATATTCAAAGCCCAAAACCAATTAGTATCAAAAAATATATCGTCTTCTTATCTCCCTCATGCAATGGATATAAAAGTGTATGCGCGAACTAAATTAACATTTGCTTCTTTCCACATAATTATTGCCAAAGCCATATAATCAACTATCTTTTAACGAATTTTGAGTCTTCGCCAAAAATGGCCATAAAATATTGGTGGCAGCGGTCCTTTTTTCAATTAATTTACAAGCATTATATGGATATATGTGTTTATTTTAATTTAGTCTTGCATACATCGACGACGCAATCTAATGGTCATTAAAACTAAATTTATATACCAAAAGTGTTATCGTACTTTGCAAATAATATCCAATGTATGGTTTGTTTCATTTGTGTCAGGCATAAAAAATTGCCTCTAACACAGCTACAAAAAAGCAGCCCAAAGTCTTAAAATTATCCCTTGGCGGAAGGGAAAAAGTAGTTTGTTAATGCCTTATATAGTCAAAAAAGACCTTATCATTTTAAAATGAAGAGCTATATATTTTTGTATGCTAATGATGTGTTGTGCACATCGAATTCCTTTTTCAAAATGAATCGGCACATTTCTTCAATATATAAATATTTATACTCAAATTCTTTTATCTTTTTTACTATTTCATTGTGTATTACTTTATATGATAACTTTTTGACATATCAAATGGCTATGCATAATATGGCTTTTCGAATAAGTTATATGTGGTGATAAAGAAAGGATGGAGGATGATGTATTGACTACTAAGGATAATGCCTTTTAAATTTATTTTTGCCTTTTTTGTTTATTTGCGCTAATGAAAATTGTGGGAAGGGTAAAGTAAGAAAAGTTCAAAAGAAAAAGTATTAACTATATGTAAGCTTTCCTATTTATTTGACAAAAAGATGTGTCCCAAGAAGTTGTTTCCTTTCTTTTCAACATTCTTCAGGCCAGAACAACATTATTTTTGCCAAAGTAATGTCATACTCCATTCTATTTTTCTTAATTCAATTTAGTTTATAACAAAGACATCCACTGTTTTTAGATATGAGTGTGTCTGTTGAAGCAAAATTGTCCAGACCTTTTGCTTAAAATTAAAACATTAAACTTTCCACCATGTCTATAATAATATATTATAGCATGTAATTTTGGACATTATTCAGTTGGTTGGACTTGAATTTTTGTATTTACTTCAAAATTAAGCTTTGCTATCAACATAATAAAAATATTTTTTTCAACTTATTGCCAACGAGAAAATGTTTATTTTAATATGTTTTTAAATCTTCCATAAGCTTACCAATTTATTTGCATTGATATCTTATCAAAATAAATATAAAGAGGGAGTATCTATTGCTTCTTTATTTAGTAATGACTCGATCATAACAAAAAATATCTTCCACACAATACCTTTGATTATGTTGTAGACGGACAAACAAATCTAAAAATGTATTATTTAGGTTTTACGTTGCAGTTTAATCCTTTGATCGGATTGGACAAACCCCTCCTTTCACTTCTTTTTGGACTTCTTTTTTATGTTCACTTTTAAATATATTTGGTTGTGAGCTATGAACCATATAGTCCAAGTGTCTTGCTTTTAAGTACTTCTCACAAAATGGCATCCCTTCTGTTACATGCTTTTTACTTTCTTCTGCTGGTAATAATATGAGTGTGTGCCATAACCTACTAACCATCATGACAATCTTAGTGATTGATGGTAAAAGTATATAAATAAATATACATTAAAGACAAACGGCCTCAAACTATTATTATTATTTAACAACCCATTAATGGGTATGAACGCTTATTATTATGTGATTATGTTGCGACCTTAAGCACACACTGTCTATTATCCCTGTTTATTAATAAGACCATTATTTATAGGTTCAATATATTATTAGCTAAACTATTTGTGACTATGTTCTCACTTAAATTCTTGTCATTAGTTTTGGTTGTTGTGTCAGCAAGTTTTGTTCACGGTTCGGAGTCTGAGGAAACTGATGAAGGTGTGGAAGCTATTAGTGAAAGATTTAACGCAACTTTGGAAGATTTCGAAGCTTATAGATCTGAAAGGGATTTCACTGAAGCCTGTGATAAAATCGCAAATACCGGAGCTGATTATTGCACTACCTTTAACATGTGTTGCTCACCCGTCATGATGTTGAACCCATTCGGAGCCGACAAATGCCAAGAAGCAGATCAAGAAAATTTGTGTATCAAAGGAGGAGATGGAGTCATTGTCAAAATTTGCCGTGCCCGTAAATGCTCAATGTCAGAACCCACAACTACCACGACAACCGAAGCTCCTGAAAACAGACACTCTTATGCTAATGGAGTCTCGACTTTGACAGTAGGTAAGTAATAATAAATGCAAAGATTAAGTGATATTACGCTACCACTTCAAAGTGTGCCCTCTAAAGAGCCACCAACAACATAAAACACTTTCACGCAAAGTGAAGCGCTAAGCTACTGACCTCTGCTTTGTTTTTCCGGTCAGTTGTAATCGGTACAAAAAAACAATCTCTTGCATGGTACCTTTTTGTAATTTGAAAAAACATATGCCTGGCCCTTACACCTGATCGAGCATGTGTTTTTGTCTTTAGCGATATACAAATTACCGGATTAATATATCCAGGTAACTAATCTCCTTTTTAATGAGAAGGAGAGATTAGTCTAAGGGAGGTGGAGGATTAAATAATTCATTAAAAAGACCATACTAATTATCCCTTTGTAGGATCAAGCTTGATGTTTTTGGTAATTGCTTCAATCTTTGGACAGTTTTAATTGATGTTGGTCCATCAAATTGCAATTTGTTAATGGATTAATGTTATGCAAGGTGAACAACGGTACGTTGAATTTAATTAATTGATGGAAAAGAGGAACTTTTGGAGGGTTGTAAAAATAAATGTGACTTGTGTGGTAGTTTCTTTTGGCTATTTAATTAGGGACCATGTTTCGTATTTTGATGGACTACCAATTAGGACACACTTCATTATTGCCATTGCTTTGTAGTTGACCGCACAACATCTTTTGGATGGTGGTGTTAGGATAATGAGTTAACGTGTGGCCAATCACATTGTTCAGCCAAAGTTAATTTGACATTAATTAAAATAAATGAAAGAATATGGCGGAAGTAGGAAAAGTTGATACATATCAAAAGATAATTAACTGTCAAAAACACTACAGGTGATAAAAGTGCCGAAAGTTGAGGCTCCAATTTTGATGGATTTGTACTTTTATATGACCTTTAAAACAAATAAACTAAAAAGACAAAATAGAACAAAAAAGTGAGATAATTATTATCTAGGCAATTAAATGACACCTGTTAAATAAAAGAAAGTAGAAACAGCTGAGTTGAAATGTAATTTAATACGTGTTTTGTTTTTTTGTGTGCCCAGTTGATGCAGATGGTTAAAATTAAACTTTTAAAAATAGACCTATCACTAACAATTAAATCATTCTAGGTGAACGGTTCTGCACTTTCCATTGCAAATTCAAACAAATAACAACATCAATCAAACAACAATCAACAACTAAACAATTTTATGCTTGTTTTTAATAAATCGTATCAATCAAAAAGAATTTTCAGCATGAATATTATATGATACCGGTTTTTTAACGAACAACAACCACCACAACCTTCTTTGTACGTCCTGATAATAATTCTCAACCATTCCCTGAATTCCTTTTCCTTGCTTTTCTCTTTTTTATTATAACGTTTTCCTCACAATGTTTAAATATATGCCCATAAATATATATTAAGTATATTACAACTTTTTTAATTGCAAGCTATAATGTGAATATTTCGAAATTCGATCAAATTCATTTTCCCCAAACTTAAATGGAATGCCATTAATTGTCAATTTTGGTTATTTATAACTAAAAAGCTCACAAACATCCATCCATTTAAAAGGCTTTATTATTTTTATTTTGTAAATAAAATATTTTTTTCAAAAGTTAAATGAAGTGTTACCTAATGACAGGAAAATTGTACATAAATTGTATATAAAAATGTTCATAAATTTTGTGTGCATGTTCAAACATTTTGTTGTCAAAAAACGACACTCATTGGGATATATAAATTATGTTGAACGAATGAATATGTGTATATATCTCTGAGTATTATGCTTTATTCATATATAATATTTGAAGGCCAAATCAATGCTTTTGAGGTTCTTTTCAAAGCTTTATGTCCATTTCATCAAAAAGGATACAAATTTTGGGGCCTTGGTGATGTATACTTTAAAGTATGTTAACTTTTTTCTGATAAAGCATATATTTTTGATAAATAACATAAATATAATATACACACAGTTTTGTTATTATTATGTGATAATGATGGCGACAACTATTTAGCTTTATTTAGTCCTTGATGTACATATTTAAAAATAAATTTCATTCACTTTTTTAAAAGCTTAAAAAAGACCCTACAAACTACCTATGTCCATGGCTACATCTTTTTTAAATAAATCTAATTTTTAAGCGAACAAGGCACGATCGTTTTAAAAGGTTTGTTGAGGTGTCGTAATTGGAGGTCCTTCTTATTCATCTTCATTTCCCTTTTTTGGTCCTATCTTTTTGAAGACTTTAAAACCTTTTTACATAACAAATATTTAACGCACTTATCTCCCCATTAGTCGGTCTGTTTGTGTGGTTTTGTTGGTTAGAATTTATATGTCTCTAAACTAATGAATTTCCTTCAAATCAACTTACTATCGTTTTAGTAGCTATATTTAATTTCAACCAAAATATAAGGTTTCTCATTTCTTTAAAAAATATTTATAAAAAGTTTGCACTATTACCAAATTAATTTGTATATACCTCTTTAAATATTTAGTTATTTCGTCTGTTTTTTGAACCAAGTACAATTTATTTGCTAACACCAAAAAAGCAATAATATATATTTTTACCAGAGTAACGTGCCACGAATTTTGTCTTGACCATATTTTAGTCTAAAAAAGAATTATTCCATATGTATTCATTTCTTTTCAAAGTTAACTTATTACATGCGCAAAAGTGTGGCAACCTATTAAGGAAACTTCTTCCAAAATATTCGCATTTATTTCACCACAAAAAATATATATTAAATTTGTTACAAAAAAGAGGAAAACCTTTCTTTGGATAAAAGAACTTTTTTGTTTGTTGGTTGGTTATATAACAAACACATAAAAAGTATCAATGCCGACAATCTTCATTTTGAAGATGGTCTCTTATAGGATGATGTGAAAAAGTTTTATCTATTTATTTATATTTCTCTTGCCATCCAAATCCAATTTGACCAGATTAAATTGGCCTGGAACGTGCGTATTTAGATGTATAGGCAATTATTTCAGTTTTGTTTAATAGATAAATAAAAAACATATATCGTCAATTTGTTTTGGTGTAAGCTTTAATATTATTAGCTTGCCTAGTTATTTTTTGTCTTTCAATTTAGGCATGATTGAGATATGTTTATTTAAAAAGAAGAAGACAACTAATTTTTTAACGGAATTTAGGCTTTTTTGATGAAGCCAAAGTGATTAACTTATCAAAATAAAAGATGATACATTATGTTAAATTTTGTTTATGGTTTTAATTTATTTTAAAATGATTTGATAGAAAATTAACTGTCAAAACATATATTGCATTAGTTTATTTATTATATCGCTATGGAATTATTCATTCTCTTGAAAGACGCATTAATTTGCGATAATTCAATTTTTTATCCTAATAAATAAAGCTTGTGTGTTCAAGTAATTGAACTAAAATTAGCACTCACACGAACACCATACAAAATCTGAGGCTATTGACTTGACCCCGCCATCAGTCCATTTTATATGTCTTATTTGAAAGTTAATAGTTAATGGTTGAAGTAAAGTTAAAAGTCAGACCATAATATTACTTTTGTCATGTGTATGCCAAAGTCTCGGGTCATATTTTATTTGTTCGTATGTATCTAAAGTTACAAAATATATGAAATTTGGTGAACCATTTTATTAATAAATTTAACATCCTCCAAAACACATATTAAGTAGAAATTAAATTGGCTAAGTGTTAATAAAAAACTTTCTATTCCCTCCTCTTCATTAACAAATAAATAAAAAGGTCCCTTGGCGTGTCTACAATCATCCACAACTGGGGTGTGATAAAATTCTTTTTTATTATAAAAGTTTCTCTTTTCAAGGAACCAATTTAAATGCCATTTTAAGCCTCCGATCTTTTTTGATATTACTTCTAGTTTTCAGGACACTACAATCAAATACGCTTTTATTTATTTAATGCTACAAAGGCATATATTTGGATCTTGCTAAAATGGTATTAAATAACATAATTTCCCTGTCATTTAACATCATTATTATCTTTTCACTTGCGAATGGCAATCACATTAATAAAGAAAGTAAAATACTAAAAACAAGAGATCTCTACAAAGGTTCCCAAATAATTCAAGTTGGACAAAGTAAGTTTTTTCACAAATACATCATTTAAAATTATAATTTGTAAGGAGAACCTTATACAGCAGCTATCACTCGCATAACTCTACCTAAAAGACATTGCATTGACAGTTTACGTCTAAAGACGCCAACCATTCTGACAGGAGCCGAAGATATAGAAATTGTTTTTGAAGAATGCCAAGGACGATGGAAATTAATTCATTATTCAAATTTAAAAAATCAATTTGACTTTCAAATGCAAATTAAAGCTCAAACCTTAGCTATATTAAGTGCAAAGCCAATTGAAGATATAAAAGAAGCTTTCATAGGTATTTGTGATGACGATTCAACAGTCGAAGACAACATAACAACAGAAGAATGCCAAGAATCCATCAAACAAGCAAAATCATCTAAAAGACACAAACGAGAAACCTCAATACTTAAAATGTCCCCATCAAGGATAAAGGTCAGTAACAATAAAGTTGCTTCATAACTACACACTCATTTATATATTCATTCTCTCACACACATCACAAAAACATATATTCTTTTTTTGTCACACATCCACAAAGTGCTTTGTCTTTCATATTATAATTTTTATCATATTATTTTTGTATCATTAAACTATTATTATACATTTTTGTTCATCATATTAAACCACTTTATTCTTTTGTTTAAATAAGTTCAATTGTACAAATTACTTTTTTTACATATAAAATAATTAAAATTTCTTATTACAGGCTACAATAAGACCAAAAAAATATTTTACAGACAGATTAAAAGGTATGAGTTGATAGTAACAAAAATTGCATGCTTGGTTGCACTTAAATCCATTATAAATAAAAGTGTTGACAAAAAATGTTACGTAAAGTTTAAAAACTATACCGTACTATAGCATGCTATACAAATTCATTAATAAAAAATTAATAACTAGGAGAGATGTTTGATGGAAAAAGATTTAATACAGCGTGGTTGTTTTGCATGTTGATGATAATATTTAAAAATACTTTATGATTAATTTAGTTGGAGTAAGGAAAGTCATAAAGAAAGAAGCTGTCAAGACTTGTGAATTAGGCTGGTCAGGGCATAATTGCGATGTTGCCGATTGCTCTAGTCAAAATAATTGCTCCGGTTCGGGGTATTGTATTTTTCCAAATGAATGTAAATGTATTTTGAATCATTATGGAGACGATTGCTCATTGTGTCAGGGACCTTACTGCACGCAATGTGATTTTCAATGTGCTCATGGCAAATGTGACACAATCACTCAATCTTGCAAATGTTTTGATGGGTGGTCTGGGCCAGGTTGTGACGTTTGCTTAGAAAAAGGTCAATGCGTGACTCAACCGACAATTTTAATGCTTGTTCCCCAAGCTGGATCAATTCAGAAAACAAATACATTCACCTTTGCTCACGGTATTGACTTTCCCCAAACTGATTCGGATCGCTATAATTGTATATTTGGTGGAATTGCTACAGAAGGCCGTTGGTTATCTCCAAATCTAGTTCGTTGTCTTGTCCCACCAGTTTCAAATATAGGAAAACATTTATTTAATTTAATTCCACTAAACTCGAGAACTAAAATAAAGTATGCTGAGAATAAACCCGTTAGTTTAGTGATTCGAAGTTCATTTAAAGTGATATTATTTAATTTGTAGATCCATTATACATTCTATTTGGAATGCAACCCAAACGTTTGCCAAGGTAAGCCCTGATGGACTTAAAAAGGGAATCAAAAATATTTTTGTAAAATTAAAAGGGCGAAATCAAATACTTATTAAACTAATCGTCAGAAGTCATCTTAAGCTTGAACATCATTTAAGCAAAATGTCACCAACATCACAGCCATTTTCGTGGCTGGGGAGGTACACTTTAGGCATACTACATTTGCCGTGACCCCAGTTGATGATGTGACACTTGAATCCTTCAATTAAGAAGAATTCCAGCTAACTCCATGGTAGAAACTGGAAGCTTGAGGTGGATGTATTCTGATTTTGTCTATTCTAGACTCCTTTCTGTCGAACAAATCTTCCGCGTTTAGAATAAAGTTGAAATAGTGAAGGGCTATTAAGCCTTCTATCTTTTTCAGACTCTCCCATATAAAACACATACTTTTCAGAGCTTTCATTGATAGTGATTAAAGCTATTATACTATCTTGACTTAATCCAACATCTTTAAAATGTACTAAACTTGTAGCATGATCTAAGGTTTCTTTGCACGAATACAGTCTATTAACTCTTCTTTCAACTCGAGCACCTTTGTTTCCTTTACAAATACCTTAGAAAATCAGGAGACATCTTAAATACTTCTTTAATCACGCCCATGTAAGCCTCAATCTTCGGTCAACTTTTCCTTAACAGTTTTTCATGTTCAGTTAAACTAGAGCTATCACTTTTTTGAAACAAATCAAAAGGGCCTTGTTTGTAGTGCTTTGTCTGGAACTAAAACAATTTGTCATTATTTAAGATATTTAACTAACCATCAGCTTTCGAAGCTTTTTTTTCAACAGACAACGTCCCTCCATTAACGATAGGTGGCTGTTTAGCAGATGCTTCGTAACTCAATTTTCTCATTCCAAAGGCAATGACATTTCATCTTTATTTCTCTTAAGAGTCTTCTTGACACAGCTTCTCACCATAGTTTAACACCAGTTTAAGTGAATGATCAACTAAAATAAAGAGGTAATAATTATTAAGCTTCATAAGTTAAATAACATCCTAATTATGTTAACAACAGCGACAAATTTGAAAGTGACTAATATGCATAATCCAAAAATGTTCTGTTAAAATGAAACCTTGATATATATTTTCCCCAAAATTTAAACCTTTGCACACAATATTTATATAAAATTTTTGATAAATGAAAGTAGTTGTTCTATTTAAAAAATTTAATTTAATTTTGATTAAGGAAGTTGCATGGGACCTGAGTGTATGTGTGGAATGGAGCGGAGTGGGCAAGATTGTGCAGATCTGAATGTCTTTACCAAAGCCTTTTACAATCAAACAAATTATAATGAAGAGTTAAGTGTGGCACACGAAGGAGTTATTTATAGAGTAAATGTTCCTATTAAGGTAATTGAATATTCTCTTAAATATTTAATAAACAATTCAGGCTGAAACTGCTTTAACATTTATGGAATCAGATGCTCAAAAATACGGCTTAAAATTCGATGCTTTCAAGGGACAATTAATATGGCAGCGTCCAATTGGAAGAGAACAACCGTATGAAGTAAATGTAATTTTAAATCAGGGATTTATTAAATATTCACTAAAATGGATTCTGAAAGTAAAGCCTAGTTATAAGCCATCTATTATAACAGTAAATTCACGCAATTTAAATGATGTTGAAGTAAAGGGATTTATTAAATTTGATCAAAATATAGTAAGTTTACTTTTGGAGTGAATAATTATGAATTGTGAATTATTTAGAGGCCATTTAGCGCACCCTTGTCATTATTAGTCTTTCCCGGGACAGAACCAAAAATAGAACAATTAATCGAAACTATTCCAATTTATTCCTTAGTAAACGGAACATTCGAACAAACTCTCACACTATACAATTCCTTAGAACCAAACTATAGCATGTGTGTGAGACATCCCGGATTAAATAGCAGTCTTGGATGTGAAAATTCAAATCCATATTCAAGAGGTTCTTTTAAAGTGTCACGCCTCTCAGCTAAATATGAACCTTCGCTTATTTTAAATTCAGATCCCGCTAAGGATATTTATCAAGCAAATACAATTACGGCAAAGTATATTGCAGAAACGGAAAATTTCGACTGTTCAAATGCGTGGGAAATGGATTTGCTTTTTCCAAGAGATAAAATTTCAATTAAAAAGCTGGAATTCGGAGAAGAAAATGGTAATGAAATTCGAATTCAATATGTTTTGGCTAGTAATCAAAGTATTGCAAAAGAAATGGAAATGATTGCGCTGATATTTTGTCCAAATAGTGGAATGTCAACTGTTGTTAGGCAAATTATTGTTGCTGAGAACAGAGGTTTCTTGCCAATTGAACCTAGCAAAATCTTGATTACCCTTAATCCGAATAATCGAAAACCAGCTTCAGTGGTTGTTAAGGTTTCAGTGTATGAGGATTATTTGAAGAAAAAGATTGCAACAGAATTGATGACTAATAATAAGTCAGTTGAACCATTTAAATTGCTGAGCTTGGACTCTGGGCAAGATTATTTGGCACTTGAATTAGAATATCGAAATTCCGAAGATTTGAAATATGTTGAAGGTATAATAGATATCCCATTGAACACAAAGGAAATATTGAGGATTCCATATTCAATTGAAACAAGCGTTTTTAAAGATCTCAAATTGGTTTTATTTATTAGAGCAGCTTTAGATCAATTTCCAACGCCAACTCCACAACCAACGGCAATTGTAACGATTTTTGGTCAAGAAAATAATGTGTCCATAAGTCATGGGGTTGTGATGAATGATCTAACTGAAATGACAACTTTACCAATAGGAGTATACAGCGTAACAATCAAAGCTAATGGCTACAAAGACTACCATCAAATCATCTCTCTAAATTACGACAACAGATTCGTCACAATTTTTATGGAGCCTGAATTTGTCTACAAGCCGACTTTAAATGGGGATATAATTACGATGGATAAAGTACAAATGCCAATGAATAATATTCCATTGGTTACATTATTTCCTGCTTATATTAATTTCGATGGAAAACTAGATTATTATAAAGAATTTGTAGAAGTCAATTTTGAAAGCGGAAGAGAAGGTACATTTGTGGTGTTAAATTCTTTGCAAGATGTTTACTCAGTTTTCAAATTAGGCGGAAGATTATTTTCTTTAAAGATTGAAAATTTAAATGGAACGTCTTTGTGCTTAAAATGTAAAATGAAACTCAAATTTGAATTAATGTCTGTTCCTAACGATGAAAAATTTGCAAATTTAGGCAAAGGTGTCCTAATAAAATTGGATTACTTTGTTTTATTTAGAGATATTAATTGGAATTATAAAGGCAATTCAGATTTTTTGATCCTTCGGAAAGATTCTGAAGATTCCTTAGGATTGTCCTTGGTTAATAAATATGAAATTAAATGTGATTGTTATGTTTCGACACTTCAAAAGTGTTTATCTTATTATCAGACAGTAACAGGATGTTCCGATAGCTGGAAAGGTTTACCCGATGAAGTCATTTCAATTCATGTATTTGCCAAATTTATTTTATTCAAAGCTAATTGTGAAAAAAGTGGTGTTCAAATGAAAAAGCTTGCAAAACTGTTGCAATGTCTTAATGATGTTGAAGATAATTGTCCTGTAATTAAATCTAAATCAAAGCAAAGCAGGATATTTAATAATTTCCCGCAACAACTAAAGAATTCATTTATTTCATCATTTCCAAATATTAAAACCATTGAGAATCAACTAGCTTCCATCCCGAAAACGTTCCAGAACTTCTTCAAGCAGTTAGAATTGTTAATTCCAGACGATGAAATTACTGAAATTGAAGATATTTATTGGTTTGACAACTTTGTAAAATTTGCTTCCGAATATTCGCAAGGAGGAACTCAAATTAGTGATGAAGAATTAGTTAGTTTTTCGAATTGGCATCAAGGAAGAGCCTTAATATTTAGATGGAATACTATGCAATCTGCGCTTCAAGGTGAAAGAATTCAAATGGCCTATCAATTGTCTAATTCTTCAATTAAGGCCTTTCAAGACTTAGTTTATCAAGCAGACCAATTAAAAAGCATAAGTAGGCAATTTGACTTGGATACTCCTTTTTTGATGCTACAAGAAGTTATGAATTCTTTGTTCAGTAATGTTGAAGCAGCTAGCTCATTGGTTCCATCAATTATCGAGGAAAGTTGCAAAATAAGCACAGCTTACATCCGAACTAATCAAAAAAGAATTTTTGAAAATGGATCCTTTAAAGTAATCGTTGTAATAAAGTCAAATCCGAAATTAAAACAATCTTTAAGAGATATTAAATTTGATTTGGAACTCGTTAGAATGGATAATGAAGGTGAAAACGTTCAATTCAGAATCATCCCTATTTCCAATATTTACTCAAATGAAGAGCAAGAGATAAATGCAGAATGGATGATCACACCGATGTCAATGAGAAGATTAACTGAAGAAATTAGATACCAACCTAGTACATCTATCACCTTCAAACATCCCCTAACAAATGATATCCTTGTTCAAAAATTAAACGCTGAAATCATAACAATTGTTCCGATGGAATTTGTTAGAATGTACTGGTTCATGTTTCCAATTGCTTATGATGAAAATAATAAACAGAATGACAGACCTTACACAGCATTGCTTTCAATAATGAATGCAGGATATGCTACTTTAGAGAACATAGAAGTCAGCAAAATCCAAGCGTATATATTAGATGCGGAAAACTTCAATAGAATTCCTTTCAAAATTTCAAAAAATGATACTCTATTAAGGATTAATAAATTGACTTCTGGATCAAGTGTTCAAATTCCAATGGACTTTTATACTTATGACAATGCTACGGGAATATTAGGCAATATCACAGCTATGTTAACTATTAACAATAAATTTCCATCTCATATTTACTCAAGGACGTTTATTATTTTGAGTATTATGAATAGCAAGGCGATGATTATTAATGAGAAAAACTCAGTTTTACCTTTAATTCATTATGATATTGCAAGAAGTAGAATGACTCCAGTTCAAGAAGTTCAGACTCAAGGAATTCAAAGTGAAAAATCTGAAATAAATGGCAAAGAATATATTCAAGCAAAGATAACTGTTAATAGGCAAAATCAGCAAAATGCACTATTTGGCCCTGTAATTGTGACAGCTAATAAACCTGAAGGAATTGTTGAGGAAGATAAGATTTTGGAAGTTAGCACAGTTAAAAATGGGTCTAGAAGATATTTACCTAAAGATAATGCATGGCTTTATGGGAACCAATTGAAATTAGTTGATTTGGATGCTGATTCTTCTCAGACTGAAATCAATTATTTCTGTATATTTGGTCAAGATGAATGGAATTCTAGTTTTACAACAGTAATGTTCGAAACTACTACTCAACCTTATACAAGTCCAGGGACAATTTCTTCGAGCGGAACAACAGAAACACTTTTTCCAAAGACTAAACCAACAACCAAAAGTGTCATCTCAACTACCCCTACTACACGAGCAACTGAATTTTCAAGAGTTTATGCAACATGGAATTCATTCGAACAAGTTCCAAGTCAAAGGCCAATTATTATTAATGAAGATGATTTTACTTTTGTTAATAAAGAACCTACTTCGAGAAGTAAAAATGAAGATGTTAGTAGCTCAAAGACTACCGTCGTTAGCAATGGTTTAACAAAATTAGCTACTAATGTTCCAAAGACAACAACAAGTTCAATAGGAGCTTTTACATTTTTTCATCAGGAAACGAAGAATGAAATAGAAACAACAACTATGACTGAACCAAAATCTGTAATTAAAACTGAAATTCCACCAATAACAGTTCATTCAACAACAACAAAACTTCTAACGTCAACGGAACAACCTACAATAGCAAAACAACCTGCAACAACGAACCCACAAACAACTACGGCTGCTTTTTCATTTTTTGAATTTACGTTCAAAAAGCAAGACACTACTACAAAAACACCAGAATTAGCTTCCTCTTCATCACCGACAACCAAACAATCAGAAGATTTTGTATTTACAGAAGTTCTATTTGTAACAACAGAGACACCTAAGATAATAGTTACAAATAAAGAATTAGAATCAACAACTCCAGTACCAACAGATGAATTTGATTTTTGGGGACTCAAGACAATGACAAACGATGTGAATGTCTTTAAACCAAATCCAATAATTATTCCTTTTTCGCAATATACAACAGTCGCTAAGAACCAAGTTTCACCTAGTCCACTTTTTACCCTACCATCCATTACAAGCACAACTACAATCAAGCCAAAGGTGGAAACAACTAATGCTCCTGAGACAACGAAAAATTCATTTATATACTTCACAATTAGGCCGGAATCAACTTTAGAAACATATACACCAATTGAATCAACAAAACTTGTCACCTCAACAGAGAGAATAACCTTGACTGAGTCTATTACAACGCTAGCAACTATTGAGTCTATCGAATCGACAACAAATGGAGCTGTGACTCAGTCTATCGACTTCGCAACAAATGGAGTTGCAACTCCAACATTTGAATCTACAACAAAAGGAGCTGCAACTGAACCAATTAAATCTACCTCAGATGTATCTGTAGGTTCACTTCCAGTAATAAACATAACGGAATCTTTGATTTCATCGAGTATCGCATCAGTAGCCACAGCTACAATTAGCGTTATTGAAGACAAAACAACAACTGACAAGTCCCCTGTTGCTGAAACTGCAATAATATTCGCAACTAAGCAATTAAGCCCATTCACCGTGACAGACAAGAGCAGGCAAATTACCGAAACAACAACACCTCCAATTCCCTCAACTCTTGCACCAATAGAATCACTTTCTCAATCCTCATGGGTGAATATCTACGAAGACGATCGGCCTGCATCTCCCGAATCAACGAAAGAAAATCCCATTCTATCTTTATTAATAACTGATCCTGAGCAATCTGTTGCTAATGCTTGTGAAAATAGAAAATTATTATCCATTTGGGCTGTTATATGTGATTTGAGCAAGATATCTTATGTTAGATCCAGGCATTCTTAATAGGTAATTAAGAATCGGACCAAGAAATAAAAATAGATAAATATTTGTAAAGTTATGACAAATAAATAGTTTCTACTATTCTTAAATATTTAGAATCATCGCAAAAAATTGGATAAGAATAGTATATTTAAAGCAGTTTGGATAATTATACTACCAAATGTTTAGTAATGCAGTATCATTTAACAAACTTTTCCGAAATTTCAGGTTTACCTCTTGAAAACTTTCAAATAATAATGTTTGTTGTCACAATGCCGATTTTGTAAAGCTAGTAAAGGATTGCGAATAATAATATCTGTTTTTTACAATGAATATTCACTGATAATACAAAGAAATAAATGTGCATAAATATTTTGGCCACTATAACTCAGACAGATACTTCTTTTCCTGTTAAAGACGCCCGCAATTAAAACATGCATAACTATTCTCCTATTGCGTATATTTTAATTTATCCATTTATTATATCTAATAATGATTTACATAATAAAAGCTAATCATAATCTTCGTGTGTTATGACGTTCTGAGTTAAAACCCAACTCAAATGATCATTGGATGGCCAGGTGGCTCACTTTTTTAAAGTTCAAACTTAGCTACCAGCTTTCTTAAAAAGTTTTGTCGATTTCCATGCTCATGTTAAGTTTTTTACAAGTACTGTATTCAACACTTTTGACTCGGATAGACTTTTAAATTCTAGGGTTTTTTAAACTATTGCATTTTTATGAATGGCTATAATATACATGAAGAAATAATTGAGTATAACTTTTTCAGAATAAACGTCAATTACAATCAAAGTGCATATAAAAACATTTTTCGAAAAACCTAATCACAAGACTCTCATATTACATTTCTTTTTATTTAATCCAAATTAATTTAATAATCCATCCATCTTATCTTGCGTAGCGTCATTCAAATCTCAAATTTAATAAAACCCAATCTCTCTTTTTTAAAACAAAAAGCAATTTTATTAAAACCATTCTATATTTATTTAGCAAACACCATATATTTTATTACATTTTTATTTTACACCTTTATGGCACAACCCATCTCCTCAACTGAAAACAATTTTATTTATCTCAATTCAACGACAAAACATGACTTATTTATTCCATGAAACATAAGTACTTACTTGTCAAAAGTCTTTTTTTATCACAAAAACACATTCAAACACACAAACACATTTATGTACAACTTTGAGAACAAGATAAGGAAGTAAAAAAATAATGAGATATTTTACACACCAGAAAGATATTCTTTCAGCTTCGCCAAACACGTCATCCAAGTCATATCAACCCTTGAAACTTTTAATCTTCTTTTCATCGCTCTTACTTTTAACATCATTATCCTCGTTTAATTAGATAATTTTTTTTCTTAGCCTTAACTTTTACTTCGCTTGCCTAAAAAAATAATTCTAATTCCTACTCATTTAGCAAATAACTTAAGCCACACAAATACATTCAACTCTATTGCTTTAAGCATTGCATTAAATTTTAATTACAAAATATACCATAATTTCACTGAAGTCACGAGACTTTCCTTGATAACATCATTAAAAAGAGCTTAATTAAAGACGCCGTTAGATATGTACATAATGTAAGAGTATCTGCCCTTTTAAAAATTAGTCAGCCTTGAAATAATAAATAGACAACCCTTGACGCCATAACAATCAATCCTAAGGTGCCAATAACAAACTATGCCCGTGATGATGCTATTGCTATTTACATTTTGAATAATGTGACACTTACCCTCGCATAAATATATCTCATTTTGTTTTAATTTAATTCACCAACAGAATAATAACATAATTCAATCCCGATCCGTCATGTCCTTTTACAAATATTTTTTCCACTTCGTCAAGAAATAACATTAATTAATATTTGAAACCAAAGCCTCGACATTTTTTCCAACATCCATGAAATTACACAAAACATCCTTTTCTTTTATAAACATTATCTAATATTGTACGGACTTTTTCATCCCAAACACACAACACCCATCTCTTCTTCTTTTTTAAACAAAATAACATTTTTATCCTTTTTTCTTTATTTTCCAAGCATAGAGAAAATGAATCTCCGCCACACACATGTACATATTTATTAACATCCATTGCCGCAAACATAATATATACTTCTTCTCAAAGTATGTATTTTTTTAAGTGGGAGTGGTATATTTCGTGGATATTTATACATGTATATGCAAATACACTTTTATATTTCAACCAAATTCATTTTTTGTGTGCGTGTCTGGCCATATACTTGCATATATTGAACATTTAGTCATTTGGTTGTTCTAGCCATGCATATATACACGACCACATACATACACTTTTTGATGCCTTATATCCAAAAAGGCTTAAAGAGATATAAGGACAAAACGTCACTTTTTTCCATTCATAACACCCAAATACATACACACACAAAACCTATGAATCCAACTATTATTGAGAAAGAGAGAAATTTGTTGAGCATGGGCTTGTTGTTTGTGTCTAGATATAGTAGTTCTCTTACATACTTACTTACATCCTCCCTTTCAAACAAATATATGAAGCCATTCTCAGTTATGTGCCACCCGAAGACATGAAACGACTTTTCTTTTGTGGCATTTAACCTGTTTCAATATTTTATATCTCTTTAATTTCTTAATTTATATTTTATTTAAAAATTTATTTAAGGAATATGAAACAATGTCTATGTTTCATTAATTGTTATTCCATCGCTACGGTGTTAGCTTTATGGTGTTCACTAGCCGGCATAGTTGAAGGAAAAGGAGAAATCTTCACTAATCATTTCCATGTTCACATGGCTAAACCTGGACTTGAGCATGCCCATAGTGTTGCTAAAAGACATGGTTTTATTAACCGTGGATCGGTAAGTTGGAAATAATATTAAATGAGAGAGTTTATACATGCATGGTAATGAGATTTTGCCCCTGAACATAACATCAAAGATTGCCATTTTTAGTCGCTACTTTTTTAAAGTATCTTTTTTGTGACATGTGCTTCTTTGTGGCTTCTTTTTATCCATGCTAATTGGGGCAAAATGTATTTGCTTCAATGAATGAATAGGAAATGAACCACACACACCAATTAAAATACATTCGCAAAATTATAATTCTATTATCAAAAATTGTTTTCTTTTAGGTCTTAGGATCCGATACCGAATATCACTTTGTCCAACCGGCTCTTATTCATGCTCGTACCAGAAGATCTATCGGCCATCATGCTAAACTTCACAAAGACGAAGGCGTCGAACATGCTGAGCAATTGACTGGTTATAGAAGATCTAAAAGAGGATATAGAAAGTTACCTGAACCTTCATCGGAAGATTATCAATACGCTCCTATTGAACAAAGACTAGAAGAACAACTTGACTTTTCGTCTGTTCAGTCACCAACCGATCCCTTGTATCCTTTCCAATGGTATTTGGTTAGTTTTAAATCTTAATAAAGTTTAATTAATCAATTTAGAAAAATGACGGTCAAGGTGAGCTAAATATTTATTAAAGTTTGGAGAGAAAACCAAAATGTTTTGACTGAACTAATCATCAGAAGTCATCTTAAGCTTGAACATCACTTAACCAAGATGTCACCAACAGCACATTTTCATCAGTGAAAAGGTAGACTTCAGGCAAGCTACATTTTCCAGGGTCCCAGTTAGTAATCTAACCCTTGAATCTTTCAAGTAATATAAATTCCAGATTTTCAGCCAATTCTTTAGTAGGCACGGAAAGCTTGAGATGGACAGTGTCAGCCAAATGGGTTCTGGTCTGTTCGTTCTAGACTCCTTTCTGTCGAACAAGTCGTCACTCTCTAGAGCACGATTGAAATTATTCAAGTCCCTTTTAATTATGTTGCCCCTTTAAGACTCGCCCATGTAGTACAGATCTTTCTCAGAGGCTTCATGGATGATGACACTATCGGCGACTGTTGGATCGAGCATAAAATAGACATAAGCTTTCTTCCCATTTGAAGTAGTTCTCCAATAAATTATATATAATGAAGTCGGTATTGTGCTTTAGTTGATCATCACATAATTTTTCACAAGCATGTAGTTGAATATAATCTGATAAACATTTCTTACTATTCAATATCAACTTGCAATGATTGCAATGTATTTCCTCTGGGCATTTCTTTGCTTTAGTATGACATTCCAAGAATCTTCTAGTGTTAAATTTGAGTTTGCACTTTATGCAATTGAAGTTGGGTTTTCGAAAATCAAGAACAGATGGTCTTTTCATTTTGTTGTCAACTTCCCAGCATTAATAACATCTCTCAATTGTCGACTCATTCTTTTTATTTGTTTTAAATTGGTAACAAAAATATAAGAGATGTTTTCCATTTCTAAATCGTCAAAGGATGCAATATAAATGCTTTCGAGCGTGTAGACGGCTTTAGTAGCATGCCATACTTCGCCATTTAACTTGAAGGATCTTACTTCGACCACACCTTCTTCAACTAAACACTGATCCCATAAATTGACGAGGTCTTCCCATTCTTTGACAAAAGGCCACCGCCAAGTTTATAAGGTATATTTTCTTTGTGTCTACGGTACCTGGTAAATTCATCATAGAATTGTAAGTTCTAACTCCAGAATATACTCGTTCATCCTTAGTCTGATTACATGGAAGTTCATATTTTGATTTCCCTGAGCTTCCAAACTGTGCAAGTTGCATTGTTGAAGTGATAAAAAATATTTATCATAATGAGAACAATACTTGTCCTTTCTCTTCTCTTTTTTTATTGAATTTAGATTTCCAGCTCTCTCAATAAGTGAAATGAAAGATGTTTTATCGTTATCAAAGAACATCACTAGCTTCATTATAAGAATCACCCTGTTTTTTGCAGTCACCATAGGAATAATTTTGGTTGTTCAAAAAAGAGTCGATTCTTAAAAATATATTAGCTAAGCTTTTGCTTGATTACATAAAACTCTAAATATCAAGCTCCCAATTTTTTTGTCATTACATACTTTCTCAAAATCAGGTGTTATTCTTCTAAGATCAGCTCTAGTCTACGAAACAACTATTTTTTTAAGTTTCAGTCTAATTTTAGACTTGCCCAATAATTGACCATCTTCTCCATCTATTTCCCCGGCAATTCTAATCTGTCGATGGCATCCCCTTGTCAGTATAAGCTATAGTTTCTTCAAAACTTACACTCTATCACACAACATTTTTCTTCAAAATTTTTTAGGAGGTGGTAAGAAAGGTTTGGATCTAAATGTCGAAGCTGCCTGGGCTCTTGGAATAACTGGAAAAAATATCACAACAGCTATTATGGATGATGGAGTAGATTATATGCATCCTGACTTGAAGAATAATTTCAATGCAGAGGCTAGTTATGATTTTTCCTCGAATGATCCTTTCCCATATCCGAGATATACTGATGATTGGTTCAATTCACATGGAACAAGGTAAAGTATATTAAAAAGAAAAATATATTAAAAAACCAAAAATTATAATTAAAATTCGACGGATATCTCCTCCTTTTCAGCAAAGATCCTTTCCATGATTAGTTGCCCAATCAATTGAGCATTAGCAGGAGAAAGCATATATACATCTTCAAATGATGCTTTGCCATGATCCACATTAGTGACTTGATCCCCAAAAAACTCAGTCAACATGTATTCAAAGTTTTCAGCCAACTCCTTTGAAGCTACGTTTACCTTGACGACAATCGTTTTAGACTTTGCATCACTCATTTTTTGATTCTTATTTGTTTCTTAGACTCTACTCCCTTGTTGTCAATTTTTGAGTTGTACATGGAATAATAATGTGTCATTCTAGCGTGATAAGTTGGATAGTTAACATTGTTTGTTGATTCTCCAATATAGTAGGCAGCAAGGGTGAAGTCTTTCAAAGTCCACTGTGCAAACGATTTGTTGATCAGTGTTGAGTCCAGGAAAATATAAAGATAAAATCCACTTTGAGCATCAGGATTGGTGGAAATAGGCCATAGTTTGTGTAATACTTCACTAGCATCAAATGCTTCGTTGTAAACTTTGACTTTCTCAAACAATTGCTTACAGTTCCTTTCTTCATAATGAATAGTTAAAGCTCTATTTCCACAAAATACCACGTGACACCATTTACGATGGATTTCATCTGGATGATGATCATCTTCATGTTTTTTCAGCAATTTTTTAGACAGAAATGAGTACGAGCATTTGATGCACTTGTGTACTTTGACAGAAGTAAAGTTTGACACATCTGGTTTTTGATCTCCATTCCTTCATTTGAGTTATCCAACAGCTTCTTGAAGTATTTCCCAATCTTTTTGATCTGTTCTTCCTCTAACAATTTAGAAAATAGCAGCTCTCTGTTAAATTTTTCCTGCACAACTTTGTGAAGTTATTGTACATTGATCCAAATGTCGTTTGACTTGGTAGTTGAGTGATTGGATTAATATGCTTTTGTATTTCAAAGCAGGCATTTGTTGCTTCGTCACCATCCAGTTCATTAGGAACATCATATATATCAACAATACCCCTAATTTTCCTTAATTCCGATACAAAAGTTTCTTGAAAACCAGAACGTTCAGCTAAAGTGTGACTTACACTATCCAATAGATCATATTCTGGCTTCTTTCTCTTACAACTTCTTTCATAGGAATTCATAAATTTGCTATCATCATCAAATAAAAATGAAGAAAACATTGTGACGGTACGACCAACATTTCCAATTAACTTTAGCAATTCACTACTTTCATCATATACCAATTTCTTTTCAAACACTTTCTCATTCTTGTAACGACTAGAAGGTGGAAGTCTTACTTTTTCCTTCAGCCACTGCATTAGCCTTGCTTTCTATTCTTGTAAAAGCATTTAAGAAAGATTCTCTAAAGCTAGCTTTCTCCGTAATAATTAGATTCATTAAAATAATAATGAAATGACAAAACATCTTAAAGATATGCTATAAGCAAATTTTGATGTTACATTTCTTGAGTTGGGAAAATTAGTATAGCGCATTCTCAAACTGGATATTAAATTCAAAAAATAATTAAAAATAAACATACTATTAATGATGAGTTGACTAATATCTCTTGATGGAACTAGATGTGCTGGAGAAATTTCAGCTGCTCGTGATAATGGAATTTGCGGAGTGGGAGTAGCTTATGATTCAAAGGTTGCTGGAATCAGAATGTTAGATCAACCGTATATGACTGATTTGATTGAAGCTAATTCAATGGGCCATGAACCACATAAGATTCATATTTACTCAGCTTCTTGGGGACCAGTAGATAACGCCATGACTGTTGACGGACCTAGAAATGCTACGATGCGAGCAATCGTTAAAGGAGTAAATGAAGGAAGAAATGGACTTGGATCTATTTATGTTTGGGCTTCTGGGGATGGTGGTGAACTGGATGATTGCAATTCAGACGGATACAGTGGTTCAATGTGGACTATTTCGATCAATTCGGCTATCAATAATGGTGAAAATGCTCATTATGATGAATCTTGCTCCTCGACGCTTGCTTCTACTTTTTCAAATGGAGGTAAAAATCCAGAAACTGGAGTAGCTACTACTGATTTGTATGGAAAATGTACTAGATCTCATTCTGGAACTTCAGCCGCTGCACCACAAGCAAGTGCAGTCTATGCTCTTGCCCTGGAAGCTAATCCAAAATTGACATGGAGAGACGTGCAACACTTGACCGTTTTAACTTCATCAAGAAATTATCTTTTCGATGGAAGATGTCGGGACTTACCAAACATCGGGACAGTCGACAACCATTCCAAAAGACAAAAGAAAGGAAACTGTACTCATCACGAATGGTACATGAACGGAGTCGGCCTCGAATACAATCATTTGTTCGGATATGGAGTTCTAGATGCTGCTGAAATGGTTATGTTAGCAATGAAATGGAAAACGGCTCCTCCACGTTACCACTGTGAAGCAGGAACTGACAACGCCTTGCATCCTATCCCAGCTTCAGGAAATTTGATGCTTGAATTCGATACTGATGGATGTCTTGGAACTGGAACTGAAATTAATTACCTTGAACACGTTCAAGCCGTAATCACCGTTAACTCGACAAGAAGAGGAGATATCACGATGTATTTGATCTCACCTTCCGGCACCAGAACAATGATTTTATCTAGAAGGCCAAAGGATGATGACTCAAAAGACGGATACACCAACTGGCCCTTCATGTCAACCCACACTTGGGGAGAAAACCCAAGAGGAAAATGGAAGTTGATTGTTAGATTCCAAGGAACTGAAGTTAATCGCGGTTTCCTGAAGAGATTCACCCTCATGTTGCATGGAACCAAAGAAAGCCCCTATGAAGGAATTGAAAACATGAAAGGCCACAAAAGTACCAAGCTTAAGGTGGTCCAATCTGCCCACAAAAGAATGGCTGCTTCGAAATAAATACTTATTTGTGAAAGAAGATGTCAAATTACAAATTCAAAAGTTTAAACAAAAATAAAATGTGTGTGCTGAGTCAAAAGATTCCTTTTCCCCTAAAATGTGTTTTCCATATCCATTAATTAATATCAAAATATATTAACAAATTTTTTTATTATTATTTGGCGAAATTGTGTGTGTTGTCCAAATTAAAATTATATTACATTCAAATGATTCAAAAACATTGGAGAGAAATGAATGGAAAGAAGTGTGTATGGGTGTGTTAAAGGAAATTTGAAAATATTAAAACAGTTGAAAAGCTTTTTAATGTGATGTTATATTATTATTTTTTACAAGTTGTAGAGTTTCATGATTTACAGTAAAGAGTCTCATTTTCAATAAATATATATTTGTGCATAAAAGTAGAGTCTCTATTTAATTAATAACTTTAAAAACAAATATTTAATTAGATATTTATGCCAATAGTTAATCGTCTTTAATCACACAAGCCGACTGCATTGCTAATAATAACAATTTTTTATTTAAATAGTCATTATTCACAAATTTGAAATGTCAAAAGCATAACATAACAAAAGCTCAATCTTTATACAAAACAACAATCGACCAAATAAAAACATCTTTAACTGTTAAAATAGAACTTGTTAAAAAGAATTACCATTTTATTGTAATACCTTTTATCAATAACAATTTTTTGATATTCTATAGAATTAAGAGATTCACAATCATGTTTGGTTCTCTTTAAATAATTTCTAAAAATTCAACAATTCAAATGACTTGACATTGTGTTACATCTTTGTGATTTAAATTAAAATAATCATTTATTGTTAGGTGCAAACTAAACATCATTTGGTGATGATCATCACTTTCCTTGAACACATTTTAACCAACAACCAAATTACTTGTTTATTTCAACAACATAATCTTTAAACAATTACTATTTTAATTAACCTTCAATTTAGGAGATGTTTCGTTAATTTGTTATTTCATTATAAAGGAGGGTGACTTTCGTCTACAGTTTTAGTAAGACTACGCATTCTTTTACAACCGACTTGTCCTAATTGAGAAGGTACTTCATGAAATTATTAATATTAACGAAATTAACAAAAGATATTAATGAATTATATTGCAATCATATTACTCTCACTATCACCACTAATAATTCACATGAGCGATCATTATGGATCCATCTAGACACTTCTACTCTTTTTCAAATAACAAATAACATTCAATTGTTTTCCAACTTACCAAAAACTTAATCCTTGCCTATTTAATCATTCTGTTAGCCTACATATTTTAATACATAATTAGTTATTCTATTTATACAGTGAATAAATAACTATAATAAAACATAGATCATGGCAGAAAATATTTGTCTACTATTTGATGATCATCCCTAACAACTGATAACTACCGCAATATACTGGTAATCATCATCACAAACATTTTATTTTGCAAGTTCTTTCTTTTATGGTGCTTTTTATTGTTTCATTTAGTGTACGAGTTTAGTTGGAAACTTTAAAACCTTCTACAAGTTTCGTTATTCATAGATTGAGAGACTTTTTTGACTAATACCTTCGACAAATGGTTTATTGTACCATTAAAAATATTTACAATCCATATAAAGATCCTACGAAGTACAAGTATTTTTATAAGCTCATTTCAGGCATATATTATAATATCTTTTGAATGTTTGATACCGATTCAGTCTAAAAGAACCCTTTTCATCATACATATTCTTGCTAACAAATGATGGATTCTTTTAAACACACAAATTCAATTACTATTTCGGATGAAGATGAATCTAGTTCTAAAAATGTTAAACAGAGACCCATGATCAAGGTGGATGAAATGCCACCACTGCCTGTTGCTATAATGTTCGGCTTCCAGCAAGTAATGGTTTGCGTATCAGCTTTGTTGGTAATCCCATTTATTCTTTCGGATTCACTTTGCCCAGGAGATAAATTGAATGAATTGAGAGTGAAGTTGATTTCTTCTACTTTTGTGACTTCTGGAATTTCTACTATTATTCAGTCAGCCTTTGGATTCAGGTATGTTCTACTTACAATACAATTAATATTCAATTATTTAGACTAGCTTTGCTTCAAGGAGTAGCATTTGCTTACGTCCCCACAATCCAAGTTTTCTTCAATGAAAAATGCACAAAAACAATTAATGATCATGTTGATGAGTCTGATTATAATAACAAAATGGCATTAGTCCTAGGTTGTCTTATGATTTCAAGTTTAGTCCCATTCATCATCGCTGCAACAGGTTTTTCATTTAGCATCTATTCAATATTCATTTTTTCTTATTTTTAGGTAAATTAAGCAAAATAATGAAAATTTATTGGAGATAGTAGAATTAAAAAATTACATTTGACGATATTTTGTGAAACAGCTGTTTAAAAGCCAATTCACTAATTATCGTGAAAATGTCAGGATGTTTCAGATACATCACCTGATTTGACTGTCCAGAGTCGTCAACATTAGTTAGTTCGCGTGGCATGTCAAATATGATAGCGTATTCTAAGCCGAGTGCTTCATTGAAATGGATACCATCAAGGCAGACGGCAACTACTTTTTTCTTTCCAAAACATTTCAATTTACCAATTTCAATAGAACTTATCTTCCTTTCTGGTGAAACCCTCACAACCTCATATACTTCGTGATCCTTAACAAGATCACTGTAAAACACATTTCTAAGAGCATTAATAGCGTTTTCATCAGCTAAAAAATAAAGGCAAACAACCGATTTGTGAAATAATTGGTAAACTCAGGGTATGAGTAAACATGCAGTGTCCATGTCAAGTGCCGTTTTTTATCATAAATTTGTTTTGAACAGGTTGCTTCGACAGTTTCATCATCTTCAAATAGTAGCGATTTCTGGCCAACTTCCAATTTAAAGTCTTCTCTCACTATAGTTAATAATCAAACTTAAATATTGACCAGTTACCATAACAGTACATTTCATCCCATCTTCAATTACCACACCATTGTTCTTTCTTTTTTTAATCATATTAAACTTGTAGAAGTACCCATGAAGAACAAACTATAAAGTGTTGGATTACAACCAATTTTTACTATATTTTCTGACAAAGAAATTACTATAAGCAATGCCGTAATATTAGAATAAAGTTTGATTAAAAGGGTTGTCGTTTGATACTTACCTTCTGCTACTTCGCCGTGATAGTTTGTTCTGCTTCTTGTTATTCTTGGTGACATATCTAAGTTTGGTCTTTTCTTTGGCCTTGCTTCATAGATGGTATTAATCTTTGTTGAAATCGCAACTATCAAATCAAAAGTAATGTAATGTCATTGGATAGTCATAGAAGACTCTTTCTCCAAAACATCGTTTTTAATAGAGACACTTATACATAAATTCAAATTACTCGATTCGAGTTAAACAATATAACCTTAAATAAATAATGCTTTGCTTCATGAATATTGCAGGAATTGTTGGAAAAATAACTAAATACATCGGCCCCCTCACTGTAGCCTCAATAATGCTTTGCCTCGTAATATCATCAGTCGAAATGACTGTCAAAAGGATGGAAAAACATTGGGTAGCAATCATCCAAGCAGGAACACTTTTCATAACTATCCTCTATCTCGGAAACATAAACATAAAACTACCATGGATAGTAAACAAGAAAATCAAATTAGTCAAATCCAATTTATTTTCTCATTACCCATACTTGATAGCTATACTAACTTCCTGGTTAGCTTGTATTTTCTTAACAGTTACTGACCTAGTACCTCCAGAGTCTGACGCCAGAACAGATAAGAATGCTTCCTTGGCAGTTATATCTCAATCTCCATGGATCAGAGTCCCTTACCCTGGAATGTTCGGAACTCCTCAATTCAATCCTGGTTTGATTTTGGGTTTCATTGTTTCGGCAATGACGTCAGTTTTCGAATCTATTGGAGATTATCATGCTGCCGCCAGAGTTAGTGAGGAAAGACCTCCACCTTCACATGCAATTAATAGAGGAATTATGGCTGAAGCTTGTGGATCTTTTTTGTCTGCTTTATTAGGGCCAGGAGCAGGCATAACTACTCATACAGAAAATATCGGAGTAATGGGAGTAACGAGAGTAGCATCAAGATACGTCATGTGTTTCGCTGGTCTTTTATTAATTGTTCTCGGAATATTTACTAAAGTCGGAGCTATTTTATCAACCATCCCAGATCCTTTAGTTGGTGGAGTTTTGGCTTCTTCAATGGCGATGGTTGCAGGTGTAGCTATATCAAATCTCCAGCAAGTAGATATGCAATTGTCAAGGAATATGACAATTTTAGGGTTTTCCCTGATGACTGGTCTTGTTGTACCTAAATATTTCAGAAATCACAAGATCCAAACAGGAAATGAAATTGCTGATCAAGTATTACTCGTTCTATTAACTTTGGAAATGTTCATCGGAGGCTTTACTGGTACAAAAGACACTAAATTAAAAACATTAAACATTTTTGAAAAAACATAATTGGATAATAACGAAAATTTAGGAAGCTATAGAATTAGATAATAATGAGGCATGCATTTAGTTAACAACTGAGTTAGATATTCTTTTAACAGTAGTCTGGTATTTTAAATACATGGCATCGTTAGACTGTTCTGATGCAGCAATATTAGTCAATTCATTTTGTAGGTCCATTATGACGGAATATGCAAAGGTCAATGCTTCATTACTAGTCAAATTGTAAAGTTGGGTAGCCCATTGATGTGTTTGAAGTCTACTATTGGCATTGTTAGACACTCCACAGTAGAAAATTGTTGAACAAATAACAAATTACAATCAACATTTACTGGAATGTCCAACAAGGCATATGTAGATTGTTTTCCGGAATCAACCTTCTTTAGACTATCCTTTAACTTATTCATCAATTCTTGGTCATTGATCATTTTTTGTCGTCTCCAAATATCTTATTGACTTCCTACATACTCTTCCTTTGCTGTGTTTGGTTTGATTTGATATTGAATGTATTCCCACATTAATAACCACCACCCTTTCTAATGGTAGCATCATTATTTTTTGGAGATACATTCATTGACATTGGATAGACTACATGTTCTTTTAAAATATAGCTATATAAATATTCACCCAATTTTTTAACTGTTTCTGGGTACAGCAACAAAATAAACGTCATTGTAGTTATCTTCGAAAAGTAATCATCTCCACTAACCACTAGCTTGTCAATATCTTTGATAAACATCAGGTTAATCCATTCATTAAGTTTGTAAACCATCAAAAATTTAAGCTAGTATCGTCTTTATACTTTCTAATTATTCCTAGACGCTTATTGTAATCGGCATAAGAATGCGTTGTGTATCCCCGATTACACCTTTTTCCAAGAAAGCCCCAATGACTGAATATTCAAGAAGTGCTCGCTATACTTCATCATGCGTACATCGAACAATTTAACTTGCTTTGTGAATTGGCTATGGCATTTAATTGACGAAGTATCTGTGTGACTTTTTCTAAATAAGTTTTGTTGTATTCCAATAATGCTTTAAAATTATCAACTACCAGTTAAGTTCCTCGTCAATGGTCATCTTTCCTGAACCGTTTGTTGATACCCTTGAAAAGACTGGCTGACTGTTCAACCATCGCTAAATTAATTTATCATAGTTGGTACTTACCTTCTGCATCTACTTTTGGCTTTATTACGTCACTTTTTTTCAAAGCCAAACTCTTCCCTGTATCACTTTTTTCTGAAAAACTATTTTCCTCGGTTCTTTGTAACTGCTGGCGTTCTCTAACTTATGCTTTATATCTATCAATTTGAGTTGAGGTATTTTATAAAAGGATAATCTAATTTACTCAGTAATAAAAGGCAATTTTCTAATATCTTATTAAAACAAACATCTATTTCATATTCATAATATTAATTGTAACCACCATTTACAGCTTGTTTCCTCGATAATACGGTTCCAGGAGCATCTCGTGAACAAAGAGGTCTTCGTGAACGTGGTCTACTCCACGACACTGGTGTTCAAAATCGCGATGTTTACTACTGGCCAGACCCAATTATGCGTGTAATCGAAAGAATTCCCTTCATCAAATACTTACCTTTCGTCCCCAAAATTAAGGTTAACAAAGGACAGGTGTCAGATTCTAATGGTCAAAAGTTTTAATTAATATTTAATAAAGAAAAAGTCTTTTTCTTAATACATAGTTTCATTAAAATAAAGAAGATATTTGTTTTGTGTCATTTTATTACATTCATAAAAAAGAAAGAATACAAAGATTACAATGAATAATTAATTAAAAGTTGATAATAGTTCAATAAAGGAAAATACAAAGATGAAGTAGTTGTGTATGTTGGTGGTGGCAATTTAGTTTTAGAGATCGAAACAACTAGGATAAACGGTATTTAAGTAGACGCTTGAGGTAAGTGCCCATGAACACGAAGGCGGTAGAGGCAGGTGAAGAGACTTCCGTAATTGTTTTTGACTTCAACTTCAATAATAGATGTGGTCAAATCTGAATTTTTGGTTTGGAAGAATTGTAAAGGCTTTCCTTTATTGTCATAAACAAATTCACCAAGATCAACCTTGGTTTCTGGATCTTTTTCATCTTGATAGCTCCAAAATTGAATTTTCTTGGGAGCTGACTTCGCTTCTCCGGTCGGTACTAATTTGGCTGGAACATGTTCATAAGAAATTTGAGTAACATGAATATCCTTAGACAATTGAATAGTCAAATATCCAGTTTCTCCTTCAAAACACCAGCATTCTCCAGGAATCGTTCCTTGTGATTTTCTCTGGATTACAGTTCTAGGAGAGTAGTTAACATACCAGAGAGGAACCCCCCAAAGAGATTCAACTCTTGATTTTTCATTGTATGTTTTGGTGCATCTAGTTCCAATGATTGATCCTCCAGCGCTTTCCATGGCGTAGTCGGCGAGTCCTGTTTTGTCATGATCATATATTTCAATTGCTTCTCGGATTAGTTTGTTGATCAAAGCAGTGTCAAGTTGTTGCTCCGTATGCTTCGGTCCCTCAAGTTGCATAGTTTCTCTGATTAGCTTCGTGATTACGGAAGTATCAAGTTGCTGCTCAGGGCATTTTGGTGCCTCCATTTGAATTGTTTCTTTAATCATTGTGTTGATTAAAGCAGTATCAAGTTGTTGCTCTGGGCATTTGGGTGTTTCAAGAGCAATTGTTTCTTTAATCATTTTGTTGATTAAAGAAGTGTCTAGCTCTTGCACTGGCGATTTCGAAGCTTCGAGACCAATTGTATCTTTAATCATTTTAGTGACCAAAACAGTATCAAGTTGATGCTCTGGGCATTTAGGTGTCTCAAGTTCAATAGTGTCTTTGATTAATTTGTGGATCTCCTTACTATCAAGTTGTTGGACTGGCCATTTCGATGCTTCTTGTCTAATTGTATCTTGGATTAGTCTCTCGACTAAAAACATGTCGACTTCTTGTTTCCCAGTAACAGGTAATTTGGTGTCAGCACTTTTTTGAATTAAGCTGTTTTCATATGCTTCCTTAGCAATAGGATAAAGTGTTCTAGCCAAAAGACCCAATACAATAAGCAAAAGCACCCAACGCCAGCAAGCAGCAACGACTGCAATCAAACATCTCTTTACACTCATCATCAAAGACCAGATGTATACAAAAGGGGCAACGCAAATTGAATATAACTTTTGTTGAATACCCGCCAAAAATCTTTCTCTAGAGTGAGTGATCCTTTTGACTTTAAACACTTTCTGAACATTGGCATGTATTTCGACTTCACCGTCACTAGAATAATACGCTTCGTCTGAACTAACGTTTTCCTTCTCCCCACTGCTAAATTGGCTGGAGATAAACAGCTTTGTTAAAACTGTGAGGAAAAGATGGTTTATGGCTTGGAATTGATAAGTAAAGAAGGTGCTTGTGTAATAGTAAAGCGATATAAAGATGTTTTTAACATATCTCACGGAATTTCTTTTGATATGAGTTGACTCCGGAGATTGATACACTCTCGTTCCTAGTCTCGGCCTTGACATGTTGGGAATGATGTAAACGTTATCCGAGTTTGAATCATAAATAGAACTAAAAGAGGTATTTAATATACTTAAAAATGAAATAACGTACCTATCGGCTGTAGAAAAAGTTGTCCTAACAGTAGACTTACAATCCAAAATCGAGTCAATTTGTCCTTTTGTCAAAGGAGCCGAATTCATGTTGCTAAAAAAAATAATTAATAATTTTAAATATGAAAACAACAAAACTTACCGCCTAATCATCTTTTAAAATAGCTTCTAGATGCAAATATTTTTGACTGCCAATCTAAAAATATACTTAAAATGAAATGAACAATAAAAGCAACCCCCAAATTGGAAGAACGTTTACTCAATCGAGAGACACAGTCTTTTGTCATCATATTCGATTTGTTACTTCTCTTTTGACAACACTTAGGTGCAACATATTTTGACCTTAAAATAAATCAAATCAAGATGGATGATTATATGGCTGAACATGCGAGTGACCCTACTGACGAAGAGAGATTATTGTCGATGCTAAGACTCCAAAATGAGTTCCATATTAATAGAGAGAACAATTTGGCTATATATTTGGAATTCTTAGGAGAATCTGCTAGAGCGGCTGATCCAAAGGTGATAGCTACTCTTCCCAGACACAAAACAATTGATATGGATCCTGAATGTAAGTATTTGATTGCAAGGCCATTTTTAATTCTTTATTTTAGCGCAATGTACAATCTGTTTATCTTACTTCGGATACAAAGACACTGATCCAGAAGCTGAGATAATTGAACTTCCATGTAAACACAAGTTCCACTCTGAATGTGTTTTAGAATGGTTTAAAAAAGCTGACGCGTGTCCACTTTGCCGGCATGAATTACCGTCGAACGATGCTTTTTACGAAGAACTTAAGAGAAATAAAAAAAGAGAAGCTGAAAGAGCTAGAGAATTGGAGGATTTGCACGACAACATGTTCGGGTGAAAACAATAAAAGAAGCTCGTTTACTCGAGATCTAACGAATTTGGAATACTTCGTGTACTACATAAATTTTAATTGGTTAAAAATACAATAAATTATAATAATATGTTTAAAGTGTTTTGGATTCAGGTGTATTTATTGGTACATTAGAGGTGTCTCCATTTGGGTTAGAAGAGAATTTTGAATTCTTTTGCACTTTACGCAAGACTAAAATTTCGCTTTTGGTGGTGAAATTGTTATTATTACTGTTGTTATTATAGTTGTTCTCTTCTTTGTTTTCAATTTTTTTGTGGGCTCTTGACTTGTGTTTGATTATTTTGGGTATTGAATCGCCACGGAAGGCTCCGAATCTTTTTATTTTTTCCTCACCTGATGAATGTGCTACATGCTTCTTTGATTTTCTTTTGTTTGCCAATTCCGTTTTATTGAAATGAGTTGTCGTTGCTGGATTAGATAAAATCAGTTTTCTTTGATATGCTTGATGTTCTACAGCTCTATTCAAACTTGACGTAATCTTTTGGAGACGATTTAATTCTTTTCTCAGCAATATAATTTGACTTCTTACAATGTTATCGTTATTCTCTTTTAATTCTTTTCTCAATTGGGAAACAACGGCAGCTTTTTGAACAGCTTTAGAATGTTCGGTAGCGGCATCTCCTTTTCCTGCAACCTTCCGATATTTGGAAAGTTTCACACCTTTCTTAGGAGCAAACTTTTTGACCTTAACAATCTTTTTAACAACAACATGTTCTTTCTTCTCGGGTTTTGTGACACTCGTAGATTGCTGTAATTCCTTAACAGCAAAAACAATACTCTTATTTCTTTCCTCCGCAACCTTATCACTTTCAATAGGAGATGTGCCTTGAGCTGAAATGAAAGATACCGCGAATATAAAAACAATAAAAATACTAAATATCCAAATCTTCATACCGAAATTGGTTACAAAAACAAACTAAATAATTCATTTCATCCATTTTTTATATCCCACCATCTAACCAAATCCAGTTTAAAATTAAAGTGATGTTTTTCCTGTTTTGACATCCTAGATAGTGGAACAAATTCAGGAAAAAGGTTTTACCATCCATTGGCATACATCTTAACTGTTCATTATAATATTTATTATGACCATTTAATTGATGGATGGTTAGTCAAAGCTTACAGCAACAGGACAAATTTGGAAAGAATTATAATTAAGTATATTTTGAACATGTTTTTTGATTTACGTTAATATTTGATTTGAATGTTGTAAATATCAGGTCCATTTTATTGCTCAAGATCGACACATTATTTATTTCATCACTCATTTTAATGTATAGACAAATGCAAGCTACTTATATTTCATAATCCATTGGTTTAATTTAATGTGTTTAGTGAACAAAATGACACCATTCATATTATCCTCAACGACGAAATGCTAAAAAGGTGAATAGATGGCATTGATCACAGAAATGAATCGAAAATAGCGATCTCCGTAGCAAACATCATTTTCTCATGGACAGATTCTATTAAGCTTATGTTTCGCTCGCGTTTATATATTAAACCTTTTTCAAAGTGATCACTATAAACTTTATTATGAAAAGTAGTGTTAGTGACTTTAATTCCAAAAGTGACGTTAATTTAGTTACTCCATGGCGATCTATGTATATCGGAGCTTTTCTAGCTATTTCGACCAATATCCAATATAGTATTTTTTTCTCTACAATCTGGCCGTATCTTCAAATTGTGAGTTCTTATAAAATATATTCATTTATTTTTTCGTAGATTGATCCTACAGTCACAGTAGAATATTTTTCATATGTTGTTGGAGCTTATGCAATCGGTAATATTATATGCTCACCTGCTTTTGGGTGGTGGTCAAATAAATTAAAAGGAATTACAATTCCGTTGTATATTGGCTTAGTCTGTCAATTGGTGGGAAATGCCTTGTATATTATATTGAGTCAAATGTCGAGTGGCCAAAAGGAGTTAATGCTTGTAAGTAGATTGATTACAGGTGTTGGAACTTCGAGTGTTTCTTTACTGAGATCATATGCAGCGACAGCTTCCCTTGATAAAGACAGATCCAAGGCAGTGTCCTTAATATCTGGAGGGATGGCTTTTGGCATAATAATGGGACCAAGTTTTAATATATTATTTTCTCCTTTGTCTTACCCAGGAATTAATTTATTTGGTTTCATTGATATCAATATTTACACGATGCCAGCTATTTTGGCTGTTATTACAAATGCTGGTTCCATTTTACTAATCAACATTTTCTTCCGAGAAAAGTATGTTGGATTAGCTAATGAAAGCTCAGATAAATCAAGTGATAAAATTATAATAGTTCCTCCATTTGACAGACAAGCTGTAGCTATTGCTTTTATGACTCGATTTACGCAAATGTTTTTGTATGCTAGTTTATCAACGATGGGACCAATTATGGCAATGATGATGTTTGATTTAACTAAGGCAGAAACGATCCAGACTATATCTATTGCTCAGGGAATTCAAGGCACTGCGGCACTTATCGTGTATATACTGTTCATTTCAGCAGACATCGGGAAATAGTAAGTTAATAAAAATGATAATTAATAAAATCTTTTATTTAGTGGAAAGACCCGCAGAAATGTAATGATCGGAATCATGATCTTAACAGTATTTCACTTCATAACGTATCCATATCCCTTCTACAAAGGTCAAGTAACAATGTATGCTTCTTCCAAGCTAGAAAATCTTAACTCATCAACTGAATTAATAGGATGCGACACAGATAAATTTACTTGGTGCGAACATCTTTCCCCAATTAATATTTATCTCTATTTCGGAGCTTATTCGTTATGCTTCGGCACAGCTTTTCCTACAGTTAACAGCTTCATTAACACATTATTTTCAAGAATTCTTGGCCCCAGAAGACAGGGGACGTGACATGGCTTATTGCAAATGTTTGGTGGAATCGCACAATTAATTGCGCCAACTACTGTTTCAATTGTCTATGCCGGATATGGACCTAAAGCTGTATGGATTATGTTATCCTGTCTTGGATTAAGTACTGTTTCGCTGTGGTTTATATTTCACGAAAAAATGGTGCCGTTAAAGATGGATATTAAAGAAGAAAAGAAGTGAGTCAATAAGATATTTTGTTGTTATTCAATTATGAACTTATAAAAAATTAATATCATGATCTTTATACATAAAATATAATTACCATATCACTTTGGACTTTGTTTTACTCACGTATTTTTGCCGACGTGCAAAAAGTGACAGTTATTCTAAAAACTAAGTCGCTTTATCGTACAATACATATGAAATTTTATTCACAGGCCGAATGGGGTACTCTATGACTTTTGATATATTGCAGCTATGATTATGCAATTAGTACTCTTAGATAGAGAACCAAAAACTACATAAGACATAATATACATTTATTTTTTAATCATAAAACTTGTGAGTTATGACAAAAATACTAAAAATTTCCCGACAAAAGTTTGAGGTACCCTTAAAAAAGTCTCATTCAAACCCGTTTTATCTTCGTCATCTTTGTTTATGCTTTTTTGAGCGTCTTTTGCTTCCACATCACTAAATAATCGTCCTGGAAACTATTTATACAACGATTTGATGACAGAGGACTTCATATTTCGAGCACTCTTCTTTATGACTATAATAAGCTTCTGCTAGTCTTTAAATTGTGTATTCTTGCAAACTTCGTGTTCCATCAGATTCCAGACAATTTCAATAATATTTCGATCAGGGAACTAAACTGGCCAAGCAATTACATCGACTTCTTCGTCAGCCAAAAAATCTTTAGTCATATTTGATTCATGGTTTCTTGAATTATCTTGCTGAAAAATTCAAGATTTATTGTCAAACTTTGCTCGAATCCACGGCAATATATTAAGGCGTAAGTTTTCGATGTATTGCGGACTAGCATATTGCCTTCATGGATAGTTAGTTACATTCAATTGACCAAGAAATGTGATAGCATAGTGAAACATTTCGTATTTGGATATACCATAAAACAGTAAAAACAAGCAAAGGTTGTATAAAATACTTTATTAAAGGAATAACAACAGTTAAAAACACATAACAATTTTAAAGTTATACAATTGGATCCCTACTTTCTGTAATTTCTTCTTTTAGTTTACCATATTCTTCTTGAACTAAAATATCAACTACAGCAATTGTTTCCGTTGGACCTGCTTCATTAACAACAGCTTCAACCAAATTAATTCCGCTAACTTCTTCGCTCGCGATCAGTTCAGAAGATGGTTCGGAAGGAAAATCATGTTTGTCCATATCAGCCAGCCATTGCATCATATGAAAATTATGGCATTCCGTTTCAAAAATCTCCTTATAAACCAAAGTCATCTTCAACTTCTCAATTTCCTTATCTACTTCTTCGCCCCAATTGTCTAAAGTCGGATGAGAGTTGTTCCATCTTTTGTCATAAGCATCATAATGGACTTGTTCAAGCACTAGTCCCAAACCAGGAGCTTTGGGCACATCCATTCGAATTCCTTCAAAGGTTCTTTGGATTTCGCTTCTAGTTGTGAAGCCTCTGATAACCGCGATAGTCATACCGATCATCTTCCGGATTTGGTGGAGCATAAAACTTTGACCTTTGATGTAGACAGTAACAAACTCATGTTCTTTCTTGTGAATATCATCCACGTACTTGTAAGGTTCTCCAAGCTTGAAGTCAATGATGTATCTAATACAACTTTTGTCATCACTATCTCTCTTACTAGTATAATTGAAGAAATTGTGAGTCCCTTTATAGATATTAAGAATCTCATTGACTTCCCCAACCTGCTCTGGGGAGAGTCTATAATCATCAGTACTTAATTCATTTGTCGGAGCAAACGTATAAGAAGGGACAGTGTAGGAGTAAGTTCTTGAGCTACAGTCTTTTTGACAGTGGAATCCTTTCGTTGCCACTCTAAAACCTAAAGCTCGGATATCATTCGGCAAAAATTCATTTAATTTTAGATGACCATCGATATTAACTCCAAAATCTTTAGGTAAGAACATTGAGCAGGTTTGTCTGACAGCTGAAACAGCTTTATCTGTTCTAGCAGCTCTTTGAAAGCGGAATGAATAGATCTCATTCTTTTCGTGGTCATTGATATATCCGCACTTGTGTAGTGCATCTAATAAGTGGCTTTCGACAGTTTCTTGATTCTTTTGGAGCTAAAATAGAAGTTATATGATTATAAATCAATTAATAAAACACTTACTTGCATGCCGAAATAGTTTTTGCCTTGGTAAGCCAGCAGCAAAGCATACTTTCGCAATGTTGGTTTACGTGCTTTTTGTTCCCCTGTCTTGACTACTGGTTTAGAAACTTCACCCTGTTCAGGTTTCTCTACTTTTCCTGCAATAACTTCATGCAACGTGCCCTCAGCATGGGAAGTACTTTTATCAACATGACTAGGCATTTTTAATAAACAAATGGTCTTATCTGCAATACTTTTTAAATATCTACGCAGCATAGCAAGCTCCAAAATTTTCCATTCAAGAGTGGTCAAGATCAAGATTGGTAGACAGTGTATTCTAATCTAATAATTAACAACACAGTTATGAACCAAATTGCAAGGACGGGAATTCAGTTAAATCGACGTTTTTGCCTATCTGCAATTCATCATAATGTTCCTGCTAAAAAAGTAAAGATCCATTAAATTTAAATTTTGTTAATTTTGATTGTACTTTTAGGAATATAGGCCTTTAACTGTAGATGAATATGTAGCTCAGGAAATTGCCAAAAAGCCTCCTCTTTTACCTATGCCATTTTACAGAGTTTTTAATGCTGCTAAATCCTTCTTCGTAAAGAAAAATGTCTTGGATCCCGAGATGTCCAGTTTATTAGACAAAAGTGCCTCACAGCTGTACTTTAATTGTGCAAATAATTTTGCTTTTCTGACTTTACAAGACAACTTTGGCTTACCTGATACTATGGCTTCGTGGTACAAATTATCTTTATTGCACGTTTGGATGGTTTTGATGCGCATGCATACTTCAATGGATATAGATGCTTACGAAAGACTTCGAACTGGTGTCTTGTCAGCAATGTGGATGGATATCGATAAAAGATTAGACGTTATTAGCAAAGAATTAAATGAAAAAATGACTTCCAAGTCGGATATCAAACACATGCATGCTTTATATCTACAAACTTTGTTTGAATACGACGAAGCTTTCCTAAAAAGTGATGCTGAGTTAGCTGGGGCTGTTTGGAGAAATTTATACTTATCGAGAGAATTTGATCCTATATGTATGAATAATGTTGTCAAGTATATGAGATCAACAGTCGCATACTTAGAAACAATTAAGACGGCAGATTTATTGGTCGATGGTGTAGGTGTCTGGAAACATTTAGAATCGCCTTTAGCATTAAAATAATTGATAATAGATTCGTTGTTAATTTAATAGTTGAAATAAATAAAAGTTTCGAATTATTTCCATTGTTTATGATTAAAGGATGTGAAGTGCGAACAATGCATCATGTTTAAGTTATTTTTACAAAACATTTCCATACATTTAAATAAATTTAATATGTGGATGGAATGTCTAGAAAAGCCATTTAAAGAAATTGCTTTGAATAAATTATTACACAATTTTAAAATGAAAGTCTTGCCAACTACTTTGCCTTTCATAATTGTTTTGTTTTCCTCATTTGTGTGTTGCAATAGCTTAGCTATTGATGAAACCACTTTTAAAAATTTTCAATCAAAACAAGCTAATGGATGTGAGAAGCTTTTTATTAATTGCGAAAGATATATTTTCAATGAACAAAACCACAAGGAATCACTAAGAGATGATGTTAGATTGATTAATGCTAAACAATCATCAAATGAGTTTAAGCTTCCGTCAGATGAATTATTCGTAAACAATGCTGAAGGATCAGGAACGGCTGTCAAGGATTGATAAAATACATATAAATTAATTTAATGATAAAAGTTGTGTTTTAGTAAAAATATTAAATAAATAATTCATATCTGACTTCTATTTTTTACAGTATTTGATTCTGAAGTCGCAATTTATACATTATATCCATATATTTTGATTCGAATAAATGTTCCAATTTGATGGCTGCCTCTTGCACTAGCTCCCCAGATTTGGATAAACCAAGTCCGTGCTAAAAGTAGAAATCCTCGATCGCTTCCAATATCAGATACGTTTTCATTATTTCAAGTGCATTCAGAAGAATATATTTTAAGTCGTTATCAATAGCTGTAATATCAGTAGCACATGTTTGATGACACCAAATAAATGTTTTTGAATTCTTGTTTACATGCTTGAATTTTTCTTTGACAAACGCTAGCATACTTTCATATTCATTTGGACCATCATAATCTCCAAAGGTTTGAGATATTGAGGAACCTAGTGTAATTTTATTTTTAAATAGATCTATTTTGTTGAATAACAAGATGATTCTTTTCTTTTCAAATAAATTATTGTTACAAATTCTCTCAAATTCATTCATTGACTCATGCATTTTGTTACTATTTGAAGGTGTTAGTTCGTCAAAGTCTGCTAACGACACCACATATACTATAAAATGAATGTCGTTGAATTGATGGATCCATTTTTTGTGAGAACAAAGTTGGCAACTAACATCATAAAATATTAATCGAAAATGGTTCAACTTGAAGGAAGCTTCATGAACACCAATGCAGCTACTGGGGCCTTCCTGCGCAGGAGTATTATCAAAATTAACTGTAGTCAGCAAATTTAAAAAATAAGATGAGAAATGTTGAGGATAAAATGCATTATTTGTTCGCACTTCTGTCTTAACAATAACGTCATCGTAAAGTTCTTTAAGAGCTGCATAATTTGCCATTGTAAAATTAAGTCCATTAGCTGAGTTTAACGAGGTCCTAATTTTAGCTGCTTGTAGAATATTTTGCTTCGACATTAAGGTTAACTTGTGCGGTGCAATGGTATTTAAAATGTGTTTCATCTCTTGTAATGCATGGTAATAAATGAAGTATTTTTGCTTTAGTGCTTTTTGAAGTGGTGTTGCTTTAGTTTGCATTATCTGAATTTGCTTAAAGATTAAACTCTTGCCTGAATTGGAACTGCCTAAATAATAACTTAAAAGCAAGGAAATATCAAATTTAACTAACCTAAAAAGAGTAACCTAATACCTTGGTGTTTCTCTCGAATTCTTCGTTTACCGTCTTTGTAAAGAGATTTGTCAATAGTCTTGCTATTTTTGATAGCTTTTCTTTGATTACTGTTAACAACTCCCATGGCTGAAAATCAATTTGTAAGAAAAATATAAATTTGAAATGAAATAAAAATAAATTTTGATTGAGGTCTTTTATTTGTCTTTTAACAAATATCCTTTTTAATTAGCCGCGTAAAAGTTTTGTAAAAAGAAGGGTAAAATAAATTAGTTGAATTTCTATTTAAAGAAAGTTAACAATTAATTAAAGCTCGAGGATATAAGGCAAATTAGGAATTTTATTTAAATAAAAGTAGGGTACGAAAGGCAGAAAAGGAAAAGGCAGGGCGTGTATAACTAATATTTATTAGCTGGCTCTTGATATTGCATGCCTAATGAAGTTGTAAATGAGCGTAGGACGGTTAGTTAAGGAAAAAAGATTTATTCAAATAAAGGATGTCGCAAAAAGACATCATCATGTGGTACAGAATAGCAATTTTTTGTTAATTTATTCAAAACACAATTAAGATAAAGTTTATACAACAAAACTATACTACTTATAATTGAAAAACATTCTTCCTGGTTATCCACTCATTTGTGTCAACATCTTCATTCACATTATCAACATTGACTTCGTAATAAGTGCAGGTGTTATTATGATCCAGCAAGATAATTGTATGAGTACGAGTTCCGTATCTGAATTCTTTTGGGTGCTTTTGAAATATGGAAGTGCCATGATAAATTTCATCCACGCTTTTTTCGTATTGCTTTGCAAACTGGTAATCTGGATGGCATTTCTTTTCATCTCTTAAAATTTCGAGACACTTCTGTAAAACAAACTCTTCACCCACCTGTTCATTATTTATTATATTATACTGAACAAATTCCTTAAATAATTCAATGCCTCGCTCAACCTTTTTGTACGGCGTGGATGGATGAGAATTTCCAAATCCATAAACACCTGCTTCATATTCCTGAGTATCAACTTTGTTGTTAAATAACTTAGTCAACCTTGTAAGCCGGTTAAACTGAAAAGGCTGATCTTTTTTTTGAGAAATAGACAAAAATTGAAAGCCGTTATAATTGAAAGCCTCTTTTTCTAATTGCTCATTAAATTCATTGGATTTAGGTGTTTTTAAATAATCTAAAATAATAGCACCTCTACTTCTGGCTTCCGCATTTTGTTTTAAATGCGGTTCTGTAATTGCTAGCAAAATACCGAGTCTGAATTCGTTGTTTTCTTTAGAAACTCCAATCCAAGTTCCATTTAACGGATCTTTTAAATCCCTTCCTATAAAGAATATTTACGTTTTGATAGTATTAAACTTACCAGATAATATTCCATCTTTAAATTCGGCAGGCTTAGTTGGGCGATCGAGAAATTCATCTCTATTTGATAAAACAATCAACTTATATTTGGATTTGAGGTTTTTATCATCTAAATATAGGAATGTCACGCACATCTCTTTAAAATAAGGTGGTTATTTAATAATCTAAAATAAATTATGCAAACGTTTGAGTAAGTCACAAAACGATTGTTAGAACAGGATGTCTTTGTAATAGTTTGTAGTATGTAAACATCTTGTCCTTTTTAAAACACACTATGATATGCTAATCAGTTTTTAAAAAACAAAGTTATTTTGAAGGAAGGCAATTGATACTATAAAATATATTTAACTCAGTTGACATTAAAATACTTTCAATCAACAATAACTTTTTTAAATCAGACAACTTTACTTTTAGTTTTATCAGGTCAGTTATAGACCACTAAGAAATCATTTTTTTATAAAATCAAATTAATAAAGAACAAAATATTTATATACTTCAAAATAAACACAAATTAAACCAATAAAATGTCAACATCACCTGATCCCTCTTCATTACTGTTACTGTCAATGTCTTTGTCTCTTGACAAAATAGGCAAAGCAGTAGAAGAGTCTGTCTTAGGTGAATCCCAATTTTGTCTCTGCGGTTGAAGCAAGAAGAGACTTAACAAATCATTTCTAGTTTGAGCATCATCTAAGGATTGTTGTCTTGAATTTGCTAATGAATCTTGGTTGCTCGATGAACCTACTTGGTTATTTGATGAAACTCCTTGATTTCTTTGTGGGGGATACGTCATTTGTTGATAACCATTATAGCCTGAGTATTGGTTGTTTGATTGCTGTTGAGGATATCCTGGATATTGGTTGTTTGATTGTTGTTGAAGATACCCTGGGTATTGGTTGATGGATTGTTGTTGAGGATATTGGTTGCTTGATTGTTGTTGAGAATATCCAGGATACTGGTTGTTTGATTGTTGTTGGGAATACCCTTGATAACTATATGGATTATTATACATCATCGCAGGATAAAATCCATTTTGATTAGATTGATCTTGTAATTGTCTAGAATAAGAATCGTCATTCACGTTTCTTGGACCATATTGGCTGTTTTGTTGGTAGTTATTACCATTTCTAAATTGTCTTTGTATTGGTCCATATTTATCATTTTGGTCATCTTGATTTAATCCGAATTGGCCCGCAGAGTAATCTTGATTTGAAATGTAGTTTCTGCTATTACTATCAAAATTTGGGTTTTGATTTCTTGGTGAATTATACCAATCGTTGTAGTTAGTATTAAGACCAGCGTTTGAATTTTTAGAAGCATCTCTTTGGACTTGATTACTTGGACTGTAATTAGCAGACGACTCCTTGTTATTTCCTGGAGTATAGTAATTAGTTGATGAAGAATCTCTTTGATTTCCTGGGTAATTATTATAATTTAAAGGAGTATCCCTTTGCATTTGACTTGCCGGACCATAACTAGAAGCAATAGAAGAATCTTTATTATTCTCGAAACTATAATAATTATTTGATAAAGCATCCTTTTGATTTCCTTGATAATTATTGAAATATAATGGAGCATCTCTTTGATTTTGACTTCCTGGACTGTAATAATTATCCAATGAAGCATCCTTGTTGTTTCCTGAAGAAGTATCTGATGAAGAATCTCTCTGATTTCCTGAATTATAAGCTGATGGTGTATTTCTTTGATTGTAATAATTTCGCCCGTTCCCTTGGTTATTTGAATAATAAAAGAATGGATCGACAGAATTTTGATCTCCGTATCTAGAAGTATCAGGACTAAATCCTTGGTAATAATTCATGTTACTAGGACTTTTATATGCCGAAGCTTGAGAACTTCCAAAACTAGATTGTGGATTAAAGGTACTTATTCCACCTTGATTATATCTAGAATTTCTGCCCTGATCATCTTGACAAAATATAGTATTAAGAAGCAAAAGTGCAAAAACCCCAATGTTAAAATAATATCCCATGTTTTATAAAGAACACAGACAATAAGTATATTCTGAGTTTGCGTAACTTTTTAACTCTTATATACTTCCACTTTCATTGACACTTTTTCTTATTTTGTGCTAATCTGTCAACATCATTTATTCGAGTTGCTGAACTTTTAGTTTATTTTAAAATATCTAAAAATATTTATTCTTTCTACCTTTCTTCCTTACGGAAAAGAAAAAGCTTATTCTATATTATATCATTTACAATTATAAGTTCCGATCTTTAATAAACAGTTAGCGGCAGTCATTTTAAATACACATCATGATTACAATACATACTTTAAAAAACTTCTTTGTAAAGTATTTGTTCATATCTTAAATAAATCATTTACAACATTATCAAAAGAGATTTGCCCCACGTAACTAAAACATTTGAATAAGTACAATTAAATTATTTCTATTAAAACCAACTAATTATACCACATATCAAACAATATATTCTTTACCAAAAAACAAAAATGGGAAGTTATTTAATAGTTGAGTGTTTAACTTATTGTGTTAACAACTTGTGACAAATTGTATAATGTCTGGGATAATCATATCTCTGTGCTTATTGAAAAGCAAATTGAGACATCATGTTCAGCGCCAGCATAATTTTTGCGCAAAACGTCTCCCCAGAAAGTTTGAGCTTGTGGGCATACATTATACCATCATATCGAAGAATATCATATTAAGCAATAGAACGAAGCTTTTGGGAATTTGATTGAAGATAAAGGGACCAGCTAATAAAGAAGAAAATTCACCTTTTAAAAACAAAGTCATAACTTCATTTTTGATTTCCTCATATCCTGACTTATTTTGATATCAAATGTACCTATTGTGTAATTTTTTAAATACTCCTCTGATATATATTCCATGTTATATACTTTTCTAAACTCATCGCGAATCATCAATTTATCACAGACGTCTCCATTGGCATTCATTAAAGATATCAAATCATTTGTAGCATGACCACCCAAGTGAAGAATCTTTTAAATCGCCATAGCACTTGGAGACAAAGGGGATTTACTCTTATGCTTGTTTGTGAGTATCAAATTCTCGATGACTTACTCTTTCATAGTCAATCATATTCGTACAAGGGTAAATTAATCATTGGCCTAAGAAACGTTAGTTGTTTGATTTAATAGCTTTTTTAATCATTATTGCTGCAAGATCTCCACTCTAATATTTATTTACAGACATTAATGACATTTTTAAAATGATATATTACAGCATTATCTTTCATTACTAAATTTTTCTTTCTACCAAAATTATATTTTGATAAGCTTTCACCATTTAAAATTCCATCACATACGCTCCAATATTCGTTAACAGCAACGAGATATTTATTTGAGTAACCGATGGAAGCAAATACGTATTTTTATTATTTAATCATTGGGAATAAAATATCGTTATAATACAGTGAATCCTCCTAAAATTAATTACATTGTTTTCAACAAAACGAGAATAATAAGATGCCACCATGAACATAAATACAAATTGAATCGGATTTAAGTTCTTTAGGTACATAAATTCTAAATCCATTAACAAGCGCAGTATGCACATTCAAACGGGCGTAATGTTTTTTGGAAACAAAGCCGGCAACCCAACAATAAATCTTTTTCATTTAATTTGAAAATAACTCCCAATCGCAAAATTCACCAACTCTCCCTAAATTAAACAATGAAATAAGTAAGCGCAAACAAAAACTTCTGACATACTATCTTATCATTAAACACATACAAACCAACATTAGCAATTGTTTTCTTTTGCATTTCGTTTCCGTAATTTAGAAGAATAAGCAATTTCGAGGATAATATGAATGTCAGGCAAGCGCTTCTATTAAAAGAATAACCATTTTTGAGAGACTGTTTTCTATTTGGTTAAATAAATGTCACAGAACAGTGTCACATGTTTTTACACTTACTTTTTTATATGATTTATTTATTGTTAGCAAAAGTAAATGTTATAATTAACCTAAGCTTAATTAAGAAATATATTTATTGCACATAAAAAAGACTATCAGTTAAAATAGTACTATTTCCTCGATAAATTGCTTTTTATAAATGATGTATCAAAGTAAAATTATAATAATATTGCTAAAATTGAAAGCATAACTATGGGATGTTTCCTTTAAATCAAGCTAGGTCATTTAAGATACGCTATAAATGTGGTGCCATGAGATTATTATTTTTCACAGAAATATGAACTAAATATTGCGAGAGTACAGACAAACTACATATTACATTTAGTCTATTTTGTCTTTGTCACTGAATTCTGGACTTTTGAAGTCAAATTTAAGATTAGGTTCCAATTTGAAAAGAAGAGTTTTTATTTTATTTTCGAAATATTTGTTTCAATAACAAGGCACTTCTATAAACCCTTTTGCTGCAACTTGAACTTGATGGCATTTATTGAATTTAAAAATAAAAGTTCGGAAAATAACGAATTGGAGAGTCGAGGAACAATTTATTTAAAGAAGGTTGTCATTTAAGTCTACTGGAATAATATGCTGTTAATGAAATTGAATGTGTCTTGATAAATTTTTTCTTTTGTTGATTCTTCTGACAAGGTAAAAATGCCATAGGACGCCGCTTTATAGTGACACCCCGTCGCTAAAGTATTGTTGAAATGACAGTGTATGACTATTTTTTTATAAATAAATAGAATATAGGTAACGATTAAATGATGTTTAATTTGTAGAGTTCATTATATAATAGTACAACACAATGGGGTTTTAAATTTAAGTTATTTAATAGGATGGTGATTGTAGCGGGAAATATAAAATACTATGGAGCAAATAATTGATTATTTTGGACTGAAAGGATTCTTTTGAAATTAGCAACAACACTTAGAGGATAGAACAATATTTTCTGGCTCCAGTTGCTGGAGTTTTCTTAGCCAGCGTTATTTTGCCGTCGGCTTCGTCAGTCTCATCGGCTGATTTGATTTCTTCTGCCTTTGGAGAACATGTCTTTCCTTTAGAACAAGTTCCACTTCCTTTAGTGCATGATTTGACTTCGACTTCACTTGTGGACGGAGCTGCTTCGGAATGAGATGCAGCTGCAGTTACTTTGGTGGGGACGTCTTCTTCTATTTTGAGAGGTTTAGCTTCTGGAACAGTCGTGTTATTGAAGAAAGCTTCTCTAGGAGATGGCATTTGTTTAACAACGGCGTCTTTGATTTGTTCAGCACTTTCTTCTCCCTCAGTTAGCAAAGAGGTCAATTTTTTGGAAACTTCTTCTCCTACTTGATCAACAACTTCTTTTGCATTAGCAAATTTCTCTCTAGCTTCAGCTGCTTTCTTTTCCTTTAACTCCTCGGCGGCTTTAATGGCATCCTCGGTAGCTTGTCCAAGAGCTTCTTTAGCTTCGGCAGCTTTTCTAAGAGCTTTCTCGGTTAAATCAGAAAAGGATTCCTTGTACTCGCCAACCTTTTCAACAACTTTATCTTTCATTTCAACGGTTGTATCAACAATATCCTTGTGAACATCAGTAACTACCACATCTACGTTTTTGGCTTCTTCGGCAACTTTGTTCTTAATATCAACCGAAATTTCAGATGATGATTTAATAAGATCGTTAGCTCCCTCTTTAACTTCTTCGACCTGTTCAGTGATGCCTGACTTGAGGTCAGAAGCTATATTATTAGCTTCTTCCTTAATGTCAGAAGTTACTTCTTCAGTTTTTGAGGCTACTTCATGAGCTGCTTCCTTGATGTGTGACACAACCTCGTCAGCCTTTGAGGATACTTCATGACCTTGTTCGTTGATGTCTGAAGCTACTTCATTGGCTTTTTCCTTAATGTCAGAAACAACTTCAGCACTTTTTTCAGAAGCTTCATGGGCTTGTTCTTCAACAGCTGCAACAACTTCTTCAATTTTGCTCTCAACTTCATGAATTTTCTCCTCAGCTTTTTCTCCAAGATGTGCTACTTCCTTCTCAGCATGTTGCTTAGAGGCCTCAACTTTTTGGATAACTTCTTCTTCAGCGTCAGAGACATTTTCTTTTACATCATCAATTTTGTCAGCAACTGCAGTTTTAGCATCCTCAATAACTTCATCGCAAGCAGTTACAGCGTTGACTGCATGATCTTCAAGTTTCTCTTCGGAATCATGTACCTTTTCAAAAATGAAATCTTTGATTTCTCCAGACTTTTCGGCGACATCATCTTTGGCAGCAGTCAAAGCTTCTCCAGCTGATTCGATGTGCTGGGAAGCTTCGTCAGTCTTCTCGGCAAAGAAATTAGACGCAGTTTCGGAAACATGAGCAGCTGTTTCCTTAGCATCATCAACAGTCTCAGCTACGAATTCGCTAGCTTTGTGTGTTTTGTCGGAAATGACGTCAGAACTAGTCTCGAAACCTGCGTCAAAAGCTTCCTTAGCTACTTCTCCAGTGTGTACAAAGGCTTCTTTAGCTTGTTCTCCTGTGTGAATTAGAGTTTCTTTGACTTCATGGCTTTTCTCAGAAACATAATCGGTGGCTTTATGAGCACCATCAACAATGTTATCCTTGATTTCATTCAAAGCCTCGGTACTTTGTTTGTATTCCTCTTTGAACATTTCTTTAGCGGCATGCCCTTGGTCAGAGACGAAATCTCCGACGGATTGAGTTCCGGAGATAATAGCATCCTTAGTATCGCTTAAAACTCCGCTAGTAGCAGAAGCTCCTTGAGAAAGAAAGGTTGTGGTAGAGTCAATTCCATGGGCAACTGTTTCTTTAACAGCTTCAGTTGTGGAGTGTACTTTTTCCCCGACTGCTTCTTTGGTTTCATGGGCCTTTTCAGCAACATAGTCTCCAGTGGCAACAGCAGAGTCAACGATGCTTTTCTTAACGTCTTCAGCAAAGTTTTCGGTGGAATGAACGAAGTCTCCTGCAGCCTTCACGCCTGAATCAATCAAATTTCCCAAATAACTTTTTGCTTCGTCAACTTTTGTGTCGAGGTGATCTCCAGTACCTGTAATCTTGTGCTCAAGTTCAACCTTTGACTCCTCGATGACTTCTCCCTGATGCTTTAAAGCATCTGAGGTCTAGAATAAATTATTAAAACTAGTTTAAAGCAAAAAACAAACCTCGTGTAAAGCATTCTCAATAGCAGCCCCAATCTTTTCTACACCATTTTTTGTGCTTTCTGTGACAGAGTTGACAGATTCCATTTTCTATAAAAATAACAACATATTAATGCATTCAAATGTCAATAAATAAAAGTTATCAATGACCGATACAAAGGGTAAAAAATATCTTATCATCTCTCATGAAACAAAGTCCGTTAATATTTAAAAATTTCCTTGAAAAACACACTTTATCAGTAGAAAAGGTAACGCCACCATAATCGGTGTCTTCATCCTCCGCTTCTGATACTCCCATTATGTCATCAATTAGGGACTTGGCAGCTGAACAGACGGCACGATCAGATGGAATTCTAGTCATTGAATAGACTCCTAAGCTGTCTTCATCTTCTGAATCACTACCTAGATTGGTCTGAAATTGTGTGGGACAAATAGTGAATCTTAAACAATGTTGACGGATGTATTTTGTGGTTGTTAGGCTTATTACTTGCATGCACAAACAAAAATAGGAGTGATTCAACTGAATTGTGATGAAATCGAATAATAATAAAAAATACTATTCATACTATCAATACATTTTGCATGTGCGTAGTAGCATCAATAAATAATCGTCTATTGAACACAGAAGTCATGGTGACTATTCACAATATTATTTATACCAAATAACCATTTCATCATCACAAAAAATGAAAGTACTAAGTGCAACTAAATACTTCTAATAAATGCAAGTTCGTCATATCTGTGTGGTACTGATATTTTGCTGTACATAGTATCTAAAAAAGATGTACGTGGCATCAACCTAAGCAAGTATAAATGACAAAATAAATGACAATCTAAAATGAGTAAATTGTAAATTGAGAAAAGACTATACATTATGCAATTTTCTAATAAGAGAATGCAATTTATTCACCCAAAAGGATCGTCTTTTCTTTTAGGCGAAATGGTATTATATCAAAGTAATTGAAAAAAGATTGGACAAATACAGACATACTCCCAAGCTGACCAATTTATAAATGGCCCTTAGTAAGGGTACCGATGAAGATAAAAAAATCAACATACATTATATGTTTAAAGAATGATGATAGTTTGGTATTGCGCGCGACTGTCGACCCTCATATAATGAGAACTTGTTAGTGTCATTTTTGTCCTCTCCTAACGAACACCAACCGAACAATACAAAATAACGAAAAATAACTTCTTAGTTGTGTCTTTGACCAAAATTAATAGTGTATTGTGGGTTGTTTCTTCCACACAATAATACAATATGCATTCACAACAAGACACCATCATTTTGATGTCCTCCAACAACTTAAATACATCCTTTCCATTTTTTAATTTAGGCTGTATGGGGTAAATAAATAATTTTAAAAAGTGTCTACTGATTACTATGTATTAATCGAATTTTTTTAAATAACAAATATTTTTTGTTAAAATCATAAACATGAACATATGATCTTTATAATTATGAGGATAAAGTATATAATTGGTTTAATAAATCTGAAGTTAACAAACATTGATGATAATATTATACACATTACAAATAAGTATAACTATTTGCGACATGTTTCGATTGAACAAAATGTTGAAATGAACATGAGCAGAATATAATTTTTGTACTATATAGATCAAACCATTTCATGATGTCGAGAATGTTCAATACCTAGATGGTTATTTGGTATAACAAATTTTTAATATGCTGAAGATTAAGGCCAGTATGATTAACATTAATAGGGACATATATTAATATTGGTTAGTAAGAAGTAGATATTTTATTTAAATGCAAACCTGAATTATAGGAATTGTAAATCCGTTATTTTCTTGGTTATCCATATTTAAAATTAGCAAAAAAATAAATTTCTTTAATATCTTGTGAATGAAACCTTTTAAACTACTTTTTAGATGTATGAAAGAAAATATATTTTGAAAGTGATAATATTGGGGTGCGATTAGTATGTTCAACTGGCAATATCGTTGCATAAAGCCGCACATTATATAATGAGGGTGCGATCTTATTTTTTAAGATCAGCCTGCGTAGAAAATGTTCTGTGTCCTGTCATTATATATCTATAGATTTTTTATTTTGTTTAGTATTTTAAACAAGAACCTGATGGGGTAACTTGATTGGGGTTATATTTGAGGAAAAATTGTTTAAAAAAAGGGTTTGCGTAGGTGAAGTTTGTAATAAAAGAATGCCATTCAACGCATAGTATATGCATAAAATATATAATAAAACGTCTCTAAAAGATCTCAAATATGACTAAATGAAGGGGTTGGCATAAGTTGAAACATTTAAAAAGAATAAACGTATTTTTAATTACAATCTTAGCTCAAGTTGCTGATTATTTGAGCGATTAAATTTCAAATCAGCAGAAGTTGACAATTACTCTAGCATAAATTTAAAAAAAATTGATGGCGGCCTTAGCACTTGTTTGATTTATAAAAATATGTTTATAATGTGGGGATAAATTAAAGTGTCCCAACATTCTCCAAATCATAACATAAAGTGATGTTGATTGCAATAATTGATAAATTGACGAGAAGTATACTTTAAAAATAAAGTGAGTCAAAATTTGATTATTGTTCCCTGATTAATGGATGCGTTTTATTATGAGGCAATTTAATGATTTATAATCGCAATATTTGATCGGCTCGTTTAAAGAGACTCATCAATTTTAATTAGTTTAATTAATTTTAAATGACTTTGATGCTAATTTGTTTAATGATATTTTTCATTTCAAATGAAATTTATGTCTGTTTGGAGTTCATTTTACAATGTTATTCTGTGTTAGAATAAACATTAAAATAATCATATAAAGGGGAGAGTGAACATTAAATTATTTGACATATTATCAATGAAAATTTATATATTTTTAGCGGTGATAATTATTTGTACGGCTGCACTGGATCCAAAAAATCCTATTTATAGAAGCTTAACGTATGAAGAATTAAATTTTGACGATTTTGATAGTCCCAATAGCTTTGGAAAATATTTAGCAAGTGTTGCAAAAGTCAAAGGCTGTGAAAACCTTGCCAATATCTACAAAAAAGAATGTTCCGAATTCGAAGCAACAGAAGCCTTTTCATCCTTTTCATTTTCAACATTTCGCAACGAGGTATTTTCAGAACTTAAAGAAAAGGAGCCCGATGGTCGCTGTATTCTGCCCGGCGCACATAAATTTTTGATAATTGGTGAAACTAATTAATTTATGCAGACATTCTTTCGTCGTCACCAATAATTATTCATTACATACCAATAAAGCATTTCAACACTTATCAAACAATAATATTTGTGTCATTCATCACACGACTATGCCATACATCATACTTAAATAAATCACACATAAATTGTGTTTCTTTTTGGTAACGCCATGTTATTCATCACATCAAGTGATTGAATATGCGTGAATTTAAACTAGTTCTTTAGAAACAATTTAAATTAATTGTAAGCTTATTCAAAATCTTTAAAGAAAACTATTATTTATCCATCATTATGTTATTGTAAAGTATTTTCAAGTCTATACCAAAGTACTTTTTAAATTCATCTAAATATAAACTATTATATACTAAACTAATATGTACTCATAATATCAAATTAAGATGAGCGTAAAACAGTTGACAAATATATAATAAAGATACGTGCAGTATTTCCCTTTTTTAATTAAAGTCACATATAGATAGTAGTCCTAACAAATCATCTTATGAACAATTTTTTATTGTTTTCAAAAAACTTGTTTAATCATAAATCACAAAATGATACCAAACTTCTTCTTTAATTGGTGCTATTAATACATATTTGATTGAAGGTAGCAAACACAAATAAAAAATATTTGTATGATTGTTTGTTTTAGACCATGTTGAATATCAATAATAACTTGGAACCTTTCTTAAAAATTATTATGTGAGAAGAAATTCAAATGATGTTGCGGTCATTCAAATAACCAGTTTTTGACGATAAAATTGTTCCTAATTTTAGATCCAATTGAGCTGCAAAATGTATAGTACAGAATGTAACTATTAAAGTGATACTACAAACGTAATTATTTAAATAATGCCCCAAAATGTAACTATTAAAATGATAATGCAAAATGTAATTATTAAAATGATAATGCAAAATGTAATTATTAAAATGATACTGAAGACCTAAGTTATTTATGTATATTTATTTTAATAGAATTTTATGACAATATTTTTTAATTTACAAATACGCTGGTGTAATATTATTTTGAAGTTCAAATTCATTCCACCGGTGATCATCACTTCCGTGAGTTAAGTATCTTTCACCGACTTCTTTTTCTAATACTCGTAAATCAGACCAAAGCGTGTATTTTTGAAGCCAATTGTGGCATAGAGATTTTGTCACCGTTAACCTTTTTTGCATTTTTACTTGGAGTAAGTTGTTGATGAATTCAATTGCCTCAGTTGAGACTTCCCGCCAGGGAGTTGGGGGGTACATGAATTCAGCATTTTGAATCTGGTCGTTGATGTCTTCATCTTCGTTGAATGGGAATGTTCCAGATAATGAGACCTGCAATTAGTAATTAATAAAAATACCTGCCATTTAAACAGCCAAAATATTAGCAATTAAATTGTATGTTAACTTACGTATGCAACTACGCCAACAGCCCACATATCAATACTTCTATTAAAACCTTTATTTTTCAATACTTCAGGTGCCAAATAGGCAGGTGTTCCAACAACACTTCTTCTAAAACTCCTTTCACTAATAATTCTAGCAAAACCAAAGTCCGCCAATTTAACCTGTGGTAAATCACCATACGCGGCATGGTGCAGGATATTTTCTGGTTTAATATCCGCATGTACAATATTTTGACTGTGCAGATATTGAATTGCTATCAGAATTTGATACATTAAGAATTGAGTTAATCTTTCCGTTAATCTCCCCTTTTCACTAGATAAGATCAATTCTAACATATCTCCTTGTAACTTTTCCATCACTACGAAGATCCTGTCGTGTGTTTCAAGCATCTGTTGAAATCCAACTACTCCTGAAATAATTGTTGATTAATATTACGAAATCTTATTTAATAATATAAATTTGTTTTACATCTCAATTAAATTTTAATAATGAAAAGACAATTAGTGAATAGCATAAGTCAGGAACGTTCTAGCAAAGTTAGTGCAGTTGGTACAAGTGTTCCGTTAACAAGAAATGCCTCAATAAGAGAAGAAGCCAATGCAGATGGTACGTTTTCAACTATCAACCATTATAATCAAATTTGCAGTGGTAGGACAGCTAAGTCAATCGTTTAAAAATGTCTCAACCAATTAATTGCCAGTGATTGAGAAGCCAACGGAGGTAATGAGACAGAAATGACTCTACAAATAGAGTACATGTTGGTGGTCAAGACTTTAAAGATGATTTGAAGGACAATGTGGTTGAATGTTTCAAAATTTATGAAGATGAATGCACAATTAATTATCATGAGTTTTTCCAAAAGAATTAAGAAATACGGTATCGGGGTATAACTTTACATTCCTACTTTTTTGAAAAAGATATAACATCCTTTACTAAACAAAGGAAATCTAAAAAAATCAACAGCTTACAAATCTACAGAAGTTTGCGAGTATTATGGAATGATTAAAAGGTAGTTCAATGATGAGGAGTACAGAAATATGATTGATGACTAGCTTGAAGAATGGATCAATTTGTATCTAATTCAAGATCTTGTCAAGCTTATTATAGGTGAAGGAAACTACAAGGCATGAGATTCTTCTTCAATTAGGAAAAAGTACAAGAACGCCATGAAGTGTCTGCTCGCGTGAAAACTAGACTTCTTGATCACATTGCAGCTACCAAACTTCTCTTTAGGAGATTCATCCTCTTGAATGACAAAGAAACAAAAATTATGGATGTTTTGAGAAATGATAGACAACTCGTAGCTTTCTACTGGGATGGGTTGACTGGCAATGAAGCTCTTGCGTTTGAATATGTCATAACATTGGACCTACTAAATGTATTGACAAACATCGACGCATCCGGTCAATCAAATGATGTCATGCTTAAAAAACACCCAGAAATCGTTAAGAGAATCTCAGAGATTGCTCTAAACAAAATCTATTCTTCTTTAAAACGTATTGCTAAGTAGTATCTTGTCTAATTTAATATTTTTGTCTTCTTTTTAATAAACGTTTTGATATTCAGGAACTCTTATTTCGTGTAAATTTGTTTTGACTGTGCTTTACTTACCCTAAAATTAGAATAAAATTGATATTAGTTAAGCCGGTAAACCTACAGGATGTTTGACTTTTTGGAGAATTTCTACCTCTGTTCGTAGAGCAGCTTCTTTATTTGACGGGAATTTGAGTTTATCTATTAACTTTACTGCTACGTGACGACCGCTCTTACGATGAATTGCTCCATAGACAACTCCGAATTGCCCGGAGCCCAAGATGTCATGTACAAAGATTTGGTATAATTCAGAAAATTCTTGTTCAGATCGAATTTTCATCCCCACATTAATAATAGATTCCGAATCAACTTCTCCATTTTCATTCGGAACCTTCAATTGCTTCAAATTGCCATAACCTTTCATATCAAATACATTTGAATTTATTGCATTGCTTGATTTGGTAGAAGATTGCGGAGTAATAGGCATCAAAGCCTGCCTAATGGCAGCCGACCATGCAGCTGCATTTTCAATAGCTACTTGAATTACTTTAGCTGCTGTTGATGTATATTTGTCATTAGGTACATTTGGAACAGCTAAAAATAAATAAGATAAAAAGGGTAAACAAGTATTTTAATATTAACCTTTAGCAAATTTGACTCTATGATTGTTATCTATAGGGTTAGAATGACACTTAGAAGGTCTCAAACAAGATTTAATGGCATTTGTTGTGACATACTGAATTTGATAACTTTGATCATTATCAATTGTTATGATAGAGGAAGTCGAAGGAGTATTAGTGCAGGTTCCGGATGCACTAGATTCACTTCCTATAGCTGAGTCTATGGAAACTTCGTGAACAACGCATTTATGCATATCACAACTTTCAATTGAAGGTGAAAAGTCTAGTGAATCTTCTTTTGATAAACTTTTCATATGACGTTTACTTTTAAATTTAATTAAAGGAAGTTCATCAAAGCATACCATCGTTGATGGGCCGCTTTTTGAGAATAGGCTCATTTGGTTAAGGAGGTTGGTCTATAAAACACAAACAATATCAGTTGTTATTGTTATCAGATCAACAGATGTCAAACAAGTATATATGTATTATAAATAGATGTGTTCACAAATAATAATATTTAATATTGATCTGAAACCTGATAAGGATTATAAAATTCGTAAAAAATAATAGTATTAGAATAAGTTAATTGTGCGTTTGAATTAAGTTTTAAGAAAGAGCAAAAGCAATTAAAATGTTGATAAAAGTTTTAAAACTTTTGTTATCGTAATTGACAACTAGTAGTGATAATGTTATCACCAGCCTTGTACGCACTTTATTAGTCTCTTGTATGTATGAAAGAGCAATTAAAGGTATTGTTTGACAGGCAATGGCGCAATCAAATACTCTTACTACGTTTTGTATACGTGTGTCAAGACGCCACCACAAAGGTCAGGAAGAAGGGGTAAGCCGACATTTTATGATCAAGTGGGACAACTTAATAGTACAATTGCCCCTTTTGGTGATTCTTTAGTGAATCTTTTGATGAATAATTTCATGTGGGTAGTAATAAATCATCTCATAAAAAGCAGATATTTATAAGGAAATGGTTGTTGCAAATATTCAATTAAAAATTATATTCTGCAACTGTGTATTTATATAACATTTTATAACAAATCAAAATGAGGAGGTACTAGCTACCTTTTCTTAATCAAAGGTATTTGTATCAAGAGTCACGTATTGGACTGAACACCGAGACCTCAGAGGTTAATATACATTCCTAATTATCTCTAAGTATAATTTTGTTAGTTTCAAATAAGAGGATAAGAACGCGTCTTGCAATTCTTGAGGTTATCAACTAGTTCATTTAGATAAAAAAGTAGGAAATTGTTGACAAATATTCAAATGTAATAAGTTATTATATATGCACAATAAATGTGTGTATAACTTCCAGCAAAGTAATAGTGATGGGAAGTCAAAAATCCTATTCCTTTGGAAACTGGTTTTGGTGTAGGTAAGCTTAGGGAAAGAGCATGGAATAAAAGTAAAGCTATTGTTGTATTAGACTTCAAAAAAGAGGATCTAGTTTGACGTTATTGTAAAGGTGTGTAATGTATCATAACCTATGGACAAGATATTATGATTCATACTAATAATATGCAATAAAAATAATACATATTACGTAAAATGAATCATTTAACTTTACTATAAAGTATGAATAAAGCTCCTTTTGAATGGAATTATAAATTCGATGTAATCTTTTGATCTTAACAATACAATACATCGTTTAAAAAATGATCTTGTCCTTTTGAAAGATAAAATATTTTGAACGATATAATTTAAAATATTAAAGATGTTGACAACTTAAAAGATCACACTTCTTTTTTATTAAAAGAAATAACTACTACCAAAATAAGGTAGTTTAAATTCATTTGAATAAGGAAGTTATTTTTGTAGGACATAATAAATATCATTCGTTGTCAGAAGAAGGTGAATGAGCACGATAACTTTTAAAATATCAATTCAGCTTTGTTAATGAGCAATATTTAACCAGAATAATGACGCCGTACAATTGATTATGACAATTTTTTAACAATTACCGCAATTTGATTCACAGATAGTAAGTGATTAGGTTGAAATTGTAACAACTTCCTGTGTACGCTGGCTCCTACGTCATAGCCTAAAAGGCAGGTAGCGCCAATTAAAAATTGAGAGCACATTGTTTTGCGATCTTAGGCAGTTTCAGTGAATAGTTAAATTTATGGGTTTTATAATGTAAGGTTATTAAAAATGATAAAGTAAAAAGAGTTGATTGATGACGTCCACTACATTTGCAATCATCTACATGCATATATATTGTTTTGTGTCTTTATTTAGCAAATAATCACCAAAATAATGAAAAGGTAATTGCGGCGGACCGCTGTAAGTATTTAGTTATAAATTAGCTTAACACATAAAAAAGATGTGTTACATTGATCAAAAAATAGTTAGGCTTATCTCTGCTCATTGTAACAAATATTCTGGCTGAATAGGATATGTGATTGATCATATCAAAAACCTAATCAAATGAAAAAAGATGTGTTATAAGAGACAAAAGTTTTAAATTATTTTAAAACTTGATCACATACAAATATCCATCTCAAATCAAATTATTTCTAATGCATACTATAAAAGGATATAATAAATTCATTGTTGCCATGTTTAAAATCATGGTGTAGGTTGAGACATCCGGTAAATTGTTAAAATTGTTAACCATTTCTATTTAATAACATTTTTAATTTAAAAAATCTAAAGAGGGTAGCTGAAGAATCAAAAAAATGACGGGGATATCCAGCAATGTTAATGTTATTATAACTGATAATTGTGAAGTAAGTATATCACTAGCAAACAAATATAAAAATGAAGTTAGTGTATTTATATTCAATTTATTTGATAGATGGATAGATTGATAATAAAAAGGAGAAAGTGAAACCAATTTTTGTATGCATGGTAGATAATTTGAAGTGAATCACTTTTACAAAAGGCATTTTGTTGTTTAGAAACAAAATATGAAATAATTGAATGCGGATGTTCGTATTAATACTATCAGAAATTGCATTAATAATAGTAATAATGCTATTTTTTATTAAATAACGATTTTGATGTGATAAAGTTGCATTAAATAATCTATACACATAACAACAATAATAGGAACTTTGATTAAAGGATATTTCATGTCATCTTTGATATATGAACACTGGCAAATAATAAACTACTAAACTAGTCTGCAAAATAATATGATTTAACGTTTTTCCCAACTCAAAGGAAGTCTCAAACTATGTGTATCAACCTTCTGTTGCACCAGAGGCAAGCTTTAAATCTAACTTAAAAAATAGATCTGAAATTTTTCGACTCTCACCCAATCATTTATTTAAAGAACACAAAATATAAGTCGCTTCTCCTCATAAATAAATAATCTTACAACTGTTAAATGAACTTTTATATTTAGATGAATTGAAAATGAATGTTTTGGGGAGTGTTAAAAAAGGGATAAGTAAAATGTTTCAGAATAATAACAATCACAGAATAAATGTGTTATTCAATGACGATGATTAATTTTCAAGGCATTTAAATATGATACACATTAAAAGCTTTTTAATATAGCACATTCCATTCACAAATTTTACAAACTTTCTATTGAATTATCTTTACTAAATATCACGGTAAAGTTGACCGTTTCATTTATAGTAGAAGCTATATTTATCGTTAGATGATGTGTATCACTAGTATTTGTACTTACCTGATGCATAATAATTCATATTTTGTGTGACGATTTGGAATGTATGGGAAGGTTCAGTTTGAATATTCTCAGAATCAACGATGTTCACTTCTAAGATATCACTTAGAGGGATTTCCTGAAATAAACATGAATTAATTTAGTGTATGATGAATAATGAACTACCCTGTAGTAAGAAGTCGACGTTTCATCCTTATAAAAGACCAGTGATTTTGTATCAAGCCTCCAGAAGTGTTTCTTTTTCTATAAACGGTGTTATTAATTGATTCAAAGAAATTCAAATTACCATCGCATGATTATCAGTATAATGAATCACCCACCCTTCTTTCATGACTTTTAGATTTGGCCGTTTAGTTTGTTTTTTAGACATAACGATTCTTTGCAAAGGAATGTTCTATAAAAAAATACAAAATAAAATAAATAAAAAAACATACCTGAGACTGTGATTCGGAAACAATACTTATGTTATCCATTTGCTTCCTCACCAACTCTGGACTGTCATCATCTTTATCCAAAGAATTATTAGTATCTTGCAAAGGAGCAGATGGTGTCACGGTTGCTTTGGTATGAAATCTGCTACCACCTAAAGTGACTCCTCCATCATCTTCCTGTTCGCTTTGTTCCTTTTCATCTTTACATAAAAAATAATCCATGATACACAGTTAAGTTAATGGGCGATGCTTAACAAAGGGGTCTAATAAAACTTACAATCATTTGCAAAGGAGAATAAGTCTCGAACATTTTGGGTTGCGTTTCCACTGCAGTCTTTTGCTACGAAAGTTGCACATTTTTTATGGCAATTGTATTTACAGTCTCTGCATTGAATACCTTGCCTCAGTAAACCTTTTAGTAATTTTTTGCAATATTGACAGACAGTCGGTTTTTTATAGGAATGAATTTGGAAGGTATGAGGGACTTTTACTCTGATAGCATCTGCAATCTCCATCCATAACGGACGCCCAGACCATGAGGAAGATCTGTCTTTACGAGGCATTTCTAAATAATTACCACCTATTGCGTCGCCACAATCATTGTCTGGAGTTATTTTTATGTCTGGATTCGCTGATAATTGCATCGACGATGGTGAAGTTATTAAGCGGCCTTGAGACAAAGCTTGGCACAATGAGTTGTTGGTAGGGGTTAAACTTTTAACTCCAACTACATTATTGAATGAAACCGCTGAACTCATCGTGGAATTAGTGGCTGTCAAGTCAATGAATCCCGAAGAACTTCTTGGTGATAATGGAATAGCTGATGGTCTGCGTTGTTTTGTTCCATTGCAGTTATTAGGAATTTTGGAAGCACATCTTTAATAATTTATATTATACATTTAAGTGTGAATGTTAAGGAAACTATAGAAACACTATAGGTTTCTTTTCAAAAGAATATTTTTTGGATTTTTAATATTAGTTACTTTCAAATTTGTCGATGTTTTAATGTATTTGTATTATTATTTAAATTATAACGCTTACTAATTGTTGGCTCTTTATTTTACTTGTCCACCCACTCAACTGGAGTTAAACTATGGAGAAAGGCAATGCCAAGAAAGCTCTTAAGAGAAATAAAGATGAAATGGCATTGCCTTTTGTAATGAGACAGGTGAACTACGAGGCATCTGGAAAAGTGCTACCCATCCCCCATGAAAGGAGGTTGTCTATTGGAAGAAAAGGAGCTCCGAAAAGTGATGGTAAGCCAAACATCTTAAATAATGACCAATCGCTTAAGTTTCGGACAAGCCACCACAATCAAGTTGTTACATATTGGCTTAAAAGATGTTTGAACTCCAAATGATCACCGACGAATAATTTTAATCAAAACATTTTGATACAGTAATAACTTTTGGTTACTAAATTACGTTTTATGAATTTAATGATACACAATGTAGTGATCTTATTTTGTAAATGTCAGTCGCATGCTAGGTAGTGGCAGTTCACAAAGCGATACGTCACTATTCTACATGCCATGAAGAATGTAACGTAGCATTAAACGTGTGCGTATTTATTGTCGAATGTTTTGTATCAAGATGTGTTTCATGCATTTATCATTGTACTCATATTTTATATTGTGTTTTGTTTTAGGTTGTAAGTTAGCCAAACTTAGTCTTAGGAAGGAATAGGACAAAACCAAAGTGTCAAGGAGAGTTGGAGTGGGTTTTTCTGACTTAATACCTCTAATTATGTCTACAGTTTTTTGTTTGACCCTATTGTATTGTCTATTTTGTATTTATATCGCCTCGAATAAAGACTTTCTGATTCTCTTGTGTTGCCACAATTTAGGACCCAACAATAAAATCTAAATTTGATTATTAAACCCTCTTTTAACTTTAACAGCTATTTTGATTCCTTTGCAAACTACCTCTTGTGATAATTTAATCTGCAATTATTACATTTCAATCCTTGCTTCACCAATCCAAACAATAATTCTCCGCAAAAGTCACAAAAGGTCGGAGTCTTATAACTATGGACAAAAAGAGTATGCGGATGTACGACAAGTCTTTCATGTTGTGGACAAGCTGAAATCAAAAAAATTAAAACAATATCCAATTTAATTAATTTATAATTTTGTAACAAATCTAACCTTCAGACCCCCTTCGGACTTGCATAATATTGTTGCAAATAAACTTTAACAAGATGGATATGTTTATGATTAAATTTTTAAATGTTAAATTTGAACTTTGAATAGCCAGCGGGATAGCACTAAAGTAAAATAAGATAAAGTGAAAATAATGTTTGGTTAAATTACGTAAGCAAACGCGTCAATATATTCCACTATTAGTTATTCCAAATAAGGAACAAATTTTTGTATTTTCAAAATATACTACCTAATTATAATTACTAAATCTTGTGTATGCACAAAAATCATTTTCAAAAAGAAGGAACACTTACCTACATAAATACAAGGAAATAATTTTTAATGCAACTATTGTATTTAATAATGCAAAAATAGTAGACAGAACAATTAATTGTAGTACAAAAATTAGTTAAGAAGTTAAATGTAAATGTAACTGTAAGAAAGAGTTGTTTTTTGGCTAAAAGGATAGATTATAAGTATAGATAGATGGATATTATTTTTATGTATCTCATTTCACGCTAATCTCGGGGATATCACTATACACAAGGAAAATTGTTTGGCAATATGTTGTAGTTATGATGGCAGAACTTACAATTATAGAGAAACTACTAATTAGGGAGTATTCTTAAACCTCAAATTATGTAAACACACCAATTTTAATAAATATGGGATAGGGAAATTGGACAAACTTTAGGATTAATTTTCGAAGCAGTTTCAAACTAACTTCCAAAACAGTTTCAAGCTAACTTTCAAACTAGCTTCCAAAGTATCTTCAAACTCACGTCCAGAGCATCTTCCTTTTTTGTAAAGTTATGAGGCAACCTCTTCCTAATATACATTACATTATCTTAAATATAACCATTTAAGTGCCTATAATGATGATGGGTCTATTGACTGGGTAGTATATATGCTTATTTTTGTTGTGCCATCGGTATATACATATAAATTCATATAAATGTAAAATACTTTTTTTTGTGCTCTAACATAAACTCTCACTAACAAAAGTATCCACTCCAAAAAAGATGCTGCAATAAAGTAGAAATTGGTGGTTAATTTCTATGGCTACTTTTGTATACATATATTGCCATCGGACAATGCTAATAATTTTTAATATTTTGATGTCATTTCGCAATAATATATATGAAAATAAGATACATTTATAATAAATATATGTATCTATAGATGTTTCGTGAAAAATATATATCCATCTAAATGAGTGAAATCTTATAATAAAGGGGGCACAAGACATGATTAGTTTGAGAACTATCTTTAGGCGCTAAATTTAAGGACAAAAAAAGTTGTTTGGGGTGGTAAAAGTGTGCATTATAAATAAAATATGTTTATAAAAGTTAGGGAAAGTGTTTTGCTTTTCTCTTTTTAGTCATCTTCTTTGGACCTTTTTTTGTAATTTTAAAATATGAGGGATAAAGTGGGCATGTTTTCTTAATTCAATTTATGAAAAAGGTCTGAATTTTTTAATAAAGGTAATTCATTTTTGAAGGGATTATAAATAAACTCACGGCTGATGACAACCTCCACAAGAGTTCCTTCATTTACATCATTGCTAGAGTTGATTAATTGGAGAATGTTAACGGATGTTTGCTCGTGTCGGTAAAGTAATAAATAATCAGATAAGTTATCACCCAATTTATTTTTCGGGTTCTGAATAGTTAATTAGAATAAATGAATTAAAGTTAAGTTATTAAAAATACTTACCACCTTCTTTACAAATTTAACAGCCTCTTCCCGCAATTGCTTCAACGATATTTCAGTGGAATCAATTGAAACAGTTTCACGGGAGAGTCCGCATTGAATTTGAAATGAAAAACCATACATCCTGTTTTGGGTAATTGCTGAGATAACGTTTTTAAAAGTACTAGTCGGATTAGATGAAAATCTATTATGTGAAAAATTTGGAAATGTATTAGGCGAACTTGACGGTGAAGATGCTTTCTTCGATGAATGATTGGTAGTGTTTGTGTATTTTTGTTGATTCGAGACAGATTCAAATTCAGAATGAATTGTTCTTACTTCATTATATGCCAAATTAATTCTTTCAAGTGTACTTGGCTTGATTTCAGAAACGTCTTCGACGTAATCGCTAAATAAATAATTAACAGGAGCACAAATTAACAGACAATAGTTACATTTTTATTTCAGGAAAATTTTTAGAACAACTCATTATTGTAGTAACACCGATAAATGCTTAAGATCATTTATGTATAAAGAAAGTTTCTAATAAATAAATGGCAAGAGAGAATCTAAAAAATGATTTAGCGATTAATGTAAGCTGCAGTACAATAAAATAAAAAGTGACCGAATTGCGTGGAAAGAAACTTTTTAGAGAATTGATTATCACAATTGTGATAATGGTTATAAGATAGTAAATAAAGTATATAAAAAACCGCTTGAAATATGATAAAGTTGTTGGCAAAATAAATTAGAAAAGTAGGTTCATTTGCCAGCATGAGATAGAAAAAATTCACTTGAAAGAGCCAACAATAATCGGAAAAATAATACAAATAAACAGGAGCCCAAAGAAAGGTGTGCGTATATGTTTATTATAAATGGAAGATTCGCTTAAATATTCATAATCGGCTCTTAATATTATTAATTGATATGCCTAAATGACTTGCATAAATTTTAAATTTTTATGAAAGGCAACAAATTTCAACGTTTATGAACAAACTAGCTTACAAATAATTAGATGACTAAATGATTATGATTAGAATAAAGATGGTAACTTCATAATAAATAATAATAAAGTACACACCAGAACAAATCAATGTGCGACTGATTAAATTTGACACCTAGTGTCAAGAATATTAAAAGGTAAGCACAAAAATGGTAAAGTTTATCATCATTACTAAATAATGCAAAAACCCTTAAATGGGAGCGATTAAAAAGAAGACAAAAATGATGATGCCGTCAAAAGAAGCGGTAACTCTTTTTATACTAACTGTTTCTATTCTATCCCTAGACAAACATAATTCAGGTGCAATTTTTAGAGAACTATGGAAAAAAGTAATTTCCACCCAAATTAAAAATTCCATTTCTACTTCATTTTATAATGTTTGCTTTAAAGGAAACCTTTTGTTAGACAAAAATACTTTACTATGGTGCTGGTTTCACTCTAGTGCAATTTTGCTAATAGTATTTGACTTGGCTTATCTAAATTGCTTTTATTTTGCCATTGATGATGAGTATTATTTGTAGTAGGTCAAATTGTTTGATTAGTCCTCTTTAATTAAACTTCTACCGTAGCAAATTGTCTAAATTCGGCAAAAAAAACTAAGATCAGATTAAAAAATATGTCAAAACAACCTCAAGTGTATGCAAAAATAAGTTCCGTTATCAGTTTATATTCTTGAATTATGATAAATATAAACATACACACATAATAAGTTTTAATAAAAATATCTATATACTCGTCTCTTTCATATTTCCGACATCCACTTAAATCAACTATTCTCCAACCATGGTTTATTCAACACAAAAAGGATGTTTGATAGATAAATATAAAAATATTAACGAAGAAATTTAAGCCACTGACATATCTTTTTTTAAAATTGATGGAGGTTGAAAATAAGTTAAAAGTGATTGTAATTCCTAAGGTTATTATTAATGAATGCTAAATCATTTTGAGGAAAATGAACAATCATTTATCGGTGTTACTTTTGTTGCTTTTATAATTTATATATTAAAAAATATCCAACTTACTTTCACTTTTTCACTTAATTTTGATAAGTATTGTTGTAATAGAAATTTGTTTGTTCAATTATAGGATGACGAATAAGTGATTATGTCTGTAAGCAAAAGAATTAAAGGATATAAGTATTTATTTATTAATTTATTCACGTATTATAAATAGTTTAGTAAACAAATTTATAATTGTGAGCATCGCAAATACACGCACTTCCTCATACAATTAACTGATAGTTAATTGCTTTTGTAAAACATATTTTTTTTATTATGAACAATGACTTTCATTAAACTTCATCTTCTTTTTAAATGTGCTATCATGCCATTTTCAGCTTTTTGGAGATAAATAGTGAGGAAGAACACAATATTATTGCGTAAATAAGCTGTTTTTTGTGAAGGGATTGAGATGACGTAATGGTTAGTCGTTTAAATATAATAATTTTTGCTCAATTTCAATGAAATCTCGTACTAAGATTAATTTTAATACAAAAAGTAGTAGGAATAATAGGAAATATGGGATGATGTAATGAATAAAAGTTAATGAAGTGAAAGGACCTTAGTGGAGAAGATGATTTGATAGATACATTACGATATGAAAGTATGAATGTATGAATGGCCCGTGAATTATTAATAATAAATAGGATATATAAATGATATATCTTTTTATATGGCAATAAAAAGTTGTATAGTACTTTTGTATGGTGGAATGAATTTGAAATTCTTTTTAACGGAAGATTTATTTTTTGATAAATGACTGTGAGTGACAGGAGAAGATGTTTCTGGTAAAATTGATAGCTCTATGAAATATTAAAAATTGCTAAATGGCTAAATTGACTAAAAAAGAAGGTGAAAAATATTGTTGATATGGTTGCGCATGTCACAAAATAGCATTATATAAAATAAATTAGTGAAAGGATAAGCTCTCAAAAATAATAAACAATAAATATCTATCTATCCATATAAACAAATATTTTTGTGGCAGAATAATTAATTCCTAATTAAGAGGAAAGAATGTGTCTTCAAATATTGTCGACAAAATGGCATTAATAAAATGATTTATTTACGCTCCCAGCTAACAGCCTCCAAACAAAAGACTTACTCAAATCTCCTTTTTGTTGTGTGTCTTTGTTTCATTTTCCTACATATAAAAATTTAAATACAATCAGACCTCTTTTTCAACTTTTTTATCATAGCTATATCCTTAGACCATTATTTACAACTGATAAAAAGATAAAGCGCACACATGTCTTCATTCAAGGAATGAAATTAACAACATCCAGTTCAATAGGCGACAATTTTTTAGTCGAGACAGGATGTATTTTGATAAATAAATAGCTAAACAGATGGACAAATTTTAGGTGGATAAACTTTTATTCTAAAACTTTCTGGTTTTTGTTTGTTATGAATAAATTTAGTTTAAATTAATTATTCAATTAGAAATTAATATATTTGAGAGTACGAGTGATTTGAAGTTAATAAAAGTACAGAAAACGATGTGAAAATAAGTGCAAGAGCATTCTTTTTATTCACTTCTTATATAAAGTGAATAAGCTTAAAATTAAATTGAAAAAACCAACAAATTAAGGAAACTAAATAATTTAAGCACTCTAAAGACTCAACTTATTGATATAAAATTATTGTTGAAGGTACCCAAGTTAAAGGCTTCAAATTTCATGTCTTTTGGTTTTTAAGCATTTTGTAATTTGACAAATTGCATAATTTAAATGGTCCGAAATAGCACACCGTTTAAATAAAAAAAATCTAATAGAAATTTAAAACTTCTGAGCTTTAGTCTTAGTAAATGTATTCTTATAATCTCCAAAAGATGCTTTCGCTGAAGAGTTATATTTTGTGGTATCAAAATTAGGATGGAATAGCTATAGAGGGTGGATATCCAAACTTATAAGGTTGCCGATATTATGTTTTCACGGTTGCCACATGAACTTTTGGTAAAAGCGTATTAACTAAATTTATGTAGCTTTTATAGGAGTAGTTTGTGTGATATATTTTATATTAAATTAAACAGTGTGTCTCAATATAATTGAATAAGAGAATAGAATGAGTAAAAGTGAATATATTAAATTTAATCTGATGAATAAAAAGATATGCATGTCCATTTTGGTAAATAGATATCTATATTACGTTTTGGTAGTAGGATCAAAAAATAAAATAAAAAACGATGGTCGGGACAGTTTTATGCTTTGTAACAAGATGCCAAAAGCTTTAGCAAAAATGTATTAAATAAAATGATTGTCCGTTTAATGCTTGTAAATATAAACTTGGGCAAAAGTTTCTCACTTGAAAAATGCAATTTGACAGGACTTTAGGATATTTTGCACATGGCTTCTATTAAATATATGACTAATTTGAAAGCGAAAGGTCTAAGCACGTATATTAAGAAGGTTTGTCAAAGTTTGAGTATGAGAAATAGACTTTTGAATGAACAAGTCCCTAACAGGATTGCGGCGGAAATAAATATAAGTACATTTAATAATATTAGACAACATAAGGTGTCAAACAAAATGCTGTGAATTAACGAATATTAGTAAGAAAGACATAACAAATGTATATAATATATTTGTTAAGCTGGGAATGGCAGCATAAGCTAAAGGAAAATAATCGGAGTTGTTGTATACATGTATTTGTATTAGAATTTTATTTTTATAAATTGAAGTGGCAACAGTCTTACTATTTGACAAGCTTTAAATGAAAATAATTTGAATAGAAATAACAAAAGGTATATGTGAACTAATTTCCATGTGATATATTTATTTATTTGGGAATAAAACGTATGCCAAAATGTAAGTGAGAATAACAAAAAAATGTAAAAGAGTGTACAATTGTGTAAAGGATATAAAGAGTTTTGTTTAAATTATATTTGTGAGAAATATACCGTTATTCAAAACAATCCTTTGCGGTTCTTTAAAAATAGATGTATAGAAAAAAACAATAATTAATGTTTTTGATAATTAGCTTATTGTAAATGCTCTATAACTTTTGTAAGGAAATTATTTTAAATTCTTAAGTCTGTTCATCTTGCCGTATTTTAAATGTTTCATAAGATTTGTCAAATAGCTTTTGAGAATTTGCTGTTATAGTCCTTGTGCAGTAAAATTTAGACTAATACTATCATTTTTTAAAAATTTCATAAAGTAATTTTCAAACTATGCATTTTTTAATAAATTTGATTTAAACTAGAAGGTATTTAATTTTTATTTTTAGACATCTTTCAAAAGCGGTTCTTTTGAGACTAATCACATTAAAATTACAAAATTGTTGCAGCTTCTTGAACTTTCCATGATATTAGCTGTTTTCAGAATAATATTTTTACCAAACATTTTTGCAGAAAATATTTTATTTATATACAGAGTGAAAGATTGCATTATGTACAAGTTTTTCAAATAAATATTAATCTATTGAGCATTTAAAATCATAGCTTTCATTTCAAGTAAACTTTCAATAATATGTTTGCTAAATCTATGGACATTTGTGTGTTTTAAGTGCTTCCATCCCGCAACATGAAAACTCAGGCAATCCCCAACCGTACCTACGGTATAACATACTCCGTAATTTGAACCATCCGGGCAACAAAAGCCACCAGCAGGCCAGAATAGTTTGGGATTATTATTTAAGGTTTTCATATGTTCAGTCATTTGATGTTGTGGAGTTTGACTTGTACTCAAGGCATAATTCATCTTGAATACCTTGTCTAGGAAATCATGCTGAATCGCATAATACTTAGAAACGACATACATTCCAAACAAGTGTCTGTCTACTCCTTTTCCTGTCATTGCATCTCTGTAATACTTTTGATGACCTTCGCATGCTTTTTGAAGCAGTATTAATCTCTCCTTATCATTGCTCTTATTGTCTAACATGGAACGAACAAAATCACAAGATTCAACAGAACATGAACGAACCGTTTCCGTTCTACCTTCTTTGAACATTCTCATAACAGCAGGCTCGTAAGTTAATTCAAATTTACCTTAAACAATCAAAGAGATAAAAATAAGAAAATGAAAATACGGAGTTTAAATCAGAAATAAAATAGTACACTCGGGAGTGTAAGAGCTAGTTCCTCTTTTTTCATTTATTAATTTTTTATACTATCGAAGCCAATTTGTGTCTGATTCTAAAGGACGATTAGCCATATCATTTCTAATGTTTGATGACAATGATCCAACACTGATACAATGAAATTTAAAGGGACTGTGTACCTACGGCCAGCTCATCAAGCTATTGTACATTGAAATGTGAATAAGCTGCAAGCTATATTAATATGAAATATAACGTGCAATCGTTTTTTTTATTAATTGCAGTGCAAAAATATCACCTCAATTGGTGTTTATTATTCTAACGATGGAAGGAAGATAAGAAAAGGCTGGAACTATCTTAAAAGATGTTGGCAGTCTATCGCAACTACTGAAAGTGCCAGTATCGAAGTAAACAGAAGTTCCTATAATGATAAGAGTTTGCTATTTGGTCAAAGTGAGAATGCTGGTATTAGTGGTTACTTTCAAATAGCATTATTACATCTTATTTATTTTAGGTGTTTCGAAGAATTGAAGCAGTTGGTCAATCACCTGGAAATGTTTTCTCTACAAAAGCGTCATTTCCGATGGACTCCAGCCAAAATGAATCTTGATGATGTGAACAAAGTTAAATGGATAGCCTCTCAAACATACCATGGTAATGAATAAGTCATTTGTATTCAATGACTCATTGACAACATTACATGAAATCATGTATAAGTCGCTATTGAAGAGACTCTACCAAGCCCTTAATCAATCGTCTGAGAGAAAAGCTGAGTTGGTGGCTTAGTTAAAGGAATATATAAAAGCTTGTGGGCTAACTCAGTAAGAATGTGGATTTTTCTTATTTCGGTCTGCAAGGATAATTGTGAGTTATGTAACAACAAGATACATGAGTCTAATTCGAACTCAAATAATTTACTCCATAACTTGAGTCACTTCCACAATGTTGACACAACATATAATGACTTGTAGAACAATGAACTGATCCGGAATTGAAAAGTCTGGCTTGTAGAAAGTATTATAACGTTGCTAGTATGCGTGTTATACATGAAAGAAAAAGACTATGTGAGGGTTAGTAGAAACCACAAAACAATTCGATCTCGTCAATGATGCAGCTACCATTAAGAGTAATTTAGATGAATTGACTGCAGTCGAAGGTGAAAAAAGTGTGATGCCTATTTGGCAATTGATTCACTAGCTGTTGGATCTAAATGGGATCTCGCTAAGGCAGTGGATGGAATATCTTATGTAGGGGAAGCACACAAGATGAATAAAAGAATTTCTGTGCATAATGCAACTACAACTTCTCTGAAAAATAGGGATATGTCTTTGACAGAAAAGAAAGAGTCTTTCGCAAGTTGGCTAAAGGAGGAAAACAATTGACAGTTATCAAAAGGACTTAGTACTCTAATAAGATTGCTGAAAATATTGAAGACATCTTGATTGATGCTCTTCGTGACCAAGTCATTAATTCAAACTCAGGAAAGCCTTCTCTACAATTTGCTAGCTACATGAACCAGAGAAGAACAGACAAGTCGATGAAATTATTTTAAAAGATTTTTCCAATTGTAGACCCATTGAATATATTTTAAAGTATTAATCCCATTTTTCGTATTTTCGTACCTTGATCTTTGAAATATGCCATTTGCATTGCCATTTGAATGTAAGCGTCTGGACTAACTTTAGCTTTTTTGATAAAATTCTTTCCATATATTTTGAACATTTCATATGAATTAACAAAATCATCTGTAATTCCTTTTGAGATTGTATACGATTCAATAATGGCCATTTCCGTCTCAGTATCTAAGTTCCACTTTAATCTTTGAGCTCTGGGGACCGCTTCAACAATTCCTCTGCAATGCCCATCTTCAAGGTATGTCGAAATATACTCTTCGTGCATCTTGATATATTCTCGAATATGCACATAAATCATAGCATCTACTGGTGAATGTTCCGCGTTATTGGCTTTTCTACCGTTCTTACTGAAATACTGTACACTTACTTTATCACACCAAAGCATAATTCCGTCTCCAGTTAAAGCTTTTGCACATTCCTTAGCATAACTTTCAGGATCATTATCATCATACTTCCATTCTTGGTCGTCCAGAAAAACAATTTCCAAGGCATTTTCAATGATTGATAGGGATTCTTTGTTAATTCCTTTACCAAACTTTTCACGTCTAATCTTTGCCCATAATTCTCTTGACCCAGCTGTCAGACAACTAATTTTATCTTCCATCCCAGAGGCTGTCTCTTCATTGTCAATAATATCCTGAATCGCCTTTTCCAATTCAGCAGGTCTTAATAGTCTGTTTCCATAAAAGATGTCTAGTTTATACCAGACTCCTTTAGAATAGACAGCAATATGTCTAGAATCACTATTTAGTTTGACCATAATATCGCTTTCTTCACGAGGCAGGCGAATAGTTCTGTATTGTTCAAGGTACTGGACTGGACATAATGGAACACCACCCATGGTCATTGGTCTCATCGTTTGTTTTTTGTAGGCATCTAAGACGAATTTCATTCGAATTAATGTTACATTGGCAGCTCTAGCTGCTTGAATGGGAGTTAACTCGTAAGTAACATCTCCGCAAGCAACATTTGTGTGTATTAAACTGGTTCGGTTTCTCATGTACACTAACTCCTTCCACCAATCTGTGACGTAATTAGGGCTGGACAGCCATTTCATCCATAGTTTGTTTTGAAGATTTGGCGCTGTTGTCATTTCAAAGTCTTTGGCCAAACTAACAAAATTGTCATATTCTTCATCATCCACCAAAGGTCTGATAGTGCATAAATATTTTTGCAAAGTATCCTTTACAGCTGGTATCAGTAACCAGGGCATTACTTTTTTGTAGGAGAAAAATGTAGCATAAGAATAAACAAATTGAATAATCGTGAAAAACACTTTTGTTTTGACAGAAGGACTTTTTCCAATTGGTTCATACATCCATCCCTGATAATACAACATTATTGAAAATAGAAATCTAAACAAATAAACTGCAGCTACACTTAGAAACACTCCAACAACAGTTACAGCAAAGATTGTATTTACAAAAGCAAATCCAAAGTAAATGGTCATTGTACTAGATAAATTGTTTATGAATGTATTCATTGGAGCCACATCAAACAAATTCAACACTCCGATTGCCAGAGTAAAATAAATTAACCATTCTGGTCTTAGAGGAAAACATTTATTTCTAAAAGACAATTCATAACTTTCCAAAGTTCTTCGGAATCTCTTAGCATCCGCAACCGTGTCAATAGTAGCATACTTTTCAGTGTCCATTGGATTATCTAAATGTTAAATGTGATCAAATCTTCTATACTAATTCTCTTATATATCAGCAATGTCCAAAGTATCAAAAATTGGGAGTGACAACTTGTAATAGTACAAATCTAATGATAACAAGGATCAATTATATTTCTCTCAACTTTTAGACGTTTATTTGGATGTTTTAAAGGGGGGTTTGACTGTCAACAAATTTAAGGTACAAAGGTCGAAATTAAAATAAATAACATCCTTTGTTAACTACTCTGCAAATACCACCGCCGTTTGTCTTTCCAATAATTAATCATAATCAAAACAATTCTCCATTAAACACTTTATTTGCCTCTCTTTTTAAAAGATAATAAAATAATTCTGCAAAAAAGACCAAATAACAATATACAGTCTTATTATTGTTTTATTAAGCAAGGTACAACAATAATTTAGATGTCACATAAAGGGCAAATCCAAAGGTCATGATTTAATTTGCTTGTAGTATGTTATACCAATCAGACATCAACTGTTAAAAAAATATTTGGTCACTTTGTATGTAGTCTAATCAGTTTTCGGTATTTGAACTTCAAATCTACAAATTACAACCTTATCTTGTTCGTAACAATCAAGATAAGACACGTGAAGAACTATTTTAGTGGTTAGTAACTTATTTTGCGATTAAAAAAACGTGATAAAGGAATGTATAGTTTCGGGGTACAAAGGTCAAAAGGGCGCAAAGTCGCTTTAATTACAGTCGTCTATTTAATTATGATAGTTCCTTTTATTTGTAGATAAGTGATTTCGAATTGGAGCGGGTTTGATCAGGGTTTATGACGAATTTAAAAGCTTATCATTATTTGTAAAAAAAATTCCCAGTCATTTACTATCAATTATGGTTCTTTTCCACTCAAATTGTTAATAAATGGAGTCTCGATAATAATAAATATGTTATTTATCTCAATAAAAACAACTTAATATAACATTAACCGATGTTATTTAACGATAATTGTTGTTTTGCATAATTTAAAGTTAAATTGCATCTGAAGAATAATTTTTAAATATTTATTTCATCTGATATGCATTAAATAACAATTATCATCATAAATGGAGACATGCTGTAAATCTTCTGAAATAGACTGTCTGACAAATCAAAAGAATTTTTTTATGGCAAAATAAAAGAGCCTCGTTGTTAACGCCATTAGCTATTAATTTCATATTTATTAGATACAAAACAATTTTCCTCATCATATACCATTTACTACATTTGCAAAAGAAATTATATTTAAGTTAATTTAAAAGGCAAGGACATTTATTCCTTTCACATTTGGCGTCACAAGATTCAACAAAAAAGATTAGCTCTGTTGAGGTGGATTGTCAAAAACAAACTCAAAAAGGAGAAAATTTTGTCGCTGCATTAAATTAAATAGTTAAATTATGGTATGCTATGAACATCATTAAATTATTTCCATTATAAAAACATCTTTTCCTCATAAAAATAACTAAACCCAACCATTACCTCACTTTTTATACTTCCTCGTATTCAACACCGACTATTTAAATTGAGCTTTATACTAAATTTAAAAAAGTTAATAATTATTTGACAGAAACATGTCATTATTGATAAATTACCTCTGAGCTATTAATAAGCTACAAAGGTTGAAAATTGATTTGCCATTAATTAAGATTAATGGGAAGAAAACTTCATCCCAGATGCTTTTAACATCTAAATAATTATTACATTAGTTGAGTAGAAGTTTCATTTTTATAAAAATTAATCAACTCCCTCTCAATTATAATGCTGAATTATCATGTTTAAGTGATGATGTAAATTCCTTTTATCTCGTCTAAGTTATTTACCTGATATCAATTTGTTGATTACCTTAAACTTCATTGCAAGTTAACTTTTCCATTCAACTTTTTATTAAAGTGTCATTATCATTCGGCTTTGTTAAAATGTTTTCTTTTCAATTATTTTTTGTATAAGCATGTAATCAATTAGCTTAACAGTTTATTAAATTCTCCATTAAACAATCACTTCATTCATCACTAAATAAAATAAACAAAAAGTATCAAATATTTTGACTTTACTATCCTCGGTTTACATCAAATACTATTTCATCAGACTTTAATTAATCTAATAGCATTTTATAAGATTAAAGTTTCATCAAACAAAATAAATGATATTAAAATGGCCATTATATAATGGTAAGTGGGAGACGCATAAATCCTAAAACAAAGTGACAAGCCATTATTATTTGCATGGCAAAAATTAATTTGATTTATTGTAAATATTAAAATATGTTCTAGATTATACGGTATTAGTAATTTATTAAAAGCGTGTGGAAAGATTCTTTTCTACTATTTTTAACTTAAACTTTATTTAGTCATATTTAAATTTAGCAAGCTATTTTGATATTTGCAGATCAAATAAAATTTTTATTAAGCATAATGTTAATAAACATAATATATTTTTAGCTCAAGGCAAAAAACAAACTTATGTTTTGATGGCATTTAGGCTTATTCACTATAAAATAGTTAATATCAGTATTGTCATTATTGCTCAGCAAATTATTAACTTAATACTCTTATTTATTACCCAATTTAAAATGTATACTTAATGAGTATTGATATTTGTTTCAAATTTATATTCTTTCAAAAGGCACAATCATATGCATTTTTCCCAAAGTTAGTATGGTGTATTAAAAAATTAACAACATCATAAAGTAATAAGCATTAAAAGGCATCATGGTTAGGGCAATGTTGATGAGAACAATAAGAATTTATTTCAATTAAGCATTCATTTATTGATAGTCATAAAATTTCACATATCTTTCTAAAAATATATTACTTCTACACTTTCTAGTTATTTGCAAACCGCTTCCGTTTTTGCTCATAATTCTGAACTCTTTAAATATAGTAGAGCTTATAAGAAGGGTGTTTTAGATTTAAACTGTATATAAACTTTGTTATGCCATAAAAAATGTCGATTATTTTTTGACTTTTTTAGTGCCTGCAAAAGTATGTCAAAAAGAGTACTTTAATGATTACAAGATTCACTATCAAAGTTCAATCAAAAGTTGGCAAAATTTGAAGAGTCTTAAAACTTCACAACATGACACATTTACTTTTATTATTTCAGTCATTTATTATATAGTGTTAGCAACTCTCACGCCCTTATCATTCAACCGAATTGCGACTTTAAAGTTGCCGAAATTAGTTTCCATATTTTCTTAAACAAAAATTATTAGATTGTGGTAACTATATAATTTGTGGTTACACATTTTTATATATATTAAATACACACCACATCATTTCCCTTGGACCAAACTTTTTAAGAACATTTTTTACATTTGAAATTGTTTCAAGTGCTTGAGTAAAGAAAGTTGATTGACCAAAAAGGATAGATACAATATCCTAATAAAATTAAATATTAGTTATGCATATATCGCAATATTGCAAATACATATTTATTATTGCACTTTATCCTTTTATTATTATTAAAACAATTTATTCAAACAACCATTTACACTTTGACAATTTTTAAGTTTCAAAAATTCACGTTTTTTTACTAAATGCAAGCATTTATTGTAAAGTACTTATAGGAACTTTAATTACTTAAAGTAAAGATTCTCTAATAAAATAAAATTTCAACTAAAAAAGTTTCCTCAATTACAAATTAAATTGGCCAACATTATTATTAAAAAAGGACGCTACTTTTGTTTCAGATTATTGTGTTAAAGGCAATCTATCTTTCAAATATAGGTTATTCAAGTGAACGCATACCCCAAGATATATGTATTATATTTTCTTCTTGTAATAGTCAATCTTTCATTAGCAAGCGTCTTTATACTTTTTTTAGTTTTATTGTTTGTGACAAAGATATTACATATGTATTTTGATGGGTAGAAGAAATTTAAACACTTAATGTGAGTTGAATTTAAGTTGACAGGGTTAAAAAGCCACCCAGGATGATTTTTTAATCACATAAAATAGAATGTGTATATTTGTATTTATATTGTATATATCTGTTCTCTAAAGACTAATCAACCAAAAAAGGAAAAATTAAATGAATCTCCGTTGCCTTATTCATTCCGTTTTTTAGAATATCCCATTATAAGTGAATCTTTACTATATCTCATGAAACTTGATGCCATATCAACTAGTAGAATATCATTATATAGTTCTTCACTTGGCATATATATAAATATATATTTTAAAAAACCATTCATCTTAGGTGGTTTAATGTTTGTTTAAAACAAATGCCATTCCTATGCATATGTATACTATTAAAATTGCCAAATTTCAAAAAACAGACCCTTCCCATCAAGTTGTTGTCCAAAGGAATTGAGAACTATATATTATATATCATTCACTCCAATTTATTGTTTTTACCAATCTTTCAGATCATTTTAAAGCTACATTTGGTATGGTAATATTAAATTGAGAACATATATTAAGATGAAGAAAATCTCTGTAACAATTTTAATAATAACAGTATTGGTAATTGTAAGTGAAAATTAGCACTTTTAAATTACATTTTGTGCCTGGCAAAGTTTTTATGTGAGAATTGATAATTTTAGACTGCTTCCGCAAGGAGAAAAGTATGCCAAGAAGAAGGCTGGTCGGAAAGTCAGATTGTGTCCTCGTTAATGGCCAATTATACGAAGAAGCTTCCGGATGCTGAGGATAGTGTAATTGTCAGTGTGGAACTTCACGTTCAAGATATGGGTTTGTATTTCTATATCAATTTAATGTTCATTTTATTTGACAGGTAGTTTAAATGAAATCTCATCAGACTTCGAAATTGATATTCTTTTTACACAACTTTGGAGTGACAAATCTCTTGGTTTTTCGAACCACAGCCAATGTATCAAGAATATCACAATGGAGCCAAAACTTCTTCAGAAAATTTGGCTTCCAAACATATGCATTGTTGTAAATTTATTACAATCATTTCGTTTAAATTAATCCCTTTTTCAGAACTCGAAGCGTTCCGTAGTCCATAGTTCTCCTACTGAAAATGTGATGTTTATCCTTTATAGCAATAGTTCTATTTGGGCAAGTAATTTCATTAATTATAGAATTATTTAATTATTTGTAGGTAAATTATCGTCTTTCAGTCCGAGCTCCTTGTAACTTAGTATTAGAATCATTTCCATTTGACACGATTTCGTGTGTTTTAGTAAGTTTATCAAATTGGAAGATTAAAACGTGCCTTTAGATCTTTGAGAGTTACTCGCATAATGCAGGTGAAGTCACATTACACTGGATGGAGGAAGCAATTACATTAATGAAAGAAATCCAACTACCGGATTTTGATTTGGTCAACTATAAAACGGTTGGAGAAGTTGTTGAATACCCAAATGGAATGTGGTCACAGTTACGTTTTTCCCTCAAATTTAAACGACGTTATGGATACTACATCTTGCAAGTTTTTTTACCAACTTACCTTACCATTATTGTAAGCTGGGTAGGATTCACAATGGATGCAAGGATAAATATAGCAGCAAGAACAACTGTGGGCATTTCGAGTCTACTGGCTTTGACGTTTCAGATGTCGTCTATTAAAGGATTACCAAAAAGTTCAATTGTAAAAAGTTTGGATATTTGGTTGCTGGCCAGCATTACTTTTGGTAAAAAATTTAAACTTCCTTTTTAGATTAACCAAACAATTTTTTAGTTTTTATGACAATGGTCGAACTCGCAATTGTCTGTTATATTATTAGAATAGAGAATGCAAAAGAAAAAGCAAGTATGAATGGAAGTTTATCGAGCCATCGTAAAAAGTTTTCTGAAAGAAGAGAGACAATGAGCGGAAGTATGCTTGAAAATCATCCAAATAATTGTAGACCCCGAACATTTGCTTGCACGATGCCAACGAATCACAGAGCTTCAAATGGAGTTAAAAAGAATTCGTTGTCGAAATTGGCTCGCTCAAAATCCGAAAAGAAAAGCTTTTTAGGCAATGAAGAGAACGGATGCAATAGACAATTAGAAAATGGCTTAGCATATCATAAAAATGAAACTAATGACAATTTATTCTACCTTCGCTGTCAATCGCCAAACAAAGCTTTAATGGATGCTCATTTAAGTAATTGCCACAGAGAATCTATTCCGATGCAGAGATTGAAATATGAAGATGTAAGCTAATCTATTCATCTACTTATTAAACTTTATTTAGCCTGAACGTTTATCAATGTCCTATATCGGTCCAGGCATAAAAAAGAAGAAATCACGTTTTTGTTTCATCGATACAATTGAACCTGAGGCATTTGATAAACTTTCGATAGCTGTTTTCCCGATGTCTTTTGCTTTATTCAATGCAAGTTCTATTTTATTATACTTAGATTAATCCTTTTTAGCTAATATATTGGTGGTATTACTTAGGTCGAAACTTGGATGATCAAACTCAAAATGAAAGCATGTAAATTATGATTATTTAAGCATTATTTTTTTGGAGCGTGTAAGATGAATCACCTTGCATGGATTCAATACCCTTTTGTTTACATAATAAATTGATTTTAAATAAATTTATTGGATTTATTGTGGAAGAGACTAATTAGATGTAATTAACAAATGTAATTATTTCAATCCTTTTACTTGTCATTTATTTGAATTTTTTAAGTACACTTTTTTCCAATTTGTTTCCAACTCTTCTTTTCGACCAAGTATTATTTAAAGCTTCTTTTAAAAGTAGTCGAAACGGAGATTAGCAAGATAATCAACACAAAGATTTCCAAGACAATCAAGAAATTATGAAGGTACCTAATATAATTATTTGTAATCTAATAAATCCCTTTTAGCTAGTTTGCCTAGGAGCAGGTTGTGATGTAGGTAGGAGTTGCGTGCTTCTTCAAATTGGTGGTAAAAATGTCATGCTGGATTGTGGAATACACATGGGTTATGAAGATGCTCAAAAGTTTCCTGATTTTCTCCTTTATTGGGGACGGCAAAGCCTTGACTGACTTTATAGATTGTGTTCTGGTATCTCATTTCCATACCGATCATGCTGGAGCTTTACCTTATATGTCAGAACAAGTTGGTTATGACGGGCCTATTTTCATGACTCAACCAACTAAGGCCATCTCAGCTGTTTTATTGGAGGATTTCAGAAAGATCGCCACTCAGTATAAAGGAGAAAAGAACTTTTTTACATCCGAAATGATAAAAAGGTGTATGAAGAAAGTAAGAATTGTCGAGCTTCACGAAATAGTCCAAGTTGACAAAGAATTGACTATTCAGGCTTTCTATGCTGGTCATGTTCTTGGAGCTGTAATGTTCTTAATCACGGTTGGCAATGAATCAGTTCTTTACACCGGTGATTACAATATGACTCCTGACAGACATCTCGGGGCCGCAAAGATTCCTTACTCACTCAAACCTACTTTGTTAATATCTGAATCAACATACGCGACAACCATCAGAACATCCAAAAGAGCTAGAGAACGAGACTTTCTTAGTAAGGTTCACGAAACAGTGAATAATGGTGGCAAAGTTTTAATTCCTTGTTTTGCTTTGGGAAGAGTGCAGGAATTGTGTATTTTGCTTGATTCATATTGGGACCGAATGAATCTAAAAATTCCAATGTATTTTTCGCAAGGTTTGGCTTATAGAGCAACTGAATATTATAGACTTTTTGTCAATTGGACAAATGAGAAAGTTAAAAATACTTTTGTTGAGAGAAATATGTTTGAGTTTAAAAATATTCAACCTTTTAACATGGATTATGCAGAAGATCCTGGACCCATGGTAGTCTTTTCGACTCCTGGAATGCTTCATAGTGGTCAAAGCCTGAAGATCTTTCAAAAATGGTGTGGTGACGAAAAGAATATGATCATCATGCCTGGTTATTGCACTCCTGGGACAGTAGGACATAAAGTTATCAATGGGCAGAAGAAGATTGAAATGGATGGGAAGATGTATGATATCAAAATTAAACCGGAGTATATGTCTTTCAGTGCTCATGCTGATGCAAAGGGAATAATGCAGTTAATCCAAAATGTTGAGCCTAGAAATGTGATGTTAGTACACGGAGAAGGTGAAAAAATGAAGTTTTTGAAGAAAAAGATAGAAGCAGAATTTAAAATTCATGTTTATATGCCTCAAAATGGAGAACGGATAACGGTGAAAGCAGAGAAAGAAATAAGGTTGAATGTTCCTAACGGGATTATTCAAGAGTGTATGTCGCGGAATCCTGATGTTAGTAAGCAAGCTTGTGAATTCAGAGCTATTCTCGACATTGATCCGCAAACAAATGTCGTTAAAAAGGTTATGAGTGAAAAAGAAGCAGCCAAAAGTTTGGGCCTTGAAGTTCATGGTATTTATCTTAGCGACTTTTTGTCTGTCCCCGCACATTTAAAACCAATTCAATGGAATCACATTGCTGGTATCCTTCAAGAGTTTGATACCCAAATCGAAGTTATGGATGATGGAGTTTCAATGTTCAACGGTGAAATGTCTGTGCTACTAAATGAAACAAATGACGATGAATTCGAAATTATTTTCGACAATCTCAGAGATGACTGGGTTAATTTAATTAAAGAAAAACTTGTCTAAATTGATATTACTTATTTTTGTTTAATTTGACATGTTGCTTTGTAATTATTTATTTTCAATAAAAAAGTATTACATATTTGTTTCATCTAATAATATTTATTAGCATTTGCTTTTATTTATATGCTCGTAATTCTAGAATTATCTTAGTAAAAGACAATCTTTTTTTAACTTAAATCTTAACACAACCCCCGCCGTAAAATAATAACGAGTAACTCTTATTCTATGATCATGCCACAAAATAGTATTATTAAACAACATAAAATTTAAAAGCAATCGACTATTGCCTGGAAACATTTAGACACGATTTTTGTTTGCAATGAGTGTTGATGTTTCTGATAAAATTATTTTGAATGGAGTTGATGTAGTTAATATCAATGAATTATCTAAGTCACAAAACCGTGCTTTGCTAAAGTTCATTGAGGCTAATAAGGATTTGCTTTCTTATTCTGAAAGGCCCGAATCTGTTGCAGGTATGTTTATATTTTAATACATTATTTGATCAACTTAAAAAGATCGTTCTAATTATATGTATGGAAGTAATGCTGGATTAAATAATAATTCTGGTTATGGATCAATTGGATCGGGAATGAACTATGCTGAAACTTGCCCAACTTTCAATAGTTCGTATACTGCCCCTTATGACAAAGGATATGGAAATCCACAAAAAAGGTATTCAAAAACTTTCTTACGTGTATTTGTGTTGGTTGTTATATTTTTGATGTTGGGGGCGTCATTGTTTGTTATATATTATTTTGATTTATATATTGCTCGTTATTAAAGTCGAAAAACTGGGGCTGTTCTAGAGGTGCTCTTTAATGATAGCAGGGGCGGTAATGCAAAAAATAAGATGTATTTTTATTGCGATGTTATGTGTATGTCAGTGTTTAATGAAAAGCGGCTGGGTGTCGTGCCATTTTATTGGTTGTCTCGATCGTAAAAATAGATCTAAATATATCTAAACAGATCGCTACCATTCGGCTTACACATCTTCTTATCTTAACATATTTTAGAAAAGAAGTTAGCTGGTCGGACGCTATCGATTCTTTGGCATTGCAAAATCCTCAACAACGACCTAGATCAACAGTAGGCACCGGTGACTATTATCAAGGTGGCAATAGGGATAAACAAGATCGTTCAAGATCCTATTCTCCTACAGCAGCTCATTCTTTGTTAAAGAACAAGGTTCATCTCATCTACCCTTTGACATTCTTTATTATATTGTTTTCTTTTAGAACCTTAAACAACCTTCAAATATGTCTGGCTACTACGGAAGTCAGCAAAATATTCCTCAAACTCCCCAATCCATGTATGCTAGGGATAGAACTATTTCTCCTCATACCAATTATGGAGCTTTAATTAACCATGATACTAAAACTTCTGCTGGTCACCCAGCTCAGTATGAAACTACTTCCATTATTCATGACAGGAGATCATTGACCCCAAATCGTAAGACTCAAAAAGATTACGAAGATTCCAGATTTGGTGGATTTGGAGACAGAGTTGGAAGTGGTGTTGATTTGAGTAAAACAACTTGGCATGGTGGTGAAATTATTACTGATCCTACTGGTAAGTTAGCAGGTCCTTTAAAAAATTTTATTAAAATTAATACTCAAAGTAATGTTAACATATAAAACAAATCCATTATGGATACCCCACACTTAATTTTGCTACTCCAACGGATTGAGCTGCACTAGTGACTGATTCACGAATAGCAACAATTTCACCATTTAACCGCAGCAAAGTTGGTCTCCATGGTATCATTAACAATATCTTCGTAGACATTATCAGCAGTCTTATTTTTTAGCCAATTAATGATAGATGAGATACTTCTGCCCCCAGAATATCAATGGTTATTTGATTGTAACGGAGGTAAAGTATTGGAAACACCTGAATATCAGGATACACTTTTGGGGAATGCAGTTCAGTCTAAACTTGCCAGTTTGATAGGCGATCCTTCTTCTTCAAGTTGAGCAGCGGATTGACCAAAATTTAAGACCAATAGTATGGGGTGTGGACATCTGAAATATTACATAAATCTTTGTGATTATTTTAACATACCATGGAGCATAAATGTTGACTAAAATGACTTCATTTGTTTCAAGGGTACAATTGTAAATTGCGTAAAATATGACTGTAAAATGTGTATTATTTGGTGCGAACTTACTGATCTTAAGATAAGCATATCATCTTTTTCAGTGGGATCAGTTGAATAATTGGTGTACTTTCCAAATAATTCATTGACATGAGCATGTAGAGCATTTCGACGTTTTTGAACCCATTCCAAATGATCCCCTCTATTGTTTTGAACTGTTCAATATTGTGATGTCTTTCTACGATTGTGTATATTTTACTATCATTTTTAGGTGTTCCAAAAGGAATAAAGCCAAAGAGAATGTTTTATTCGCCAATTGGCGATGGTACAGTTGCTGCCGATGGGATTGAAATGAAAAAAGGACCTGCTGATTTGACTCCAAAAGTCGAAATCATTCACCAAAGAACTGTCGAAAGAAAAGGCGGTGATGGCCGTGGAGGTGTCAAAATTTATGAAAAAGAATGGACTGAGGGTGGTGGTGGTGGTGGAGCATCAAATATCAATTCTCGTCTTTCATCAGAAGCTCCATTTCCAACTAACCTTGGAAGCAATCTAGGAAATGCTGGAAATGCCGGAAATGCTCCAAACGACGATCCATTTGGCAGTCTTGGTAATTTAGTACCATCCAGAAGTAACAATGCTTCGCCTTATAATAATGTCAACAACAGAAATAACAATGCTTCTCCGTATGGGGCAAACAAATCATATCAACCATCTGAACCCATATATCCTTCCGGAAGAGATTCAACCGGATCCTCAATGTTCGGAGACTCCACCAGATCCAGAAGATTCGAAATCAAAACTGATTACATGATTACCAATCCCAGGGAACTAATCCATCAATACGCAACAACTACACCAACAGCTGTTCTTGACGTAAATGACGTAAATTCATCATCCAAAGTAACCACTAAATCATCCTACTCTGCAAGTTCATACAGAGAAGAGTCGTCAAACTATGCTCCATATGCTCCTTATCACAGCACCAACCCATCCCTAACAGGTCCAAAGAAATTTGTCCAACAACTCCGCGACGACAACCTAACATCTTCTCAAAAGGAAGCAAATACTCATTTAACTCCATTAACTGATAGTAGTGTTCAAGGCCAACAAAGGATCAATGAAATCAAAAAAGAAACTATTACAAAATCTTCCGGAAACTTCAATGATGTTGACCAACTTACAAACAGAATGATGCAAGAATTACAAACAGGATATTCAACTGTACCAAGATATTAATTGGCTGAGAATATGCATCAATATATGCTAATCATTTTAAATTTAAATTTTCCGCATTTATATAAGCAATAAACTTTCTACTCTTTTTTAATTTGACTTCAATGAAGTTTTTAAAGCTACTTATTTTGCTTATTCTTTCTTTGACTATGGAAGGAAAATATAAATCCTTGGATGATCTTATAGTAAAGGAAAGAAGACAAGTTTCCTCGTTCTTACCGGTAAAAAGCAAATACCAAGATAGGGCAATATGGATCAAACTTAGTGAAATATCAACGAAACTTGTTAAGAATGTTCTAAGTGATTTTCGAATACCCGATGCCGCCTCGTCACTACAAGATGCTTTGTTAAAGGGAGAATCGCTTGAAAATTATATACTCCGCAAAATAACTGACTTAGATGGTGGGAAACTCAATAGAACGGGCAATACAAAAGTTATAGTGGAGTTGAATTCGGTCGGGAAACGGATTTACAATATTCTTCAACACAGAGACTACGAATTTATGGTGGGTGTTTGGATCAGAGGAGAGAAGTTGGCAAGCTCATTAGACAATCGTGTTTATCATAATGTAAAAGGACTTGATGCTTGTCTCCTGAATATGGGCAATGATCATGTCTTGATGATGCGTGAGATTTATTTAATTTGTGGAGATCCAAGAGCTATTGAAATGGTTTGTAGTAAACTGGTTCTTGGTATCAAAAAGCTTAAATCTAAATATGTGTCTTAATTTGTGTATTTATTATATGTATCTAACAAGTATCCGCTAGTTTCTTATAACGAAGTTGGATAAATGCATTGGTATAAAGTTGTTTTGTGTCTTGTTTTGTTTGTACTAGTACAATAACCATTGCTTTCATTTAGATTTATTTGATTGCTCAAGCTACTTATAATTTATTTTTAAATGGATAGTCACGACATTCCCCAAGGGTTTGATCCTGTTTCTAGCAGACTTAGAAATCATAGAAACTCGAATGAGCCTTACAATCCACGCTTTAGAGACGAATTCATGGATAGTAATGCACCACCAGTAGGAAGTAACTCTTATTGCGGGTCTAAAAACAATTCTACTCACAAATGCAAGATTATTCACAGTAGATTTGTTAATGGTAAGAACGTCTATGAAAACTTAACTAATTTGTATTTACAGACTTTGGTGACTTATTTGCCTTTTCCAACTGCTTCAAAGCCGTTCATTCAAACGCTCTAATTCCACAATTGAATAGCAACTCTTCTAGAAAAATGACCTCTGGAAACAAGCGTGGAGTTTTCCAAACTACTGCAAGCCATACGTGCAGATAAAAACATGCCAGACAATAATCTTTTAAAAATGTTTAATTACTGTTGTAAACGAATATATTTGTATCCAGTATTTTATGTATTGCCAGTTGTATAAATAAATTTTTTTCGATCAACCATTTAAAATAAACTTCTTACCAATGATCATCATTGCAAGAATCGCTTTCAAATGTGCAATAATTAATGCATTTCTCGTTCCATTATTTGTTTTGACCAACAATCACGTATTTATGACTTAAACTTGCCACCAAATTAACATAAAACTACTTACAGGATGCTTGCAGTTCTTCGAAGCCAAAAAGAGCCTTATTGTAGAATATACAAACGTTCTTACAATACAATCTACAAGAAAGAATCAGTTAAATTAGGAGATGGGCATCCTTTAGTTTTTGAAAGTGGCCATTTGGCAAGGTTTGCAGATGGAGCTGTTGTTGCTTCGATGGGTGAAAATGCTTTGTTAACAACTTTGGTGAAAGGAAAAGTTCCATCGGGTTCTGACTTTCTAGGTTTAACCGTTGAATACAAAGCTAGTGCCGCTGCGGTTGGAAAGATTCCGAATAATTTCTTAAGAAGAGAGCTAAATAATTCAGATTCGGATATTCTTTTGGGTAGAAATATCGATAGGTCATTGAGACCCTTGATTGCGTCTTCGTTTGCGTATCCAATTCAAATAATCTGCAAACCTTTGGCTGTAGATGAATCATGTGATTCGGCTGTTTTATCAATTAATGGAGCTTCCGCAGCAGCGATGATGGCTAATATTCCAATGATTAGGCCAGTAGGAGCAGTAAGAGTTGCGATGATTGACGAAACAGTAATTATTAATCCTACCAGAAAGGAATTAAAAAGCTCAATTTGCGATATCCTGATTAGTGGGACGGAAGAAAAGAAAATGGTTATGCTTGAAATGGAAGGAAAGGAAATGACTACTACTAAGTTTCTAAACTGTATGACCAAAGGCTTAATCGAGGTCAATAAAATAGTTGATACACTCAAGAAGATGAACCCAGACTTCAAACCATACATTCACAATGAAGTTCTAACGAAGGAAGAGCTAAAATTGAATGAGTCCATCAAAGAGTTATCTGCAAACCAATTAGAATATATCTATACAGACGCCACCTTGGATAAAGAGCAAAGAGACATTGCGGTTCAAACATTATTTGGAAACTTAAAGAGAGACTTGAGGAAGGAAAATATGAAAAGTTTCGAAGGAGATTTCGACCTTTTGATTTATAAATTCTTTTGGAGCTTTGCAAAGCATACGTTAAGAAATTTAACAATTAATTCAAATATTAGGGTAGATGGGCGATCGCCGGAAGAAGTACGGAAATTGGCAATAAAGACAGATATGTTTAAGAAACTTCACGGATCAGCTATGTTTCAGAGAGGGTAAGAATTTTGTGTTCAGGAACTCAGCTAATTTTATTTTCAGTTAGTTCGATGCAACATAATGCTTTTAATCCGATTATTCAACAAATTAAACAGGGGAACTAAAATATTTATTACACTTAATCATCAGTAGCCATCTTAAGTTTGTACATCTCTAAAGCCGTGGTGTTAGCGACAGCACATGCATTGATTTGATCGAGAAATAGACGTCAGCCATGTTACACTTTCCCTTATCGGAATTGGTAATCTAGCGCTTGAATTTATTCCAGATTCATAGACAGTTCTTTAGAAGACACTGGCAGCTTTACATGGATAGTTGCCGATAAATGCTTCTCAATTGAGCCCATTCTACTTCCTTTCCTGACAAATAAATCATCGCCTTGTAAAAGACGAGTGTACTTTTTGAAGTTCTCATCTATTCTGTCACTCATTCTAGACTCGCTGACATAGAAAATTCCTTTTTTAAACATTGGATTGTCCAGAAAGTAGACATGACATTGGTTTTCATCGGAACAAATTTGTTGTCCCAGCCAGGTTGAGCCAAACAAATATAAGCATTGAAAATGACATTGTGCCTTAGTTGATCCTTACACAATCCTTCCCAACTACGTAATTTAATGCGAATAGCTAATGATTCTTACTACCCAATATAGTTTCTCTACCAACAAACACTTTAACATACAATATTAATCTAAAATTTCTTCAGGACAATCTCAAGTTCTGAGTACAATCACTTTTGATTCACCATCAGCCGCCTTTAGAGCCGACTCAATTTCGCAATTGCTTGGAGCTCAAGAAAGAAAAATGTTCATGCATCAGTATGAATTTCCTGGTTACGCGACAAATGAGATTTCGCAAAGCCGTGGATCAAATCGAAGAGAAATTGGGCACGGAAATCTGGCTGAAAAAGGATTGAAATACACTGTTCCAGAGGACTTTCCTTACACCATTAGATTGAATACGCAAGTTCTTGAATCCAATGGGTCGACTTCAATGGCAGCAGTTTGCGGTGGCTCCTTAGCTTTGAGAGACGCTGGAGTTCCAATTACAAATCCAGCAGCAGGAATTGCAATGGGATTAATGTCCAGTGAAAACTGCATTGAAAGTAAGAAAAGTGTTATCTTAACTGATTTAAACGGACTTGAAGACTATGCCGGGGACATGGATTTCAAAATTGCTGGTACACAAAAAGGGTTTACAGCAATGCAATTGGATGTAAAGATTGATGGGTTAGATGTTGATATTACCAAGCAAGTCTTATCAAAAGCTAAGACAGGTTTAAAATATCTTTTGGACAAAATGAAAAAAAATCAACCAGAAGTAAGAAAGGCATTCAAAGATTCAGTACCTGTTGTTGAAGACTTGAAAATTACCATGCTAAGCAAAAGAGCATTGTTCCAAAATGGAGCTTTTAATGCTAAGTTGATTGAAAGTGAAACTGGTGTCAAGATTACAAGTGACGACGAGTTGAAAATTAATTTGTTTGCTCCTTCGCAGGAACACCTTCTGGAAGCCACGAAAATGATTGAGGAATTGTGTGGAACCAAGAAAGAAGTTCAATTGACTTTCGGAGCATTTTATAGTGCCAAAATTACCGAAATTATGCCTTCTGGATTCTTGGTTTCATTTGATAAGAATAGTAAACCTCATTTCATTAGTAACTTCAACTTCAGTGGAAAGAAAGTCGTGGATTCTTCCGTTTTCAATAAATCGGTTGGTGATGAAATTAGAATTCAATATCTTGGAATAGACTCAGAAACGGGAAAATCACGTCTTACTTGCCATCTCGTTAAATAATTGTCATTAGTTGTTGTGTGCTTTTAATAAAATCTTTTAATAATATCTAAATCGAATTTGAATCACTAGAATAAACATATTCTACGAAGGAGCATATTATTTAGGGCAACATTTGCGTTTACAATATTAATCGTGCTTTATATAATTCGATTAAATAACAGTGCTAACACCGATTGCAAAATACCTGCTCTAGTTCAAAAGTTACATCAAATTGATAAAATTTGAAAAACAGCAGTGTTCATTCCACCCAATATTTTTACCTTCAGAAAACCTTAAAATTAACTTTGTTTTAAAAAGCTTTTTATCAAATATCATGGAACATCTCTAGAACTACAAACAAATTAGTTAGTTTTCTATTATGACAAGTCTCTAAAAAGATGCATACGTTTTAATTAGCCTATATAATTAAAATTGTCAACCATAAAATGTACTTACGAACATAGTTTGCAATTGCATCTGTGGCGCAGATACTTTGTTAAAAGTTGTCAAACACAATGTTAAATGTTCAAAGCGAGGATGATAAAACAAGCCTAGATTGTGAGATTTTAAAATAAATCCCTGATCCATAAATGATAGGTCTGAGCTTTATTTTTTGTATATTTATTTATAACCTTATCAACAGCTAATATTCAATAACAACAGAAATTAAACAATAACAAAATCTAAACACAATAATGATTTTCCTAGTATTTTATTTTAAATTCTAACGGAACAAATTAATAGGATTTTCCCAATTCTAATTAATCATTTTAAATCTAAGCTTTAGCGGCCAAAGATTTTAATTCCTTGATGCAATCTTCAAGATAAGCGTCTCTGATTCCTCCTTGGTTTGATTCGATTTGGGAAACAACGCCGTCAGTAATGTATTTGAGGAGGAAATCTTTTTCGAATCTTTCCTTGGCAGCTTCGGTCTCGACCAAAAAGTCAACTCGTCTCTTTATTTCTTGAGATACTTGTTGAACGTTCTTACGGTAAGTGGCCTCAAGTTGGATTGCCTAAAATTATCCAATAATAATGATGGGTTTTTAAGAAACTTATAACAACGCATTTTCGGCGTCTTTTTAGTCGTATGTATCAGACCACAAAATGATAATTTACTCAATTATAACAACATTTCTAAGTTTCGATTAGTCTATGAAAGTACTGTTGAAGTTATTCCAAAGGCAACTCATCAGAAAGTATGGACTAGAAATACCATTGCATACAGCAGTTCTAGGCACAAAATTGTTTTTCCAACAAGGCCTCTAAATGTAAATGCAAACGGTATCTCTATGTTACAACTCTCAACACAGACTAGGTCGCTTTGTAGCAAAAAATGAGATTCGCGCCTGCAATATTTGCAATGGAAGAGAACTATGTGATTGTAAGCTGTTGAAGAACTTACACCCACAAATTTATGAAGGACTATATCAAAGACCTTTATGCGAAACTAGAGAATTGGTCAATTTGGAGTTACCCACTAAAAGTGTTGGAACGAAAGCATGCTTCGTTTGTACAAATGAAGAATGTCAAATGCATTATGTGGCAACTATCAACCTAAAAACTTATCATGGATCTGGTTGCTCACACTGTGCCAGTGTTTCAAAATTTCACGATGAAACTAGAACCTTTTTGGAAAATTTCAAACTAAATGGAAGAAAATTAATTTTTGATAAGGAGAAAAGTTATGAAGATCTTATTGGTGATTCTGGGTGGAAGTTATTGCCATTCGGTTTCATTATTGGTGAAAATTCAAAAGCTAGATTCGAACTTCAGAAAAAGTATTATAGAATGAAAAATGACTACTGCAAGGAAAACAAAATTCATTTGATTAGAATTTCATACACAAGACGGGAAGATATGGAGCCAATCATGAAGGGTGTTTTCAAAAGATGGAGCAATCCAACAAGTAATGCAAGCATGAAGGAGTTTTACGGCACATGCTCCCAGTATTAATAACTTTTACTATTTTAATAAAAGTCTATAGGACCTTTCCGTTTGACTTTTAATTGAGAAAATCGTAAATGAAGCATACATAACTTCCATTCAGTAGTTGCTAAAGTATTTTAATAATTTTAATTAAACTTGCCATATTTTCTTTCATTACGACAGGGAAGGCAGCTTTGATTTCGTTTAGAGATTGAGCTTCGACGGCACTTGACTTTCTGAATTCAACAGCTTCCTTAAGATCTTCTTGGATCAATCCTTTGAAATAAGCCATTCTGTTTTGGTATTCAGAATAGAGCCAGTTGTCAGTCTTGTATCCGATAGATCTTGACAGGATCAAGTAGAACAAAATCCACCCACAGAGCATATGACCTTGTTCTTCGAATACCCACAATTCTTTGTTGACGAAAAATGTGGCAAGCCCTCCGAAGAAGAGGTATGGACCTGAGGTTCCGGTTACCTTTTGGAAGGGTGTGAACCAAGCATTTGGCATCATGAAGAGACGAGTTTGTGGTGGATACATTGGTCTCTCGGGATATGGGAAGTTCACCAAATCGCGATCGGCGTGTTCCTTGAACTCTTTTGGCATGGCTGGTAAAGCAGCTGGAGCGTGCCATTCCTTGTCAACATCATCGAACATACATTTGGGAGCATGAGCTTCGCCCTTCAGTGGAATTCCTTAAACAACCAAGATTATAAGACTACTCGGCAATATTAAAAACATACCCTTGAATCTGAGAGCAACCTTTTGGAAGAAATTTGGGTTATCGATATCCTCGGGCTTTACGGCAGCTAAAAACCAAGATTATTAGAAACCAAACCTAAGGTTTACGAACCTGGAGCAGCAACGGCAGCATGATGGCTTGATCTAAGAGAAAGGATACTTCCAATACGTGAAGTTGATGGAGCCAAGCGACTTAGTGACATGCTAAACTAAAAATATAATATAATCAAGGTAAAGTAAATTTATGCGAGAGACACTATCAACACGAAGACAAGTCGTTTGTTGGGAGAATGCAGCTCTCTATTAATTGATATTTTGACCTGTTAAATGGATCCATTTAAATCCAGTCAATGCCCAAACCAATTAAAACGAAGTGATAAAATTCAATAAATTAACATAAATGCATCCAAATAAGTTTAAATAACAACAAAAACAACAAAATCACCGTAGCATTACACCGCTGCAATCATCGACATAAATCCATTCAAAGAGGGTCGTTTTTCCACAGACAGTCGTTTCAGTTTCCTTTGATTAATATAAATTTGAAATGTTTGGTCTCCAATTACATGGAATGACCATTAGTAACTATAATGTATTTAAATTTGCAAATTAGAGTTTATCACGAATTTAAGTAAGGTTATTTTGAGTACACACGTTCTTCTTTTACCCCGCTCCCGAATTCATGCAGTTTTCAACCAAAAATGAATGTATCAAATAATGCCAATTAAAGACAGATATTGAAGAGCTCGTTTTGCAATTATAATTCAGAATACGGTACCATAGATTCATGTGTTCAAATTCCTATGACGCATGAACAATCGTCACTTTTTAATTTGAATTTTACTTCCAATTTCTACAAATATCCTCGACACATAATAAACTTTCACTTTTCAATGAAACAATTTGTCTAAATGCAATTTTAAATTTATTTAACCTAATATGGCACTTTCATAAAATTAAATAACATAAAACAAAATGTATAATAAATAAAATAAATGGTAAAGCAATTTCAATAAAATGTTAATTGTCTATAACAATAAATATTATAGCTTTTTCAGTCACCTCCGAAATTGTTTCTTTATAACGGATTGAAATGTATAAATGCAATGTTGTAATGTACTACTTGAGTGGGTCCAATTGGTGTTGAAAATGATTATAGCTTTGCCAAATCCATTTTATTTAGTAGTTTATTTTGAGGCATGTTCGTTCAATTAGATGACATTATGTGATAAACTGATACTGACATCATTTCATAGAATGCCTCTCTCTTTTGGCAGTGAAGAGATCTACCCAATTTGGTAAACGCCCACTACCTGATGGCCACATATACTTTTGAGTAGAGGATAACATATGCTACTACCAAATTATAAAATATATTCAAACTCATGTAATTGATAAAAACAAAGACATAACCATCCCTCAAATTGAATTAAACGACCCTTCCCTTTGCTATAAAAAGGAAGAGTAAATTTAATTTTAAAATGATTCTTCATGCTCCCGAAAGGTCATTCCCAGATTTTCCTCATTAACTCTCTTATTTATCATATTTATTCAAAATAACATGTTTCCATAAATCCTTAAATAGTTTAATATGTGACGTATGAAGGCTGAACTTGATTAAAGAGGGAAAGTTGTTGGCTTTTTTGTGTCATTCCCAACATGACATAATACTTTTAAACTAAAACAAAAATCCAATTAGTTTCATTTAACTTGTTATGCTCTTCAACAGTAGATAAATATATATTTCTTATTATCAATTAGATTCACAGAATAAGACTTTACTTTAAATAAAGTAGGTCTTAAAAATAGACCTTATTATAAACTCCCTCTTTTAAATATATCCTTAACGTATATATCTTCTTCCTTAATGATGTACTTTACGCCTCAAAATAAACCATAAAAAGTTGCCTTCATTAGCTCTTTTTTACAAGCTAATTTCTAAATTCTATAACTTATTTCCACAAGCCTTATCATGCACCAACTTTTAATTGCATTTTGTTGAAGTGTTTATTATGCGCCACTATTTTGTTGATTCAGAAGAGCTCTTTGTTAAAAAAATTAAAGTATTATGACTAACTCCATCATCTGAATTTAATTTTCCATAATTTGGCATTACCATGTTTACTAAAAGGCATATAAAAGCTTATTTTGTGTAGGTGTCAAGTTAATCAAAACTCATGATTCATTTATAAGCTTGTTTTTTGTTTGCAACAGTATATAAAAAAGATTTTGTTTTGAAATTTGAGATTTTATATGCCAGACAACTTATATACAATCAAATCTTTTTCCTTTTAAAAGCATCTATCAAACACCACCACTTTTCTTTTGGCTTGCTCTCGCAAAATTAAGGTTCTTAACATATTTACTCCCTTCAACAAGGTATATTAACTGCTTTCTTTTCTTAAAAACACTATAAAAGGATATCCATTTGTTACAAACAACATCATTCAAATGTTTGTGTGCCATCTACGGTATTTTAAAGCTGTTATCATTTGTGTTATTCAAACATTCAAATTGCCTTCTTTTTATTTCAATTTATTTCATCTATTTCGATACAAATATTCAGAATATATATTACCTGCTTATCTTTATTTGATGCGCACAAAAGAATTTGTGTGGAAACCAATTACAATTTCTTAATTTTAACAGCCCACTCACACACATTTCAACTTCTCATAAATAATAGTATTTCAAGGAAGGAGCGATTTGTGAGACAGTAAAATATATGTGTGTGTTAAACAAGATATATAGACTTATGCACTTCCTACAGTATTACCAAAAGGACCTGACCATTTGTATATCTAAAGAAGGTTCATCAATTTCATTTTTCACAAATCTGTGTGCTTTGGAGTTGCTTAATAAAAATCTTTTTTACTCATCTATACTTATTATCACATGTTACAAATTTAATTAAATAATATGTTAGTGGTTACTCATATACTAAATAACAAAATAAGTGTGTCTTTTGATGAAAAACTGATATCAGCAGTGGTCATCAATTGCCTCGTAGTTGTGTTTAATTGTTGATAAGGTTTGACGCACACAACTGACATCCCTCAAACGACTAAATTAAGTATACTTTAAGTATAAATTAAGGTTCATTCCCAGTATAAATATTGCCTTATTCTCATCAAAAGTTGAACCTTATATTTTTAGTTTAAATTAATATTTGGTTGGTGGCATTACATCAAAAAATTGTTTCCATCCCCATCACATTTTTACACTTATTGCTCATCAGCATATTGCTTTAATTTGATGCTAGTTCGATGATTCTGATAAAAATATTCCCATTCATCAGGAAGGCAATTATGACATAGCTTGATTAATATTCATTACATGCGAGACAAGATGCTATAAATGGAGTTGACTTTTCTCATTCCTGCATATTTTTGCTACGTCTATTCTTTGTTCTTATACTTCGTTTTATTAAAAAATTAATCTACTTGTGTTTTTAGATTCTAATACTATGAATTCAATAGTAGCTTCTTCCAAAATCATAAAAGTGGCATTTTGCCTTTTATTATGCTCCTCTACTATGTTTGCAGCACTCGATGGCCTAGATGGAGATGGTTTCGGGTTAAGGAAAAGGGCACTCGATGGCCTAGATGGAGATGGCTTTGGATTGAAGAAACGGGCACTAGATGGTTTGGATGGTGATGGATTCGGGCTAAAGAAACGTGCACTAGATGGTCTCGATGGAGATGGATTCGGGCTGAAGAAACGCGCACTCGATGGCCTAGATGGAGATGGTTTTGGATTGAAGAAACGTGCACTAGATGGTCTCGATGGAGATGGATTCGGGCTAAAGAAACGTGCACTTGATGGCCTCGATGGAGATGGTTTTGGATTGAAGAAACGGGCACTAGATGGCTTGGATGGTGATGGATTCGGGCTGAAGAAACGCGCACTAGATGGCCTCGATGGAGATGGCTTTGGATTGAAGAAACGAGCACTCGATTCCTTAGATGGTTCTGGATTCAATGGTTTGAGCAAACGCGAATATGATGGATTCAAACAAAGAAGTAGTTTTGACGGCATGGATGGATACAGATTCAAGAAAGCACTTGACTCCCTAGACGGGGAAGGATTTCACAACCTAAGAAAACGTGGGAACCCAACTCTCGAAGATCTGTTGCGCTCAAGACAACACGTCTTCTACAGACACTATGGCTTCTAAAGGACATTTAAAAAACGTTAATAAACGTTTCAAGCTAACTAAATTTATATTATGATCAGTGATGAATTGGACCAGTAACTTTTGACAACTTCCAGCAGATATAAATATTTGTAGTATCTTGAATAATTCGATCTTGTTGGAACACAGACTTTATTATGATTTCTTCTGATTTATTTCTCCACAAATTATATTCATGTTTCTCATTATAATTCCTTCCGAATACATTACTATACATTTTTTATATTTGGCTATTAAGTTTTAATAGCCGTTACGAATTTACACAATAATTTGAAATAAAGAGATTGGCAAATGATATGTTATTTTTGTTTATGAAAAGATTACGATCTTAATTGAATTAAAGGCTTCAATTTGTTTAATATACAATTTTATTTCATTAATAAAAAGCAATTCATTTGATTAACAAAAACAATCATTTTGTTTACAAGAATTAGTAAATTTGATTAATAATATTATTTAAAAAATGGAAGTAAATTTATTATGTATTATTTGGTGTTGTTATTAACACCCTCATACTCATTAACTCAATATTAGATTAAATTTGATGAATGGAATTGAAGATTAGATATACTTTATTCAATGTATAAAATGCAAGCAAAAAATGTGAAGAATAAGAAATACATTTAAAGAAACATCCTAATTAGATCGGATAAATTATGTTTATTATGTGGATGTACAATAATCGGGGAGATGTTGGGTTCGTTGATATGGGATTCAGCTTCATGGGCTACTTACTCATCACATCTTCTTTCATATAAATAGAATAATAAGTAAGCCACTTATCAAATAAGCTAACCTGAAGCGATTGGAGATGGTGATTGTCGAAGAAGCCAATACAATAGTAGTTTAAAGTGATTAATGTCATTTTGCTATGATTTAAAGAATGCCATAAGTAAGATAATGAGTTTGTTTTTTAAAATAATAAACATATCTGTACAGACGATTCTATTTGGTAATATTGTTTTTCTTTTTAAAAAATATGAAAGTCGAAATGACTGTTTGTTTGAGCAGTATTTAATATACAAATTCTTTAAATATTGTGGTGTTGTTGATTTAAAATAAGATTACATAATAAAATACAAGTAAAGTTGACTTTGTTATTGAATAATGATATATCTTTGAGTGATTAGGACTTTATTAAAAAATCTGCAAGCTGCCTTTATTGTTACAAAAGAATTGTTGGCCAAAAGTTTAACTTGTGTAACATTTAAAAGGCAAATTGAAATGCGAATAATATGCATAGTATAGCAAGGACTTTATATTAAACAAACATTTTGATTAATCGACTGGGTTATATTAAATATACATCTTATTGTATTACTTGATGATGTGTGCAACACCCAAAACGGATTATTAAATTGAATTTGATGATTGGTGTAATTATTAATGTGATTATTAATACATTAATAATTCATATATTTATGGGTAATCTTCCAAACTTGCAATTAATTGTTAATTATGCATTTACAGCAATTAAAGATACTTTTTGTTGGAAGTCGTCATCACACAACTTTTTTCCAATTGATGATTAACCTAAACGTAGCATCATCACGAACAGAATTGCTTTGGAACGTTAATACCTTGCATTTTTTATCAATGACCTTACCAATTTCTTTAATTTTTTTAGAAGTTCCACAACTTAATTGTCTTTCGCGATCTCCTGTACTTTCTGCCCTCTTTTTAGTTAAGCTTGTTTGTTTGATTGTGCCATTACAAAAAGGTCACTGTCTGCGCAAAATCGACATGTTTTGGGCAGAATGTGCCACGATTAAGACGAATGCGTTCTCTCGATACACCATCAAGTGAGGAGATAGGTCAGAGACGAAGGCACACTAAACAATTGTGGTGATACTTTATTTGCGTTTTTAGATGCGTCTACAGACACAACACACAAGATGGACAAGACTGTGTCCACTCGCTTTTTTACCCACCACATAACACATATGTCCATATTCTTGTGTCCATTTTATTGTACTTAGATTAGTTGGCATAAATCGTGCAAATACAGTCTACCGCAGATATATCATCTTTTATTTCATTTGTTATATTTATTTTTAGGTCAATGCAACCAACACTTCTAACGAGCAAGACGCCTGAAGCGGTAGCTATTCCTGGACACGGAAAGGAAGAGGTAGTAACTACTACCACCGAAGTCCAGCAAATAGACGAAGTTAAGGCAGAACAAACAAATGGGGAGACACCAGCAGCACAGATATCCGCCGAAGCTGCTTTAGAGACTCCTGCACCAGAAACAAATGGCAAGACGCCAGCTGCTGAACCAACTGTTGAACCAACTGCTGAGCCAACTGCCGAAATCATGATCGAAGCAGTAACTGAAAATGGCACCGAAGAACCTGCGGCAGTAGCACTCGAAGACGAAGCAGTAGCTCCAGTCACTGAAGGAGAAGAACCACCAGCCGACTCCACTCCCTTAGAAGAACCAACCGAAGCGGAGCAATTTCGTAAAATTTTCATTGGCGGTCTTACAGCCAACACGACCGAGGAAATGCTAAAAGAATTCTTCGGGCAATGGGAAGGAAATATACTGGACTGCGTCGTGATGCGTGATCCAGCCACGAAAAGATCTCGTGGCTTCGGCTTCGTATCTTTCTCCAACCAACTTGAGGTTGACAAAGCCATGATCAATAGACCCCACAATATCGATGGCAAGGTCGTTGACACCAAGCGCGCCGTTCCTAGAGATCAAAGTAAAACTGGAGAGGCCAATGTTAGTTCGAAGAGATTGTATGTTTCGGGAATTAGAGATACCCATACTGAGGAGATGCTGAGCGAGTACTTTGGCAAATTCGGAGCTGTCTTAAAGGTAAGTCACTTGATTCATGAATAAATTTAATTAACGCATACATTTAGACCGAAATCATAAACGACAAAGCAACCGGAAAGCCAAGAGGCTTTGCTTTCGTTACCTTTGACGATTATGACTGCGTTGACAAATGCATTTTGATTAAAAGTCATATGATCAATGAACTAAGATGTGACGTGAAGAAAGCCGTCAGCAAAGAGGAAATGAATCGTTCAATGGACAATGGTGGCATGAGAGATCGTCGTTCAGGAGGCGGCGGGGAGCGCGGTGGAATGAAGCGCAGACAAAACGATGGCCCGTCAAATATACCTAATAAGCATGGCCGTAGAAATGGTCCCCCAAGTAGTGGAAGAGGCAGCCAATCATTCAATGGAGGGAGAAATGCTGGACATGGCGGCAACTTCAGAGGTGGCAATGATTCTTACTCATCTGGAGGGTATGGCGGCTACCAAGCCTCAGCTCCATGGCAAAACCAAGGCAGCTGGAACAATCAAGGAGGCAACTATGGAGGCAGCGGCTACCAGCAACAAGGAAGCTACGGAGGTAGTGGAGGAGCTCCAGCAAGCAATTGGGCAGACAGCAATTGGGGCCTACAAAGCGGTGGAGGCTCTGGCGGCTACGCTCCAAATCCCAACTGGAACCAAGGCGGAGGTGGTGGCTCAAGTAATAATTCCTGGAACCCAAGTGGCGCTGCAGCCGGCAACAATCCTTCTCGTGGAGCCAATCAATGGGGAGGTGCTCCGAGCAATAACCAACAACAATGGAATAGTGGTCGTGGAGGATATTAATATTTAAGTCACTTTATTGTTAATTATTAATGTATCTCATACTCTTCATGGTGATATATTTAAGTATCCCCTACTTTTATTTACCCCGTTTTCACGTTTTCTTTTAATCTTATGAAATAAATAATTTTTTTTGATGTTACAAATAAAAATAATTTTTTTATGGTATGAATAAAATATTTTTTTAGCGTTGGAAATACTCATTTGACTAGTCAATCTTAATACTTATTCATTTATCTTTCTTGTACTAATGCCAGTACTTTATTTGCAATTTACTTGTAGTTTATTTGCAATTTATTCACAGTTTATTTGCAATTTATTTATGGTCTAATAAGAATTCGTTAATAGTCTATTAGTAAATTATTAATAACCGTCTGAATGTCGCTGAACTACTCGGAAGCTCTTAAACCTTATCAAAACAAAGGTGAGGTAGGGATGAAAGAGATATTTGATTCTGATACTGACTTTAAAGCAAAGATAATACATTTGGCTGAGAAAATGAGAGTATCCAAATGCTGTGTCATTTATTGCGGGGCAGGCTGCTCAACTTCGGCTGGCATTCCTGATTTTAGGGGCCCGAAAGGCGTTTGGACACTTGAGAAAGATAATAAAAAGTCAGATAGTATTTCGTTTGGGACAGCAAAGCCTACCTTTACTCATTTTGCTATTAAAGCTCTGTATAAGGAGGGATTTATTAAATACGTCGTCTCGCAGAACGTTGATGGTCTGTTTCATCGCTCGGGTTTCCCCGTTAATAAAATGGCTGTAAGTTAGATATCTTTTAATATTAAGTATTTCTCGCTTCAGGAAATTCATGGAAATGTTTTTCTAGAAAAATGTGATAGATGCAGCAGAAAATATTTTCGTGATAATATGATTGAAACAATTGGCCTCAAATTAACAGGTAGAAAATGCGAAGGTTCGTCATCCGGAAAACCTTGTAGAGGAAGTTTAAAAGATGCTACTCTTGATTGGGAGGACGAATTACCTGAACCGGAATTCACCATAACACAAAAGTTTGCAAAAAAATGTGATCTAGCTTTAACACTAGGAACAAGTTTGCAAATTAATCCAGTTGGCAAATTACCCTTATTAGTAAAAAAGAACAAAGAAAGCCATGGTTTGGTTACAATAAATTTACAAGCTACCAAACATGAAAATAAAGCTGATATTGCTATTCATGGAAAAGTAGATGATGCGATGCGTTTACTAATCAACGAACTAAGTATATCTGTTGATGAGTCATTTCCATGTGATTTAATTTATGAATGAAAGTTAATAAATTTTTAATAAAGTCATGTAAAAAGATAAATATGCGTATAAATGAAAATGTATAATGTTATTTTTTACCAAAAGCACCTAAAGTGACATCAATACCCATCAAAAAGCATGCAATAGTGGATTGTGCCATTCTTCTTTGCAAAATAACTCTCCCAAAGGCCGAATTATAACTTTCGTTAGGTCTGTTTTCCATATCCATTAAATATACAGTGATAAACATTGAGATCTGAAAGACAAATTTAATTAATTTAATTAGTCTCTTTTCTTTTAAAACGAACCGGTCTCTTTTCAAGAATATTGTTTTGAATTTCTGGTGGAATGTAATCTTTGGCATCATCTAGTTCGGGTGTGCACATCTCTGTCTCAATATCGTACATTCCTGTTTGATCGTATTATTAATAACGTTAAGAATATGTTTAAGCTTTAACTTTTAAAATTTTATGCAAAAAGTATTTTGTACCAATTCCGACACGTACCATAATGACTTCAAGATTTCTTTATAACATAGCTTAAAGGTGATTTGTCATTTTATTGTTCTCTATATTAACTTTAATATTTCAGACAAAAAATATCAGTTTCACTGGGTTTGAAAAGAGCACACGTTTTGATCCCAAGAGACCCTCAACTAATCGTTAAACTTATTCTTAGCAAATTCTTTGCTGTTAAAAAAGAAATTCCTACTGACTTTTAATAATACTTTGTGTGTCTATTTTTAATAAAAACTTACCAGGTTGCATTGTTTCACATTTGCAAATATCAGGATCTGCTTTTGCCAAAAGTGGGTTTTTCATTGATTCCGTCAAAGAAACTTTTGCTCCTTGTGTTTTCATTTGCTTGCAAAAGTCGCAAAACATGCATGATCCTTCACTTTTTGCACATGGACATTGATTTACCTTGGCATCAATTTTTTGAGTACATGGAAGTGTTGGGATATTAGGATCCGGTGAACCAGCTATTCTCATCTCAACTTCAGCGATTAAATTCTTGATTGGTTTCAAAATCTCAACACCTTCAGCTCTAATTTTTACACATCCAGGAATTGTAGGATTCTTGGGGATCAGTTGGATTTTGTCTGGATTAAAGCGAATAGACGGGCGGTACTTACTGATTTCTATTCCTTTCTTAGACAAATAAATAGGAGAACAAGCTCCTGAAAGTGAAAAAAATATTAGTATTAATGTAATAAATGTTTAGTGTTTTAAATGGTTGCTAAACTACACTGACAGTATATCAACTGTTCTGTAATACCTTGCACATTCCAAATATGAATATCAGCTGCAAGGCATTTGATCTGTTACCATATTTTAGAGTAAAGAATAATGCTAAAAATTTAAGAGTTACTAATTCATTTTTGTTTAAGTATTCTACACGTGACTCATTCTTATTAATGTATACCCTTATCAATCAAATAACATATTATAATATTACAACATTTGTATGCTTGGTCGTATTGAAAAAACGTATCCTTCACTGAAACATGCTGAAGGCATCTTATTAGACTACTGCAAAGACAATGTCACAAACAGTGATTTGGCAAGCCAACTTATGGAATAGTCATTCAAATGCTTCCACAGAGGAAAGATGAAGTCGCTCGATTGATATTCCAAGAGTTGTTAAATCCTAATCAACGTGTTTATTTAAGAAAATCCTAAATAATCCATTTAATTTGACAAAGACATTTTTCTCCCATTTCAAATTTAATAAAAGATACCAGCTTACCAGATACACGAATGTTCACCTCAGCTTTATCATTACCGAATTGTGCTTTAGCCAAACAAGTAAATCCAACAACAATGAATAATATACTCTGTAGGTAAAAAAGTCCCTTTGTCATAATAATAATAAAAAAGGGCCGTTATATAGTTTGTGAGGATTGATTTTGTTCAAATCTAAAAACAGACTTGTCCGAATATAAAATAGTTGATCAGAAAGACAGAAAGAGAACGAAGATGGCGACTACACTACTACAATTATAATTACAAATTTTTAGTAATCTATTCATTGTGTGATATCGTCCAATATCATCATTATTCACGACAACAGGTCATACACAAGTTAACCCACATACAACAACTTCTTTTTGTGATTGATCTGGAAGCCATGGATAGGCAATGTAAGATTTATAGATACAGAGATGAAAGGGGCTATTAGTTATATTATGTAAAGGTATATCCATTGACGACTTCTCATTTAATTTGATTTAATTTGATTTAATTTATATTTACTTAATTGAAGTGAATTGAATTGAAGAGTTATTGTTTATTAAAAAATACAATGTTTTTCTAAAGTACAAAGAAGGCTCCCTATCTAGGTTGATTTTTAAGTATCAATTTATTTGCGATATTTTATCCATAAATCAACAGTCAATTTCTTTATTTAACAAATACGTCTTAAAAAGGACGCATACAAAACACAACGCTAACAATCACAGACAAAAGGATCATATAGCTTACAATAATGAGATAGTATTAAGATAATATCAATAACAACTTCAATAAAGTTGTCAACTTTGTCACCAAGTAAAATGAAATAGAAACTTAATATAAAAAGTTGGCCTGACAAGGACTTAGTCCCTTTATTCTTTTTATTTACCTATCATATCAAAGTAAATAAATGGTAGGTAAATGTCAAACAACTAGCTTTAAAGGAGTGCCATTTGTTAAGTTTAATTTAGTTGTGAAAAGTTATTCATTCAGCTTAAAATGTTCACTCAAACTATTGCTATAAGTATTTTAATTTTTGCTACTTCCGTTTATTCGTTAATTAAAGTACCAGCTGTGGCAAGTGATACTTATCAGGATGACACTTTTTTCCCCACTGAAAGATTAACTTCAACAATAGTACGTTACATTTTGTTGTTTAAATGATTTATAATTTTAGAAGTTTAAAAATTGTTCTGTTTATGAACAATCTGAAATTAAGAAGTGTGCAGGTACTTTGTACGATTTGGGATTTTTTGATGAAGACTTTGATGGATTTTCATGGCACACACTTGTTGTCAAGGCGAGATCTTATTTTGGGAAAATTTGTGATAATTTTTTAAATTTCAATATCTGTATTGAACCTTACAAATTAGGCTGTCTTTCGGAAGAACCTGCCAGAGAACGATTTGAATTCATAGTAAATTTATTTGAATTCTTATGCAAAGATGGATACACAGAAGTTACCAAAAACTTAGAATGCTTCCAAAAAACGATGACGAGATCTGAAATGATGCAATGTCAGGTATTTTTTTAAAAAGATAATGAATATCAGCATTTATTTAAAAAGGGGAAAAACTATCAAATTAGAGTATTATTCAATAATGGTAGTTGAAATTTCATCCATGTTACTGAGAGCAATACTTGATATTCTCCTACCAGTTGTTGGGTGCTTCTTCGACATAGCATCATTAGAATGGTCCGAAGGGACGATAATAGTCACGGCATGTTGAAGATCCATAATAGTTGAGTATTCGGGAGCCAAGGATTCTAGTTTATGTCTTTAGTCTTGACGTCCTTTAATTGCTCCGATTGTCTACAACAAATTCTTTATTTTCAACTATCTCAGTACTCGGTTGATTCAAAGAACCATTTTACACCAGGCTTGCAATTTTTCAGAAAATATCTAATATTACATGAAGGTTCGAAGAAAGAATCGCTATATTTGTTCATAGGAACTCCATGTTCTCAAACTTTTTCAAAGAAATGATTATGATATTTTTTAGCAACGCCGTGCCCATATCGTTTAAAAATGTCAAATTTATTTTCATTCAACATATCGTTTACATCTTCTTTCACCAGCAAAGTCAATTCAGTTTCTCCATTGATTGATACTCTTGATATGGCTTGAGTAATTTCTTGCACGTCTGCAATAGTTAATAATTATGTTTGACAACTTCTTCATATCTTACTGTGGAACTTCTTTCTAACGAAGTACTTGCCATAACTTAATTATCAGTTTGATGAATACTTATAAATGACAAGCTAGTTTAAATATCGAGTAAGGTCCTACCAATTAGCATCTCGTTGAAGTGTTTCATTCAAACTTATTTTCTAAGAAACGTAAAGCTTAGTTATCGAGAGTAACATAAATATTTACTTTACAAAAAACATACTAAAAGTATATTCAAATGATTACATTTTATTAATTCCACCAATGTCAGGCTGAAATGTTAGCAGATACAAACAGAATTTCAAGTCAAATTCCAGAAGACGGCATAGCAAAAGATTCGGCTGTTTGTGGTGCTATGAGAAATTACGTTGATTGTGTGAGATATCCAGTAAAATATGAATGTGGGTATAGAGCTTGGCAAAATGTTCGTGAGATTATTGTTAAACCTTTGGAAGTCATAATGCCTCAATGTGAATTTAATTCCGTAAACACCAAGTCACTCCCTATTTTTATTATTCTTTGTACTCTGATGATTTCTCTACTACTCTGATTTTCCCTTATTAAATTCCTGTCTGAAATTTCTTTTTTGATTTTTAGAATACATATTCAACTTTGATTGTATTCCTTGCGCACATTGTTGGAGTCCAATTTAATTTAAAAATCATTATAAATATAAATCCTTGCAATCTTGCTTTAATATTGTTTAACCTAGTACGTTCAATTTCTTAATTTTATTAATGAAGTACATACTCTACTTGAGTCCAATAAAAAACTTTTTTTCAAAGTAAAGAAATCATTGTTCCCCTGTAATTAAATTCTGCAACAGATTAAGACATAACCAATATCATATTCTGTATGGTATTTATTGTCATGTTCCCAAATATTTGAACCCATATGATACACTTCAAACGTCCTGCAATTTTAGAATGGGAATTAAGTTCTCTTTCGATCCTAGACAACAAAAAATTGGCAATCGCAACTAAATGACGTGTTTAATAAATTTAATAACAAACATAATCCAAATTTTACATGCTCAAGAATGATTACAAAAGTTAAAATTATTAGATTTTTTAATTGCTCCATTTTATTCTCCGTCACTTCATCACCTTCTTAATAATGACTTTTTTAGTACCTGACTGGGATGCACGAGATCTACTATTGCATCGGCATGTCACTTCTTGGACCATCTCTAACTGACATAAGAAAGTCTAGCCCCACCAACAAAATAGACTCCATTGCTTGTTTACAAGTTTAAAATCGAACTTTCCACAAAAACTACTTAAATTCTTAATTATCTGATGTATTGCATAGTGGATAATGTAATCTATTAATAAAAAAATACACTTTCATAATCAACTGAAAAGCCTTAATGGCAAGATAAGCTAAATTTATTATGAATCATTTGAACAACTTAAATCAACCAAACATTAACACATATTTATCTGACTAAATGATAATCTACTACAGTCGACTGCGCAAATGTCACTTTAAATGCATGACTCAATTTGTTAAAACAATAATAAAATATAAAACTTCAATTATACGAAACAATTTATTTAAAAAAGAGTAAACGGAGGTTATTAAAAACTAGGTATGACTAAAATCCTTAAACGGAACCGAATTTCCCATTGAAGATTGTTTTTGAGGAATGACATTTGAGGATCTTTTGATTGGAGGTTCAACTCTATAATTCATTTGACTATTGCTTGTTTCAGCTTGGCTGAAGAAAGTTCCATTGACTAATGCATGGTGGCTTCTAGGTGTTTCCATACTTTGCTGTTTAGTTCTTTGAAGATGCACATTATTTACTGTTATGACTGCATCCTGGAGGAATTGTGGATCTTTGTGGCCATAGTTGATTATTGCCATCATGAATTGCTTTGGATTTACGTGGTGGATCAGCTGTCGTAGTTCCGCGTCTATTTCTGCAGAAGAAGGGCCTTTTGGTATGTCAGCAATTACTCGATTTTGGAAAGACTTGGCGAAAGCTTCATTGTAAAGGATGTTTTGGGCATTGATTTTGTCTAAGCAAGTCTTTTGCCACTCCGAATACTGTGCTGCATAATTATTGTATTCCGGTGTTCCTTGGATAGATTCATTATTCGTAAACCAGTCCTTGTAATTTTGGACATGAGCAGCATAGCTCGCCTGCATTTTGTCAAGCCTAGCTTTTATTTCGAGTACATTATTTCCGCTAAAAAGAACAAACGAATCAATATTAAAAGACAATTAGGTAAACTAAAACGTACGCCATGATAAAAGAAGTTAATTCACAAATTACGAAACTTTTTATAGATTGCTACTTTTAACTAATGCTGTTTATCTTAGCTTTGTATGGTTACTTGTATAAGGTTGGTAAAGTGCGTACAATGCAATTCCATGTGAAAGTATTTTGCTTTTTAAAAACGACAGCATTCACTTTCTGATTTAAGATAATTGGTGAATTTATATACCTAATCACTAACAATGGACGAGACTTTTGACCAACTAAGTGCTAAGGTTGCAGAGGAGACTGAAGGTATCAATAGATACAATCCTGGAAATATTCCATTGTTGGAGAAACTTATCGATGCGATGGTTTCTGAAAAAAAATACGACAAAGACGTTTTGCTGACTACCCTAAAATTGTTCCAACTCAACACCCAATAGTGAGTTTGTTACTTAATTAATCTAATTTTTAAAAAATTTCCTTTTTAGCTACAATGAACCTGTTGTCGTCAATATACTTTTAAAAACAATGACTGTTTTCCCAAGAAATGACTTTGCCATCGCGAAATATCTTCTGGACACCGACAAAATCAGTACTCCAGAAATTAAAGCTGTACTATTACTTGGCGAGATTCTCGAAACTTGCAATTTCCCTGTTTTCTGGTCGATTGTCCGTGGAGATTACGTTGCTCGGGAAGGTAACGATGAAAAATATAGATCAATGAGTCACCTTCAAAAGCTAATCAAAAGCATTCCTGGATTCGAAGATGAAACAAGAAGATATGTGTCTAGTGTTGTTGATTGCACCTTCCAACAATTAGAAAAAACCCTTTTAGCAAAATTGTTGAACGTTCCGGTTTCTAAATTGCCTTCTTATCAGAGAGAGAAAGGATGGTTGGACAGTAAGACGGACAATAAATACGTTTTTATCGCTAATCATGAAGATAGTGTCAAAAGCAAAAATATCGATGAAAAGATGACTTTTGAAAGTAAGTTATCCATTATTTCTGATTTTTAATAATTTTAATGATCCTTTTTTAGAATTCCGTCAACACACAGCTAATTTTTAATCATTTATAATCCATCAATTGTTAATTGTATTGCTTTTCTGTTGAAATAAAAATTGGCATTGAACCGTTGGTAATATGTTTTTGAAACAAGCTCTTTATTGTTTGGGCGCTTACTTCAAGGATCTTGACACGATTATGTGAGGAGACAGTCATAAATTGAGTCTCTCGTATGATTATCATGCTTTCATTCATTTATTTTTCCTCACTGTCAACTTACTTTCTTTTTACATTTCGTTTATTCTAATTTTAGACCATTTGTCTAATAAGGTTACAAGCAACCATGCATGACGATGATGATAGAAATATGACAATGAATAATAGTTACTTTGGCAATGACGATTCTCTTCTCGGGCCCAATCATAAATTTTATTACGATGACAGTCTCTACAATGATGACGAACAATTCAAACCAGCGTTAGTTTATTAACCACTTTGGCATTATTCAAATTTCATTTCAGAAGCAGCAAGAGATTCTACGTTGGCCTGGCAATCGGTTTAATTCTCTTTGTCTTGATCGCCATTGGCTTGTTCTGGATAATTGTATACATTCCCACTAATAAATTCGAATTTAACAGGAAGTCAACAGTCTATGAATCTAATTCTCCTATTCCAATCTACCAAGAGCACAAGAACTACAAGAACTTTCTCTTTGGACCGGAACAAGTAAACTCATCAGTCTTATGGGTTGATTCAAACACACCTTTTAATGCCGGCTATATTAAAATTAAACCCGTCCAGGAAAACAATAGAAATGGGAGGGTGATCACGAATTCAACGGTCCAAGTAGTAAGAGAAGTTATTACTAGGCATGAGTTCAAATTTGGCAAAGTTGTCCCCACTACAACGCAAGTTCCAGCTACCACAACTATTCAAACTACCTCAACTATTCTAACCACTATGAAAATACAATCTACCGAAGCTACCAAGGAAGCTGGTACGGAAAACAAATTCCATTCAACCAATTACTCCCCAGACATTGATGGAAGTTCAATTAACTTGGTAAAGATGGCTAGAACCGTTCATTCAAATGAGCTTTTTTCAACTTGTGACGAATACAAAAAAGCAGGAATAATGGATAATGGAATTTACTCGTTTAAATTAGGAAACTCTACAGTCAAAGGACAATGTGATATGTCTTCCCGAAAAGGACCTTTCTTAGTTCTCCAAAGACGTACATCCAATGAAGTTTCTTTCTCCAACCGTTATTATTCGGAATACGAAAAAGGTTTTGGCAATTTGCAGAATAATCATTGGTTTGGCTTGTCGAATCTTTACGAATACCAAAAATTAAGCGGGAACAACTTCCTTCTTCGCATTGAACTTCGTGAAAACGATTGCCTTGAGGACTGCACCTCAAACAGACCAACCTACCATTGGGGCGAGTACAAAATGTCAATTTCTGGGCCCTCTGAAAAATATCGCTTGACAATCACATTCATCACTGGCAATAGTACTTATACCAACAGCAATAAAGTCCGCGATGTTTTCTCCGAAGTTAGCAATCAAGTCGAATTCAGTACAATTGACCAAGACAATGATAGCAAAAAAGGAATTTCCTGTGTTTCATACAAAGGTCATGGAGCTTGGTGGCATCAAGCTTGCACGCATGTTTCTCTCAATGGGGACTATGCTAATGAAAATTCAAACAAAAAAGGCGGAATTATATGGTACAAAGCAAATGACTGGCGTAGTGGTAACTTGGAAAAAGCTTACTACATTTATCCGAAAGCTACATTGATGCTCGTCAAACCTTTTCCTAATTAATTAATAATTCTTAACTCTATTTTTTAAACTTCCTTCTGTCATTTTAATAAGTCTCTTCATAATAAAAATGCTTTAATTTATGTATTTGTAAAAGTTTATTTGAATGCTATATAAAATGACTATGTGATAATTTTTGATATTTACTTCTTTCCATAATAATAATAAGTTGATGAGGGATTGCTGTATCCGCTGCTGTACCCACTGTTGTAGTAGAGATTTCCGTCTGTGCCGTAGTAGTATCCATTATTGTTGTATCCGTTTGAATATCCATTGTTGTAATTGTATCCATTATTGTAGGTATATCCATTATTGTTGTATCCGTTTGAGTATGTATTTGAATAAGTGTTTGGAGTGTAATAGTACCAGTTGGAGTTTGAATTGGAATTACTCGTGGCGGGTTGATAAGAGGCGCCTGAAGGAACGCTGCTACAATCTACTCCAGTGTAAGTTGTAGTGTATCCATTTGTTGGAAGCTAAATAAGGTTATTTAATAGTCAATCATTAATTAATCACCGTGTATTGGCAACTCTCAGCAATTGAAAGCATTCCTAGTACAAATAAAGCGGACAAAAGGAAGTAAGTATTAGTATTCATGTTTCTGAAATTGATAAGACTTGAAGAAGTGAAGATCCCTCAAAAAGCATCCTCTTAAATACCACTCATTTCTATTTACCTTAAATCTAAAGAACCTATAAAAAATTCAGCCAATGTATCCTGACTTTTTGTTTATAATTTTGCCGTTGTCCTAACTGCTGTAAGATTGCATTGTTTATTTTATGAAGTAATTTTAGCTTTCTGGTGGTACCTTGTAATCAGCTTAACAATAAAAACTTTGTCAAAGGTTATCTTTGATTGTCCTCTTAGAAACCCTTGTAAATTTAAATCTATTTGTGTTATATTTTAAGTTCATAAGCATTATTTGTTTATTCAACAACATAAATTGATCAAATAGATATTTTTAAAGTGAGTCATTTTGTGCACGGTTATGTGACATATTAATAGACTATGTGCTTTAGTATTTGTTTCCTCGGTGAAATGTAGTGAAAAGTGATGAATTTATCATCATCTAATCAAATATCCTACGTCAAATGCAATGGTGTGATCTCTTTCAATTACAAAATAATAATTTTGATCACTGAGCAATGTTCAAACAAAATATACACATATTAAGAGGAGATACGTCATGGTTTTTGGGTTCAACTTTGAACTGTAATCAAAATACAGCATCTAATCTATCCAAAACACCCTGTTAAGGCAGCTATCAAGTGCAACGTGTCGACATTTATGATGACTCCAGATGGTGTAAAAAAGAATCATTCATACCTGGATTTTCAACATTCATTTCAATCTTTTTGCCAGTCCCATCGACTCTTCTAAATAATTTTGTGTTGCAACTAATCTTGTTCATCTTTTATAGATATCTAGATATTTATTTTTTTACTGCTATGACAACTAAAGTAATGAAGCGTTTCAATAAGAAGAACTTTTACAAAAAGAATCTCCTCAGAGACTTGGAAGCTCAAAATTCGAAGGAATCTCTAGGAACAGAGCAACTCGCTATGCTGGAAGGACTGCGCAAAAAAAGTGATGAGACTTCCAAGGTAGGTTGTTTTTGATGATTGAACTATTCTAAAATGATGGTTTAGACCAAGACGGGACGCATCACTATGAAAGAATTGTTTGGCGGAAATGAGTTGAATGCAGCTGATTCCAAGATGTCAATGAACACCTACAACAATCCTCTCTACTTGGATCCTTTTCAAATCCTTCAAATGCAAATTTTGATGGCTTCTCAAAAACACAACTTCAATAATATGAACTTTGGGCAAGATTTTATGGTACCTCAAATGCCTCTGCCTACTGGTCGCTTAACTCCATCCGGTGTTGGTATGCATGATGCCGACTATGCCAAAAGACAGGCAAAGAGCACTAGTTCTTATCAAAAAAGACCACCATCTGCCTCCTTCACGCGGTCATTTGACAGAAGTTGCAACACCGATTTTATGAATCATTTCTTCCCAACCTCCCAAGCCGAGCCACAAAAAGTGGTCGACAAAAACTCGAACAAGCATCTCTCAAACGGTCTCAATTCGTATCATTATGGTAAGTTATAAACGTAGCCATGTCTCACACCGAATTTTCGCCAACAGTTTAAATGGCCTTGGAATAATGCCTATTTGACTTGACTGGCAGCCAATTCGGTCCTGTTTCAAATTTCGATTAAATAAATTAGACCCACGTTATTAATCCTATTTTGTACTTATAGAAATGAATCGCAACACTCAAACGTCACGTGTTAACACTCAGGCTGGCTATGGAAACAAAGGAAACAGTTCCTTCAGCAATAGCAAGGGCACCAATCCCAACTATATCAAGTCTCCACCTGGCAACAATGGAAAGATGAGTAGCAGGAAATTGTTTTTTGTTCCCTACATGACTCATGAACAAGTAGCTCGTGGAATTAAAAACAACGCTTTGGTCACCGTAAGTTTAATTTAAATAAAAGGAATGTATTTTAAATGCTATTTTAGGGAACAATCAGAGTCAACCAAAGGAATTACGAGGAGAGTTACATCGACAACCCCGAAGGAGATGACCAAATTGATGTCCTTATTCTTGGGCTACACGACAGAAACCGCGCACTTCACGGGGATACAGTTGTTGTAAAATACAAAGAACGTATCAATTGGGTTGTACGTGAGAATTTGTACCAATCATGGAGAAATGGAAAGCTGAATGTTGTCGTCGATGACAACGGCCAACCTATCTCTATCCCCCCTGTCAACGAAGCAGCTGCACCATTGAGCGAAGTTGATGAGCTATTGAACTTCATGCCAGCAACCTTTAGATCCAGACTTGAAAAGATTGAGACTGTTGAGGTTGGAAGTGAGGAAGCAGAGCATTCATACGACAGAAACGCTTTGTTGTCGATTGCTGCTGGTATGGAAACCGTCAGAAGAGCAAACATGGCAAATGACGCTGGACTGTGCCATTTAAATGAAGAGCAATGTACTGGAATGAGAAAGCTACACATTTCTCGTGTCCCTCACGCTGAAGACGGTGAACTTCACTGCCCAGAATCACCAAACTCTCGCAAGCCCCAACTAAATGCCTCGGGCATCCGCAAGACGGTATTCCGTACCTTAGCTGACATGGCTCCGGAAGATTGGGGAATGCCTGACGTCTGCCTCCAAAAGACTGCCGAAGTCGTCTACATCAAAGAACAACGACACACCCGCATGGCTGTTGGCCAACTTAAGCCACTTCAAGATGGTAACAAAAACTTTGCCCTATTTTCTCCAAGCGACCCTCGCATGCCACGTATGATGATTCCTGCCGATCAACTACCCGACAAATTCTACGACAACCCAACTGAGTACAACAAATTTGTATTTGTAGCCAGATTAGTCGAATGGGGCAACCAACAATTCTCAAGAGGCAAACTCTACCGTCCAATCGGTTTAACGACTGAAATTGACGCTCAATCCAAAGGAATTCTTATGTCGAATGGAGTTGAATTCAAGGACTTCAGCGCCACAGCCCTTTCCTACTTGCCTTTTCTCTCAGCTGATCAATTTGAGATTACATCCCAAGATGTTGCTTCCAGAAAGGACTACCGCTCCGAAAGAACCTTTTCAATTGATCCAGCTGGTTCAAAAGATCTGGATGATGTTATTCATATCAAGAAAAATGAAGATGGAAGTTATGAAGTGGGTGTGCATATTGCTGACGTCTCTCACTTCCTCGATCCAAAGACCGAACTTGATGAGTGGGCTCAAAGACGTGCTGAAACTGTTTACTTGGTAGATAAGTGTATCCCAATGCTTCCTTCAATCTTAGCTGAAGAACTGTGTGGATTATCCCAGGATGCTGATCGCTTCGCTATGTCAATCGTTTGGAATCTAAGTAAAGATGGAGAAATAGTTGATGAGTGGATCGGCAGAACTATCGTTAAGAATAAAGCCCAACTCTCCTACGAACAAGCTAACGAGATTCTTGAAAATCCTGCAAAATCCTTCGAAAACAAAGTGATGGCTGAAGTAAAGGAAGATTTACTTGAACTCGCTAAACTACACAAAGTCATCAACCAAAGAAGAAAGGATGAAGGTTATCTATTCCTCCCCCAGGCTAGTATTAACTTCAAGTTTACTCCTGGAAGTGAAGCACCAATGGCAGTCACCATGAACAAACCGAAACTTGCCAAGGAAATCGTCCAAGAATTTATGATTATGGCTAATATCTGTGTTGCCAAGAAACTCGAGAAATCTTATCCAAAACTTGCCTTGCTAAGAAGACAGCCCCAGCCAAAGCAGAAGATCCTCAACGATACAGTCGACATGTGTTCCAAATTAGGATATTCATTCGATGGGTCAAGTGTCAAATCAATGGCAGCTTTCCTGGATGAATTAAAGTCTAAGCCTGAAACCAAAAGCACAGTCTACCACGTCGTCAATCAATTAGTTGCAAAACCAATGCAAGCTTCTCAGTACATTTGCTCAGGTTTAACGAAAGGAGAAAGTGAATGCAAGCATTATGCGCTAAATGTTGCTTTCTATGCACACTTCACATCGCCAATCCGTAGATATGCAGACATTATGGTACATAGATTGTTAAGTGCTTCTCTTGGATACACTGCGGAACCTTCAATGTCCGCAACGGAGATGGAGTTGATTTGCAAAAAATCCAACGAAAATAGAGTTGGGGCCAAGAATTGCAAGAACGCAAGCAATGAGTTGTATCTTGGTTATTTGATTAAGGAGCTCGGCAAATTGGAACAGATCGGAGTTGTTACTGCTATTCAGGAACAATCCTTCGAAGTCTACTTCCCCAAGCTTGGTTTGACCAAAAGAGTCTACTCAAACAGACTCCGCCTGACCAAAGATCCAGAATACGAAAGCACTCCAGTTCCCTCAATGACTATCCAGTGGGACTTCTCGGCAAACACTCACAACACCTCCAGAGAAGAAGAAAAGGCAGCTGAAGGCAAACCTCAAACTTTCGACCAGACTATCAAAATGTTTAGCCCTGTCCGTTGCGTCCTCAGCCCTACCGTCGAACCCTTCAAGTTTCAAACCACTATTGTTCCTACTGGAGACTCTGACATCACTGCTATGTTAAATGAATTAAACTCAGAAGCAGTCTATTAGAAACATTATAAAAATTGTAAATTGGGTGTTTATTATCTTATAATTCCAATTACTAAGCGTCCTTGTTGTTTAAGCTTAGGGGTTGGACTAATATTCTATACTGTTGTTTAATAAAATAAATATTTAAAATGTTTTCTGTTCATCGATACAACTAATTGTTTAAAATATCTTTTATTACTTTCTAAAAACAAATGTTTAAAATATCTTCCGTTGATTTATACATATAATTGCATAAAAGATTCTGAGTTGATAATCAAAATAAATTCCGGGACATGCTGTGTTGATTAATAATAATGTCTGATGACTATAAACCAAAGGCAGTCAATTTGTGTCAAAATTATTCACTTTCTTTTCGTTTAAATATTAGCAAAATAGTTAAACACATGTACGATCATTCGAAGTTTACATCCAGATTTAATCTTAATATATGGGCAATTAATTTATATTAACTACATTAAACGTGCATAAGCATTCAAATTTCATGGCTACAAAAGGTTCCTTCACCAACGATTAGTCACACAGTTGTATTATTGCAACATGCCTCGTTGCGAAACCTCCTCGGACTACTTTGCTGAAAGAGAGAAAAAAAGAGTTTCTCAAGAAAACTTAACTCCCGTCTATCTATGAATTGCGACCGTTTTAATGGTCCTGAATTGGATGCCAAAGAACTTACCTTGAAAGATCCTTGTAACTTCCCAAATCAAAGGGGAAAGCTACTAGTTTCTAGAAGAGATTTGCTTCTTTTGTTTGAAGGATATGGTGTTCTTGAGGTGGTCAAGAACAGAGACAACAACAGATTGAATGGGTCTATTTTTATTGATACTTCTAGTAAAGCTGACTCCGTCCGAATTATCCAAGACTACGAAGGGATGGCTATTGACAGGAAAGAAATGGTTTTTGTGAACATGAACGCTATCGAAATAAATAAATCATCCATCTTCGATAGACTCTCAGTGAGAAAGCCTAAACATCGCATCAAAAACTTTTATGATTTCAAAAGTAAATTGAGTCTTTTCAATTGGCACTCAACCTTTAAAAACAAGCGTCACTTCCTCCCCAAACAAAAGCCCTTCTTGACCTCCTATATTAGCCCTGCCAAGATACAACTACTTTCGAAACTGGGTAATGATTTAGATGAGTACATGCAAAAATAATTACTTTCCTAAATATTCTTGATAATATTTTTGATTTTGAATAATATTTTATACTCTACTTCATCAGAAATTATTTGTTTATATCAATAATCGTATATTAATAATATTTTATTCGGTAAACAATAAATATATGATTTTTATTATTATGTTTAATAAATATATGATGTTTGCTATTATGTTTAATAAATAAAAATCTCATTTTTACGTCTACTAAATAACTTTACAAGTTCATGCTTTAGTTCAGGGTTGCCAAAATAGTAAATAAATATACGCGAACAACTGTTAATTGAGACGAGGATGCTGATAAAGTCTGCTGCTATGGTGTAAAATCTACTTGAATTGCCATCTTCGTCCCTTAGTAGGGATGTGCTTGGGTAGATATTTTCGAGGATATTTATGAAAAAACTTAGCATGTTACAAGTGAGATAAGTCGAGACAATGAATATTATTGTTCGTGTTTGATAACGTAATTTGTTTCGCTCTTCTTTGTTGATGTTGTTTGTGCATTCTGAAACAAATTACTCGGATAATTATGGAGTTAATTAGGAACCTTACCTTTTCGGAGTAATGCTGCTATTTTGGGTAATTGGGTAAATTCCGTATGCCTCCAATGTTTATGATTCAATTTTCTCTTCATCAACGTAATTATCATTATGTTTAAAGATGTCAACAATACGAAGGGAGCGATGATGTGTAGTAGTGTGAAGACATAAAAGTTGAACTGGGAAAATAATTGATACTTGCTTAGTAGTGGGATAAATGCAAAGTTTTCCAAAACTTGGCAATGAGCTAAAAATTGTATTGTGTATTCAAAATGAGTTCCTATTCGTATCAAAAATGCACAAATTAAAACTATCAAAACAATTCGTTTTCTGCTGTCATTCCTGTAATTATTTATTAATTAACACGCTCAAAACAGTCATTAGTATTCATATTAAACAACTTACATCACTAAATACTGTGCCCAACTGAAGTTACCGACAACACCGAATCTTTCGATCGTACCCAGTAAGACAATGTATGTTGAAGCAAATTGAACTTGTCTTGCTAATCCGTACAAGATTAACGCATAATCATGCCATAACTCATGTAAATACCCGTTCTTATGATAAATTGCCAAAGCATCCAACGACATCAAAGGAATGTAGATTAAACAAATAAGGAAATCAAGTATACTCAAACAAAACAAGTATAAAAAAGGAGAATTTCGTTTTTCGGAAGTTGCAAATATCCGCATCAAAATGATATTACAAATGATGCCTAACACAGCTATTGGCGTTCCGAAGTAAATCACTATATCGTATCGAATCCAATCGTAACTCTCTGATGGTTGACATTCAACCACATTCGTACCATTACTAGTGCTATTAAATAAAGCACTTCCATGTTCTTCGGAACTTTCCATACTATAAAACACAATACATTAAATTCAAAACAACTTGCAATTCAAAAAGAATCCTTTTATTGATATAACAAGACTTTCTTTTATATAAAAAAGTACTCAAAGTCCGAGGGAATTGAGAAGTGGGGTAAAAATACATTTCCTTATCGCAAACTTTCTCATCACCTAATACGAACCTTAATATGTTGAGCAGAGGAAGTTTGAAAATGAGTCTATTTAATAATAGCAAAATTATTAGTTAAAGTGTACATATCGATGAATGGTGGTTTAAAAAATGTTATTGTAAAAACGTGCTTAAACGCTTATTATAGATGCCTTCATATAGACATAAATGTATGGTAATAAATGAAATTAACTGCTCTTCAAATAGATTATTAATATCCTTACATTTACTGTTATCAGAGGGAATGGAGAAATCTATGGGTTAGTCTTGGATAAGTGATGATGATGAAATTGAGATGCAAAACTCTTCAAAAGGAGGAACTTAACAAAATATAAGACATTCGCTTAGGAATCTATTAAGAATCATAATTGTATGTAATAAGGATTTATAGATTAAATGTTTCTCATCTATATATTTACCATCGTCCCGGCACTCAATTCCGCAACAAATAAATACAAACAAAACACCATCATACCATGATATGATATATTATTGTTTGTTAGAAAGAAATTGAAATATCCAGCCAACATACTTAGTTGCATTAAATTTGTCACTAGATGAGATTTCAACTTAATATAGTGGTCCGCTATCATTACTTTAAATATCATAATTATTCTGCTTTATCCTTGGATTAGCTAAATATTTAATTAACCCATTAATAATCCTTATCATACCAAAAGAAAGGGTAATGACGATAGATGTGATTAATCATTTATTTAGAATAATCCTAAACATTTCCATCAAATGTATACCTTCCTCAATTACATGAGGCTAATGGCTTTCATTAATTAAATATGTGTTTAGTAAAAAGGAAAGAGTGATAAATAAAAAATTTCAATTTATGAAATGACTTTTCAATTAAATAATGGACTTGGCATGTACATGTTTGTGAAAAGAAATGTATGATTGTTATTTATTAGGATAAAATTCCATTCATCTCCATATTAAGAATAGATGAAAAAGTAGAATTTGGAATTGTTTATAAATGAGATTCAAACAAATAAAACTGGGCTTAATTATGACTTGATGTGGAAGAACATTAATTTCTCGATTCATATCAAAGAAGAGGTTGCGTGGTTGAAATCATCCGGACTGTTTTAAAATAGATGTTTATTATTATAACTTTTGTGAATGATGATAATAACATTTTTGGAGGCTACATTTGTTTTTTGCGACAAATGTATATTTCACTTTTATGTTTAGTTTAGTGTGAATTAGTATACTTGATATACTAATAGAGTTCGTACATATTAATTGTCAAACCAGGAACAACTTTCAATTATTTATTATTTTTAATCAAAAATTGAAACTGAATAATATTATTAAATGGGCTTAGCTCATTTCGTAGTTGATCTTGAGAGTTTTTTCTGAACTGCGCTAAGGTTACAGTTGGTATTAAGTGCACTTTTAGGGTACGAAGTAAGCATCGGTTTAATCTCAGCATACAGGTTCTTGCGGTTTTTGAAGGTAGCAAAAATGGAAATCAGACGTACTAAGAGGGTTCAAGATAATGTCCTTGGGTATAGATCAACCTTGCCAACGGAATGCGGTCCGTACTTTGAGTAAGTTGCCCCAAAACCAACCATTAACATACCTTTTCAGGGAAATTAATATTGATGGCAGAGAGTTGACAAGAATGCGCTGCATTCAAATGTTTACGGCCTGCAAAAGAAGTACTGAACCATTCCGGGGACCAAAATTAGTGAGATGCTTCGCTCGTTATTATTATGACTCTAAATGGTGGTTCTTCGCCTTCGATGCTAATGAGCACGTACATATAATATCTTATTCAAATCCACCTATTTATTTTTTGATTGAAATCGGGCGCTTTATTCGAACCGTCCCTTTCAAAGAGCATGAACCTGACAACTAATATTTATTGGCTATTTGTCGTTTAATTTCTTTTACTTACATTATCTTTCATTTAATATTTATTTAAATAAACTGTTTTTTGTTAAACTTGCAATCTTAACATCTTTTTGATTAACTCAGAAAACGTTGCATTCAAACATGTGTAATGACTTTGTTTAACAAATGAACTGACTACTCCAACTCCACGTCTTTGGGATTTTTTATTAGCACTAAGGCGCATTGAAAGATGTCTCATATGAGTAAAAAGAGTTAGACACAAAGTTAATTGTTGTTATTAGGAACTCGGATTATAGGTAACAAACTGGAAATGATTAACTTACGCTTTGGAATAGTTGGATTAATATCCACCAGAATCTTCTTCTCAACTCCATTTCCGTTATAGTTTCTTTGTATATAAATATTCGTTCAAAGCAAATGTTTTAGCATTAGAGGAATACTGAATCTGAGAAAATACAATTATTCCAGACATACTAGTTGTATTAATTAGGATGAAGTTTATATCTAGATACCGTTATTTAATAAATATCATTCCCAAATATTTCTCGCCAAAAGTCTCAAGTAAACAAATTTAAAATCAATAATCAAATTGAAGTTATCATACAACGGATAATTCATTAAAAGAAATCCATGATTGTAATCTGGATGAAATATGGGAAACTTAGTTGAGCAAGTAAAGTGTATACAAAAAGTATGCTATATACCTTCTATTAAAACGCAATCTCCGCCCAACTTATTTTTAAACTAATAACGTTCGTTAAATTTGAATTTTAAATTACAAATCTACATTTAATTGTTTTAATATGCATCAAATAACCTTCTAAAAACCGATAAATAAAACTATTTTTCACCAAATTTTCAACAAATCAACAACCTACCTCTTCTTCTACTAACTCCAAACCAACAATGATCGGAAAAGCTACCCGTTTCAAGAACAAGAAATCCTCGACCATCCAACGTGCTCGTTCCAACATGAAGCATAGACTCTTAAACAGGAAGCCAAGGACAACTGTCTTCCATGCTTCTAGAAAATATGTCACCTCCCTTCACAAGAAAATCGCCGACAGAGTTTTGAGTATGGCTGAAGCAATCGCTTCCTCTACCTTTGTGGCAACTGGATCAGCTACCTCAGTCCTTGCTCTGCATGAGACTTGCTCAGGCTTTTTGTGCAAGATGAAGGACTCTGTCTCTGACTCTGTTACTCAACTTCAAACTCAAAACTTGACTGACAAGAAAGCTCGTCGTATGCTCTATTCCTTCTTTCAGTTATTTGTTGATGCCGTTGAATCATGCTCAATCCTCAAGCCAACTATCCCAGTCTGCGAGACTTGTTCTCTATTCTTGGAAACTTACTCTGATGCCATCAGCGATACTTCAATCAATGTCGCTGCTTCCGAAGAAGACTTGCAAAAGGCTACTGATTCCTCCGTACGTTCCTTCATGGATCTATTTGCTGATGCCTGCTCCTCTACTCACCAACAATTGGAAACAAAGTTGTCTGAAGATTGTGTCAGACTGATCAAGTATTGCCAAGCTGTCGTCCCTTACGTTACCAAGGATATTCATGCTACTCCAGTTAGAAGCAAGCAAGACACTTCCTTCCTTTTTGAGAAGATTATCTCTGCCTTCAACGCTTTTGTTTTGCTCAGTAGTACTACTCTTCAATTACCTCCACGCATGTATTTTAAAATGGATAAACTTATCCAATTTACTATGCCTGCTCCAAAGCTGATGCTGGCTGTTGATTCTTTGATCAAAATGAAGTCAGACAGACTTAAGATGGCTTGCCTGCGACTTAAACCGGCTAACTCAGAAAGAAGTTTACCTTCTGTTAGTATGAGTTCCAAGCCTTCTGACACTCAATATCACACATCCTTAGAAGATGGTTTTGCCACACCAGCCACTTCTTCTTTCGAAGACATCTGTCGCGATCTCTTTGGAGTCTTCGACGACGTTGAATCTACAACTGGAGCCGTCCGAATTACCCAAATTACTTCAGAACTAGCCATTCCAGAACCAATTCCTGCCCAGAAAGCCGTCTCCTACCATGCTCCCGAAGAAGCATGTTCAGTGTCCTTCGCCAACTACATCAAACAAATGGAATCCCACAAAGTGGCTCTTTCCTTCACGATCCTAGCAATGGAGTCCTTAGAAAAGATTATCAAGGAACAAAACGAAAGAATCAAGCTTCTTGAAGGATGGATGATGTAAAGAATATGTGTTTTAACTATATTTGTATGTGTTTGTTTGGTGTAAATAAAAATGTAACACTCTTTTGCGTTCGATTTACTATCTGTTTTGCTTCCAATTAATATCGACCTGCCAATTGTTTGTAGGGCCACGACTTTGGCATAATCTATGTACTATAAAATAAACCAAAAACACGTAGCCATTGAGTTTCCTCATATCTCCCAGCGATTGTCTTAGACGAAATCCCAACCATTGTCATCGCGATTCAAACGTAACACATCATTCATTAAGTTGTAAATATAAGGCTATTACGGAAAAATGTTTGCAAGCAACGGTGAGTATTGTGTATTAGCAACAAACCTCAGTCAACTCTATGATTTACGAGTAAGTTTTTGATGGTTTTGGATTTTTTAATTTACATTCTTAGGGTAAAACAAGTCAAGAATCATCAAAGTTCGAGGAAGTAGTTAGTGAGAACTTGGACCTTAAACCTCGATTCCTGAGCAACTACCTCGTAGGCGATGAGGACAACGGGAACATTTTCAATAACAAGCCAGATTCCGTGTTAAAGGAATCTGTGTTGGAGGCATATCTTATGAAGTTGTCTTTATGCAAAGGTCGAGGTGATATTCGAGATGGCACAATTGGAGAAGAGATTCGAACTTTCTACGGGACCACCTTTACTGAATCTCTAACATCCACAGTCGAATATGATGTCTGCAGGACAATATTTGATGATTTTACCAAGTTAAGTGGTACTTGGGGTAACGACTTCGTGGATCATGGGACAAAAGAGATCGTTAATTTTTGCCGGTTCGTCGTAATCGAAGTCTTCTCTGGTATCTTCGTCCACCACATATCACCTTTGCCGCTGAATTTCATGAAATTAAGTGATGCAATGATCTACATCTTCCATGAAAAGAAGGTGTCGGATGAGAAGCAGTTGAGGGATTGGATTGACTTCGTGTCAGCAAATGTGTCTGAAGATTATTTGAAGGGGCTGTTCAAGCCTATCTTTATGAAGCTGAGGACGTTGGCGATTGATGCTAAGTGCTACAGACACATCAACTTTACAAATATGAAATGTATGAACAAGGATCTTAGATGGCTACCGCTTATACTTCTTACCAGATTGATCATTCTTGGGGCAGAGACCAAAAGCCGATTCAATTTAGTAGATGTCCTCTGTAGTATGGAGAACTTCAAAATCAAATTCTTAGGAAACTCAAACCATGGGTACTATGAATGCATGGCTAGTTATTTGGGGCCTTTTTTCTCTCTTGGAATATTCGAAAATGGGGACACTGAAAGATCTCCTGAGCTGAAGAAGATGTTTGGCGATGTTGGAATTGAAAGAGTGGAAAAGAATGACGTCTTCACACAAATCAGAAACTCGTATGATGAAATTCGTGAAAACCTTAAATGCTTGACTCAGGTACTAGTATGCAAGCCTTCAACAAGGAAAGCGACTACTCGATTCTTAGTGGATGCGATCGGAGCCAATTACTGCAGAGGAAAACTCCAATACAGCAGGAAGGATAATATGGGCTCAAGCTTTACCACGAATCTTGTTTATGTGGTGGTCTACCTAGCCGCTAAAGTTAAACTGGAGAGGTTAGACTACAATTATCTGGCCAAGAAGCAATGTGCCTTCGACTTGAAAGACCTTACACGGATAAACATGAACGAAAGTGCCATTCCGCAATATTGCGAGACTATTGAAGAAGGCGAAGAAGTAACTTTTAACTCTCTGATTTTCTACATCGCTCTATTTGCAATCCACATAGGCTATGCTGGGTTGATTAACGACTACAACACTACAAAAAGAGAATACGAGTATCTCAAAAAGGATTTGAACAAGCACCGTGCTGCCTTCGATAAACATAGAGGAAGTGGAATTGTGAGTGGAGATTTGGTTACCACGTACATGTCATACAAGCTTATGGAGGAACAGTCTTCTGTTGTAAAGTACACGTTGGTCTTACAAATGACGCTCCTCCACGACCTTAACATCAACAAGGTTATCTACAGTCTGATGGATAAATGGGGCATGTATCTCCTAAACATGATTCATCCCGATGCCAAGTTAAATCACATTCCTGCTCAGCCAAATGATATGTTCAAGAATTTGCCGGAGTTCATGGTGGATGATTTTGCTTGCTACTTTCCAGTTGCTTACGACTTCTGAAAAGTTGGCGTCTTCAAGTCTAGTGTTTGTGCAAAGGTTGATGTCGGTCCTGTCTGTGTCTCCGCAATACTTTCGTGCCCCATTTACTTACGCTAAGTTATTGGAAGTGATTGTTCAATGCTGGAGTAAGGCAAGCAGTTCGGTTTCCCAACAATACTACCAGCAAATCTTGATGTCGCCAGGAGTATGTAACAAAATTACGCCAGTTTTGATCAAGTATTATTGTGATGTTGAGTCAACTGGAGCTGATACTGAATTCTATGACAAATTCAACATCAGACGTTGCATTCATTTTATCTTTGAACGCTTTAGGGAGAGTTCGAGTCAAAAGGGAATGTTGGTAACAGCGATGAATGGACAGAGCAATGAGATTCAGAGATTTGCTAATATTGTGATCAGTGACGTTTCATATTTGTTTGATGAAGTTGTGGGGGGGATGAAGAAAGCAGTCAAACTTGAAAAAGAAATCGCTGCCGAAACAGCTAATTCAAATGAAGCAGATTCCAGTAGTCGTCGTCTCCAATTCGAGGAGGTTAAAAGAGGTGTTTCTACATGGATTTACACCCTTGCCGAGTCTTTGGATTTACTCAAAAAGTTAACAGAATACGCTCATAAAATCTTCTTAGACCAACTGATCGGAGAACAGTTAGCAGCATTAATGAACTACAACCTAACAGAATTATCACCTCCAAATCACGTCCACTTCGAATCTCCAACACTCGTCAAAGAACTCAACTTTGAAGGTCGCAATTTGGTCACAAAAATCATCACTGTTTACAATTGCTTGTCAATGGCAGATGTCTTTTCTAAGTATGTTGCCGCTGACGAAAGAAGTTTCACTCCTGAAAAGTTTGCTGTCATCCTGAAAGGTCTTAAAGAACAGATGAACTTCAATGGAGCAATCCATGAGAAGTTTTCAGCGTTTGTCAAAAATGCTAGCGTTCATTATGCATTAAAGATTGAAGATGAAGACTTCGGAGAAGAGATTCCTGAAGAATTCATAGATCCAATTATGGGTAACATCATGCTTGATCCTGTGCTATTGCCAACTTCCGGCCAGATTTGTGATCGAAAAACTATCATAACTTCTTTGCTGACTGTCCAGAAAGATCCATTCAACAGACAGGAGTTAACTAGCGACCAACTAGTACCACAAGATGAGTTAAGGGTAAAAGTGGAGAATTGGATTTGTGAAATGAGAGCAGCTAAAGCGGCTAAACTTGTCGCCGATCAAGAAATGGAATAATTTCAATAATAAGTAACAATTAAAATTTATAACTAATTTAATTGTATGGAATATCAATAAAATATTTGTCAAGTTGTTTTTAACCTTTTTAAATTATTTGTTTTTTTGCTTTGTATTTTTCTTTTAGTTGATCCTTGTTGAATATCTGGAAATTCAAACTTCTCATCAAACGACCACATAATAATCCAGCGCATTGTTTTCCCTTGTATAATTTCATAAACTTTATGATTTATCTCTTTTAATTTTGGGAGTAACAAGGCTATACTGCTTTTCTTTCCAACCAATGAAGTGAACAAGTTGATTTTGTTTGATAAATCAAGACTCTCTTTAATCATATTTCCTACAAATTCAACTTCGCCTCCTTTTGTCGATAACTCCGAGATAGTTGCAATTGTTGTGGATCTTGGATCATCTCTACTTGTTTCAGTCCATTTATTCACAAAGGTTTCACTATAAAATCTGTTAAATTTTGCAGTAACTTCATCGTCCGTAAAGAATGGGGGATTGCACATGCTAAAGACAAATTTATTCTCTGGTATTAATTGTTCAGTACAATTGAAAATTGTGTCCGAACTCTCATTGTGTACAATTGATATTAAATGATCCAACTTGTTGTTATTAATGATTATTTTTCCATACTCAATAGATTTCTGATCTGTTTCCGTTCCAACAAAAGACCATTTTAATAGTTTCGATCCAAGTAAAGGATAAATCACATAAGCACCTGTTCCGATGTCAACTCCAGCAATTGAAACATTCTTATCCACTAAATTTGCTTCAATAACGTCATCAATAGTAAGCAAGTAATCCAATCTATTGCTTAATCTTGGAATAAGATTATTACTTGAGAAAACAACCTCCAAATCAAAGTTCTCTTTCAAAAGAGCTTCCGTTAAAGCTCCTACACACTCATTGCTATTAAAATCAACCGTAAACTAAAAGCAAATCTAATTATTTACATAATCAGTTACAACTTACCTTTCCTTTTTTATTTAATGTACAAAAGTGCCTCAATTTAGCATACTTAGTGGCTAGTTTATCAAAATCAGGTTTGTTACTTGAGTAAATATTTTTTGGATGCATTTGAATGTACTAAGTAACTACGTTCCAACTGTATCGCCAATTATCACGTCAAGAAAACAGTAATTATTTTGATTTAATAAGATGCTACGAAACTTTAGTAAAATTCCCTTAATTGGGCCAATTAGGAATCGCCATGTTTCAAAAGTAAGTTTAAAAAAGTGTTATTTAATGATTTATAGAATTAGGTTTTAAATGAAACTTTACTAACGCCTTTATCAACGCCAATTCCGGGTTTCGAAAACTACAAAACAGTTACAGCCGGTGAGACGATCGAATTGTTTAACAGCAAAATAACGAAACTCTCAAATGGCTTAACTGTAGCGACAGAACGTGCATACGGAACCTTCTGCACAATCGGAGTAGCAGTAAATTCAGGATGCAGATACGAAACCTTCTATCCCCAAGGAACAACTCACCTTCTACAAAAGCTAGCCTTTTCATCTTCTCTAAACTATTCAGATCCTGGTGAAACAGAGGCCTTAATCTCACGAGGTGGAGCTCTATTAGATTGCCAAAGCACGAGAGATTGCTTTCTTTATGCTTCTTCGTGTTTCCAAAAAGGACAGGAAGACATTTTATCAATTATAGCTGATACTCTCCACAGACCTTGCCTTGAAGACCATGAATTAGAAGGTGCCAAAGATATAGCGGCTTCTGAATTAAATTTTCTGCTCAGAAACCCCGATCCAGAACCTTTAATTAATGATTGGCTACATATGGCAGCTTTTAAATTAAATACTTTGGGAATATCTAAGTTTGCAAATGGGGATTCTGTTGATAAGATTACAAAACAAGATTTATATACCTACATGTCTCAATATCATGCTCCTGGGAATATGGTTATTGCAGGAGTTGGAGTAGATCATGATAGTTTTGTTGCTTCAGTGAATGCCAATTTCGTCGAGAAGGTGCCTATTTGGGAGTCAGATAAATCATTGCTGAAGGACAAAGTACCTCGTCTTGACGATTCTTTCTCGCAATATACGGGTGGTTCAATTTACAAGGAAGCTGATTTAAGTAACAAGGGACTGTCAATTGTTGAATTCCCAGAACTTACTCATTTTGCATTAGGATTCGATGGAACTAGTTTCAAATCGAAAGATTTTGTCGTTGCCTGTGTAATGCAATCTATTCTTGGTGGAGGAAAGAGCTTTAGTGCTGGTGGTCCTGGGAAAGGTAGCTTAAACAGAATTATAAAATATTCCTTCTTATATGAAAATACAATGGCTAAAATTTATAAAAAGTAAAGAATAGACCAGGACGCTTAACTTAGGAAGAAATAGAATTAGAACATAATTGTGAATCAATTTTTCCCACAATTATTTTTGAGATCCTTTTAGCAATAGTAGGTTGCTTTCTATACATTCGATTCGCCACAAGCATCAATATTGGTTACTATATTTTGCAAGTCCAATATAGCAGAATATTCGTATTCATGGGCTCCATTACTAGTTAAGCCATCAATCAAAACAACTGCCAATTGTCTCTTGTCATGCAAAATATCCATAATTTTGGTTTCTTTCCACTCAATGGTATAAATCTTGAATAGTAGGATTGACTGAATTTGTGGTGTTTATCGAATCTTGTTTTGATATCACCAGAGACATCACAATAACAATTCCTTTAGTTGTCATCCACTAAGAGTCTAAAGTTAGAATCAGCTTTATACTGCAAATCATGCCAAAACATTTAATATTATCATTAGTCTGGAACTTTGTATATTTCCCAAAACGCTTGTCATTGAGGAAGCCCACTAGGTAAGAATTCTCCGAAAATGCACTGCTATACATTATACTTTTTAATAATTGTAGCATTGAACTGCCAAAGAACCACTGTGTCTTTTTGTAATGCCTTCTTTGTTGTCTTCTAATAAGGCTTTTAAACCGTCAACTATCAATTCAAGCCCCTGTTCCAAAGTCGTCATTCCTACATCATTCGTTGGTACCCCTAATAGAGATCAGGTAACTTGTTCAGTGACTGCTAAATTGATAGTTACTACTTACATTATGGAACCCCTTCTGGCTTCATTGTATCACATATTGTGAAAGACAAACTCCTGCATGAATCACTCTTGTCTGAATAACCTTCTTTCTTGGATCTTCGTAGGTGCCGGCATTCTCTAATTTGTGGTTCATATCTACCAAATTGAGTTGAGATATTTTATAAAAAACAAGCTTGTTTACTTATGAAGAAGACAATTTCAATATCTTATTAAAACACGACATCTATTTGATATTTCTAATATTAATTATTAACGACCTTCATAGGAATGTACACGAGACTTTACATGAATGTTTTAAGATACAATGGATCCATGTATAATGCTCAAGCTTTTAATTATTCCTATGCCGATGGTGGAGCCTTCTGCATTCAAATCGGTGACAATCCAAACAACATGACAACTGCTGTCGATTACACGGTCAACGAATTTATTCAACTGACACGAGGAATTCCAGATGACGAATTAAGTAGGGCCAAGCATTTATTGAAGTCCCAATTATTAATGAATCTTGAGCAAAGACCAGTTATGTTCGAAGATTTGGCGAGACAAGTACTTGGACATGGAGTTAGAAAATCGCCCTTAGAATATATTCGTGAAATCGAAGCGGTTACAAGCGAGGACATCAAGAGATTAATGGAAAATATGCTGAATACAATTCCGACTGTCGTTGCTTATGGAAATTTGAAAAATATGCCAAGTTATGAAGACATTTGTGCAAGAATTCAAGCTGGAAGAACTCATTACAAAAAATAGTTTAATTTAAAGTAGCAAATGTTGTCGTTCGAATAATAAATTTTATTCTCAAATAAATATTGTTGCTCAAATAATAAATTTTATTCTCAAATAAATATTGTTGTTCAAATAAAATAGCAAAAAATACAGTTCCTCTAAAAGAATTAAAATGCAGGTTTTAAAAGAATGAAAATACAAAAATTCCATTGTTTTAAAAAATGTGAAAATACTGTCGTTTTAAATAACTTCTTCTTTATTTAATCGTATAAACGAAATTTTTGCCAAAAAAGACATTTATTTTAATTGCAACATATTGAAATTAAATAATATCATTACATTGATTAATTATGAGAAAATAAAATTGAAACATTAACGAGAGACAAAACATTAAATAATACAAAGAGAAAATTATCAAACGCATCTTTTGGCTGTTTATTCCATTTTTTCATCAGCCTTGGGTTTTCCTCTGGACATATAACTATCGAGATCTTTGTCCAAATCTTCAGCAGTTGGGACGGCTGTTTTCTTGGGACGAGCATCTCCTTTCTTAGCCCCCCCTTTTTTGAGGAATGGCTTTCCGCCTGAGGCTCTGTGATCACTCTTCACAATAGCGGTTCCTTTTTCCTTTCTGATTTGTGGTATCTTGCGAACACTGACACGACTCAAGATGGTTTGTTCGGCAGTGGCCCGGGAATCTTCTGCGAGATCAGTGAACTTCATGGACTTTCCTGCAAAAAATACAATTAGTTGAGAAATGTAAGCTGATAAAGTGTATCTTCAGTGCTTATTAAGAAGACACCAAAAACTAATAGTTCTTCATACTATGTCGTAAGTTCTTATTCTAATTGACTCTACAAACAAATTTTGAAGCCTTATGCTCGCGCTTTCCGAATATCCAGAGTAAGAACGTAAGTATCTTGTTTAGCTTGAACTTTTGGTATTCTTGTCAATACAGCACAATCCTCAAACGATGTGAAAAACGTAGGGAGGAAATTTTTTAGTATATAAAAATTTCAAAACTCTCGGACATACCATCGATAGCGACTCCGAAGAAGTCTTTGATTAATTTGGTGGCATCAGGCTTACGTGGAGTGTAAACCATAGCCGTTCCAAGAGATTGGCCCATCTCGTCGTGATTGATGATCACTTCTTTGATTTGGTAGCCTTTGAAAAGTTGCTCCAAATCAGCGGTAGAGACGTTTCTGGGCAAGTTCGAAATAAGGACTTTTCCTGCCCCTCCCGATGTGCTCACTGCAGAACGTGTTTTTGGGGCGAATTTAGCTCCTGCTCCTCCCGAAGTACGGCGAGATGTCGATGCAGCAGCGCGGCGACCGTTTCCAAAGATGGCGTCGTACTTGTCGTTCTTCCATCCAGATGATCTTCCTCCTGACTAAAATAGAGTTAATATTCTATTATTGGTTGACTCTAGTTTATTAACTTGCCTCGCGACGGTTTCCGCCACCTCTTGGACCTCCGCGACCTCTTACACTTTTCTTTCCTCTGGTTGATGCGATGACGTCATCGAGAGACATATTAACTGGATCAAAAGCCATTATATGAAGAAAATAGGTGCTAAACAGACTAAAAAAATAAAAATGATTAGTCACTGAGAAAAAGAACCTAAATTAAGAAATGAATGAAGAAACAACTATCGACTGTTGTCAAAAGACAAATGGCTAAACTTCTTTCATCAATCTTTTACTAAAAAGTGGGCCGTGCGGGAACAAAGTAAGTAACTCGAGATTAATAAAACTTTACATCAAATCCAATCCTTTTTATATGGTACGTATTGATGCGAGTATGCTTGTCTAAATAGTGTTTTGAATGACGTCTCTTTGGTCTGAATGTAAGCATCCGACTATCTCACGAAGAAGGGTAGCATACGTTGTGGTAGTGTGTGTATTCACTAACGCTAACATACTTGGTCCTTATTTTAAACGAAGAAATTTAATGGTGTCAGCGGTCGTAAAGATTATACAAGGAGATATAACTAAATTGAAAGTCGATGTAATCGTTAATGCTGCACAGAAAACTTTGCTAGGTGGTGGTAAGTAGGAGTTTTCTAGAAAGGTGTATTAATTTTTCTTATCAAGGTGGGGTAGATGGCGCTATTCATAAAGCAGCCGGTAGAGAATTGGTAAAAGAATGTGGGACCTTAAACGGATGCTTAACAGGCGAAGTAAAAAAGACACAAGCCTATAAAATTGTAGATGTAAAAGCTATCTTCCACACAGTCGCGCCTATCGTTCGAGGTCAACTTCAAGACAAACACAAAGTGAAACTAGTAGAATGCTACGAGAACTCACTGAAATTAGCAGATGAAAATCGGTATGAAACGATTGCCTTTCCAAGTCTCGGGACTGGATATTATGGCTTCCCATTCGAAGAGTCAGTACCTTTAGTTTTGGGTATCGTAAAGAAATATCTGGACAGCCACCCGCAAACATGGTTGAAAACCATCTACATATGCGTTTTTTCTGATAATGATTTGAAAGCTTATCAAAAAATGTACCCTGCTTATTTTCCCAAACACGTCATATGATATTTGTAATTTTCAATAAAATCTATTTTTTGACTATTCCCTTTATTAAAGTTTAATTTACAAATTGTGACATCTATCCATTACAAATTAGAGAACAATTGACTAAGGCAATTTGTTGTCAGATATTGTTTATCAAACCAACCATTACCCCATTTGTTTACTAAAAATCTTTTCGAGAATTTCTAAAACCAACAAAATATATTGTTTGTTATGACCAAACAGTCTTTTATAGAGTAAGTGGTTGAAGAATGTCAAGTTGTAAGAACAACGAGAATTCGATTATTAAGCTGAATGTTGGCGGGACTATCTTTGCTACTTCTAAGACTACTCTGACATGGCTTCCAGGGACTTTTTTTACTTCTTTATTGTCTGGAGGAATAGATTCGTTGAAGGATTCAGAAGGAGCTGTAAGTTTATTGGAATGAGTAAATAAGCTTTTATTTGTAGATATTTATTGATCGTGACCCGCAGCTATTTAGAATCATTTTAAATTATTTGAGAACTAGACATCTTGAAATTAAAAACGTTGACTTGGGGCAGTTAAAGCATGAAGCACAATATTATAATATTAAGCCTTTGATGAAGAGATTAACTTTGTGCCAAGGGTTGTCGGAAAGGGTCTGCGGTGATTTATTATTCCATGCAATGATTCCGTTCTCTTCCGAAGGCACAAGTACGTCCAAACCTTTATTTGTTAAAAAGCAAAATAATTCCGGTATCAATGATTCTAATATGGATAATGTAAATGCAGCAAATATAATTCGTGGCCATCATAATTACCTCGCTGTAGGTTACACTTCCTTCATCTCGATACACCGTCAAAATGAAAGTATTGGATGGCATAAAGTGCTTTGTATTAATAAAATGGAGTACCCAATTACTCACCTAGCTTTAAATGTTAAATTCGGAGCTCAAAATTCAGAAAAAGTTGTTGCGACGGTCTTGCAAGATAATTCTGTTCATTTGTGGAGTTTGATTGAAGAAGCTGGAGAATTTAAAATAAGAAAATTGGGCACTTTTGCAATGCATGTCACTGTTAGTAAATTATTCTTTATTGGCAACCAATTGGTTGCTTTGTCAAAGACTGGAAAGGTAGGAATCTGGCATTCGATTTCACAGAACTGGCAGGTCCAAGATATTGTTCCTATTCTTTGCCATGATACTGCTGGTTCACTATTAATTTTCGGAGGTTCAAATGGGATAATTTATTTAATTGATATGCAGAAGTTTCCTTTGAGGATGAAAGATAATGACTTATTAGTTACTGAGCTTTATAAAGATCCTGATGGAGAGGCAATTACAGCTATTAGCGTTTATTTAACATCTAAGACGACGTTATCTGGAAATTGGATTGAAATCGGATATGGTAAGTCAGTTAATGTGTATTATTTACCAATGCTTATTCTTTGAAGGCACATCTGGAGGAAAAGTTCGTGTAATAGTTCAACATCCTGAGACAGTCGGACACGGTCCTCAGTTATTCAAAACGTATGCTGTTCATACAAATCCAATCACCAAAGTTGTGATGACAACAAATCATCTTATTTCAGTTTGCTGTGAATCAAATCATACTAGAACGTGGAGTATTGCTCGTTTCAGAGGAATGATTAGCACACAACCTTCCAGTACTTCCTTAGCATCGTTTAAAATTCTGGTTTTGGATGCTGCCGAAGAATTAGCAAACCCAGAAGGGGTAGATATAGGCCCATATGGAGATCAGGATGGAGAAAATGTGTTTGTACAAAAGGTGGTGCCGGATACATGCGAAATCTACATAAGATTAGCATCAACTGGAGATCGTATTTGTTCAATTCATTCGATTGACGGTTCAACATTCACATCCTTCTTCATCCATGAAATCGAACCCTCAAACAGAATGGTACTAAGGCCAAAACGAATTTTATTTACCGGACACTCAAATGGTTCAATCCAGATGTGGGATATGACAACGGCTCTCGACCAATACAACTTCAACAACACCTCCAACTCCCAAATGTCAACGGCATTAGCACAAGCCCTCGTAAATGGCAATGAAAAATCGCAATCCACAAATAATACCAATCCAAATGTAAATAATTTTACCCAATTAATACAAACATACAATCAAACCATAAATCGTTTGCAAGGACCGACACCAGAAGAGATTTTGACTTTAATAAATGATTCGGAAATTACTGGTTCTAGTGTTGGATCAAGTACTCGAAACTCTCCGAACAGTTCACAAATGAATATTTTTACAAATAATCATTAGATTGAAGTGGTTTTTAAATGTATAAAATGTATAAATAAATTTTATTCCTTTTACCTGTTTTACATTCCTTTTTTAATAAACAGTGGAGCTTGCCTTTGAAGGTTGGGATAACGATTTTTAAAATCTGCTTGGGAAAAGTCGCATTCAATCACATTGCTTTGTTGTTTCTAAATATGGATATTATTCAGAAGATAGATTTTGATCCTTATGGTATACTTGGGATTACTAAAGATGGCTCGAATCTCGCTATTATTCGGAAAGCTTATATGAGAAAATCTTTAATTTACCATCCGGATAAGTTTAAGGGATCGAAAGAAGAAGGAACTAAAGTATTTTTAAAGCTAAAAACTGCCTATGTATTGCTAACAGATGTCGAAACAAAAAAAGCGTACGATGACATGATAGATGCTAAAGAACGAAAGGAAAAAATGATGAAAGAAAGGTCCGAAAAGACAAGTAGCATGAGGAATGCCTTTAGAAATGATTTAGAAGAACGGGAAGCCAATTCGATGAAAAATTTGGAAGAAATGCAGAAAGAAGCTGCAAGTAAATTGGAAGAAAAGTTGAAGTTGTTCCGCCAAAGTGGGTACAAAAAGGAGCAAGAGTGGAAAAGGATGATGGAAGAGGAGCTTCTAAATCGCGCTAATCAACCAGTAAGAGAAAAGACAAAAGAAGGGGAAAACAAAAAACGCTATTTTAAGAAAGCTGAGCTCGATGAACTTTTAGGGAACAAGAAATTCGGTGAAAACATTCTAAGGGATAAAGAATTGTTCATTGATATCTCAAAACCAGAATTCGAAGGTTACGAAAACAGACTTCTCACAAGTATCCTGGGCTCTGATTGGAAGGCCGGAATTGCCGAAGACTGCACAATTATCGAGGATTAATTAATTATTACGTTTTTATTATTTTGAAACAATCATGTAAATAAAATCTTAATTAATCATAATGACTTTCCCATTTTTTGCAGAATTCTGATGTCTTGTTCTTTTCGTATAATCTAATATCGCAATAATTGCATGTTTTTCGACATGTTCTAAAAGCGAATGGCAATGAATCGTCATTGCAACCTATTTCATTTGATGCCCATCCAAATCTGTAAAGAAGTTGTAGGCAAAATTTCTTTTCATGTCTGTCAAAACAATCTTTGCTTTTCTTTCCATCTTTAAATATCTTTGATCCGAGTTCCTAAAGAAATAATTAATTGTAAACTTCTTGACTTACACTGACATCTGTTTTACAACTTTTACAGCATTGAATTATCCCGAAATCAGGAGTCTGACATTGTTGCCAAAATAATTCGGGATTCTTGTTCTTCATTTCATTACACGCTTCTTTACCAATTGTCTCTAAACAACACGGCATTGTATTCGACTTATAATTTATCAGAGGGCTTAAACCAACAATTAGAAAATTAAATATTATTAAATTAAACCGATTCATTGCTACAAATATAACACACTATATCGCAACAATGTGATTATATTCAATTAAGTATCCAATATCTATTGAACGAGTTTAGTCAAAAAATGCTTTATTATCGTTACCCACAAATGACAGTTTTTTAAGTCAGTTTGTTTTTCACACTAATTTAATTAATCACGACTTATTTGTATTGCTTATAATAAAGTTTCATCAAGATCGGGGAAATAATAACTGCCAAATGTATCAGCTTTTTCTAAAATACTAAAAACCACTTTTTTGATACCTTTTCTTTTCTCTGAAACTTCTTTATATGTCAAAGTGGACATTTTTTCGTCAGCCCATCTAAAAGTCTTTTTTATGTCTTGGTAAGCTTCTGGGAAATAATAAAGATCAAAATTTATTCGGGTTGATTTGTTATTAAGAGCATCCATTACATTCTCAAGACAATACCAAAGTTCCCTTTTAAAGTCGGTTGCTTTCTTAAAGTCTTCGGATTTAAAGAAATCAATCTCAAACGTGTGTTTTGCTTTTTCTATTTCTTCAACCGACAAGTTTACTATATTTACTGCACTTTTTTCAATAAGCTGTTCATTAATGTCAAATGGATCTGAACTGAAAATAGCAGCTCCTTTTACTGCCATTTGATCAGGATCAATTTCTTGAATGACTTGCTTGCTCTCAAAGTATTCGTTAACAATACGTTTTATCTCAGAAGCTTTGGTAGAATTGCCAATTAAAAATATTTTTGATATTTCATTCTTGGTTAAACTAGCTTCCGAAAGAACTTCCTCAATAGTTCTAATTATTGTAGCATACATTTCTTTGCATAAATTATTTAATACGAGTAATGATATTTTTACACGATACTTTTCTACCAAAACATTACCATATGGAGCAATATCTAACATCTTTTTGACTCTTTCACATTCAATACGTAAATCCTTCATATAGTATTCTGGAATATTCAATTGTGTCTTTTTTGATTTGAGTGAATCGACTGCGTATTTAACTAAATAATCGTCAATTTTAGTGCCGCTTACTGAAGAATCAAATTTATTTCCAAGGAAGGTGTAGTCATTTGACTCAAGATTTAAAATAGATGTTTCTAGCATTGTCTTTCCAATATGAATAATTAAGACATTTCCATTAATGAAATTATTCATTTTAAAGTTATTACCTATTAAAGTAGCTGTGGATCTTGAAATTATTTTTTTAACTGATATACTGGCTATGTTAGCTGCTTCTTCAACTGCGTTTCTCTGCTCTCTATTTAAATGATCGGGAACTGTCACAGTTATTTCATCTATTAAAATTTTCTGTGATTTTTTAAATGTTTCAGTGACATCTTTGATCACGTGTGCTAATACTTCGTGAATATAATATCGGTATTCAATTTTTTCTCTTTTAACAATTGCTAAGCATTTTCCTTCTTTATCAAAATCTATTTTAAAAGGCCAATTTTCTTTATTATCCTTTAATGTCTTTTTATCACTTTTCAGTAATTTCAACAAATCTGTTTATATAAAATTAGTTGAAAAATAGGCAAACAAACCGTAAATACCATCTTCTGGGAGGAATTGAAGTTGAAATAATGCCCACTTTCCAACACTAATTTCTGAATCACCAAAATAAATAGCACATGGCCTTGTTGAATCAACTAAATAAATTTTACACACGTAATTAATTAAAATTACCTTCAATTTTGCCATTCTTAAAAACGGCTATGCGAATACTGTTATTACTAATATCTATTCCAACGTCATATTTCGAAACGTCCATATTTACAACTGAAAATAACGATTGATTGCAAGCAAAGTTAAATACAGGTAAAAGTGTATATTTAGTTGAGTGAGTCATTCAAATCACTAAACATGTATAATTTCATTAAGACAAGAATTAATATGGCAAAAGGAAATAATCAATAAAACACATGAAACCTGATTAAAAAGCATTTATAAATCAAAGATATAAAATCACAAAAAAAATTATGGAGTAACACACCGCTCACAATCGGACGTATTTGGTTGAAATCTTTCAATTTGAATCGTTGTATCGATGGCATGAAATTTGGACTTTAATAAGATGGACGCACTTCTCAGAGTTTCTTGGGCGTCTGTAGGTTCATCTATCTCGAGATGAACGGAAATAGCTATTTTATCCATCGCTAAAGACCAAATTCTAAGGTCATGTACTTTCCTAACTCCTTCAATGGATGCTAAATTTGATAACACCGTCTTGTAATCAATCATATTAGGAATCCCTAAATAAAGTTGTTAAGTGAAAATAAGTTAAAGCGCATTTACCTTCAAGCAATATCATAACAGCATCTTTAGTGATATAGAACGTCGTAAAAAGAACTATAACCGAAGACAGGAGTGTGCAAATACTATCAATTATTGCCCAGTCTGGGTTGTACCAAATTACTAAACCCCCAATCAGCACACCGATACTCTGAATCAAATCCCCTATAACATGGATTAATGTAGCTCTTATATTGATGTTCCCGCTTTCCTTTTTTTCACCATGACTGTGTCCATGTTCAGAATCTGCTTTTGCAGAAGGTTCGTGTGAATGACTGCTTCCGCCAAGATGAGAGTGAGCATGACCTCCTAAATACAAGACCAACCCCATAATAATATTTACCACAACTCCGATAGCCGCAGTGATTGACATAATAACCCCATCAACTTCGTATTCCTTTGTCACAATTCTCTGAATAGCAAAGTAAACCAGAACGAACGTGACAATCCAAATCAAGATAACCGACCCAAAAGCTCCTAATACTTCAGCTCTATGCCATCCAAAACTCATCTTCTGACTCTTTGGTCTCGAGGCCAGGTAAATTGAAAACAACGATATCAGCATTGCAGCAATATCTGTTAAAAGATGGGCAGCATCCGAAACTACTGATAAACTTTGTGCTAAGTACCCACCAATAACTTCAATTACCATGAAGAAAGTACATAAATACAAGGAAATGAGCAAGACTTTCTTCGCCTGGATATTAGTGTTTTTGACTTCTTTAGACAGCGAATGGCAATGGAAATCATTATTTGTTGTCAGACCAGAAGTTTTCTCGATAATATCGCCTCCAGGATTTTGATAACTTAAGCAAATCATTAACTTTAAACAATCAAATAAATTACTTACCTTTCATCAAAGTCTTTCACCAGAATGGTCTCATCATTTAGGCTTCCATATTTAGTTCCTTTTGGCATATCTATTAATTAACTTAACCGTCAAAGTAAAAATGTAACTACTAATACAAAATCTATAACCAAATAACGTTAAAAAATCTGAATAAATAGTATGCATAAAATTAAATAAGTTGCTTGGTGGTGAACAATTAGTTAAAAACCCAATATAATTTTGTTTGAAAATACATGTACGAAAGAGAAAAGAATATTAATGAACATTGTCATCAAAACAAAAAATAGTAAGACATCGTTTTGCAAGTATATTTTAGTCAGGTGGCCACTTTATTTGGTCTAATCATATTAAGATAAAATGGTGCTCTTTCAACTGTCGTAGTCTGCTATTGTGCTATCAGATGAAGTTCATTGGGATTATGTTTGATTAATGGAGTAAATAATTGGTCATAGTAATTTATTTCTCTTAGGTAAAAAGACATACTTGGTTGTGATATTAAAGTGAATGATTTTAAATAATTAACATATTAACAAAAGTGATCCATACATTCTTCGAAAGCTGGTCTCATATAAGCATCTTCGTGAAAGTCGTGAGTAATCGCACTTAACTTGTGTCTTGCTCTTTTTACCAAAAAGTCGGCTTTGAAATTTTGACTGCTATCATGGAACTTCCATGAACTCTTTGTGCCAATAAGTATAGGTAAAGTGTGCCTAATAAAGTTTACATTTATGCTGACGTATATTGCAAAGAAAGTCGTCCCACAGACTAAGAATGGAAGTTGGATGAAAACATACTTAAAAGAGTCTTCTGGTGCATTGTAACCCAGACCAATTTGTGCAACTGATTCATAAACAAATGAAACAGCGTCGAGGAAATTCCACTCGTTTTTAGTTGAATCATTGGTGACAGCATTTAGCCAAGTACAAATACCATTAACCGCGATTACGTTTCCGAAGGAAATAAACAATTTGGTAAGGTCGTGAACTCCAGCGTCGCAATTGATCTCAGAAACATGACACTTGTAGGTTCTGTAAGATTAATATAATAAAAATAGTATCAATCTATTACCTCGTATCAATTTTCCTGTAAGCATTCTTTACATGATACATCAAATGAATAATTTTCGCCATTATCAATTCCCCCAAATCCGCATAAAAGGCAATATACAAGGGAATAGAAATAGTGCCAAAAATCATAACAAATATCTGTCCTCGACTCGTCGTAGGAAAAATATCTCCTGTGCCAGTTGTTGACATTACACTGTAAACAAAACCTATCGAATTTGTAAAATCAACAGGCTTAATAGGAACTAATTTACTGGATTGGTAACATTTATTTAGCTTTGCAATTGAATCGCCAATCATGATTTGTAGCTTTGGCGTTTCGGATTTATTGAAATTTGCATCATTTTGAAATAATAAGCTAAATTGCTCAGTAATATGTGCGAGGATTTGGGAGTTAATTGCCTTACATCTTGCGGTATATTCATTTTGCTTTTTGTGACTACTGTCATTTTCCAAATACTATCGAAAGATGATCAGAAAGGAAAACAATTAAACATACGTAAAAAGTTCCAGCACCAGCAACAACAATTAATACAATTACGACTATATAGACTTGAATACGAAATTTAATAATACCAATATGACTATCTCCTTCCTCTTCATCAGATTTTAAAAAGTCATTTGTACGAGTCGAATTAAGAGTGTTAAAATACGAAGTTCTATAAAATAAATTCATAAATAATGAACTAAGCAAATAATACGGCTTACCTTTCAACTGCGCTAGATGGTGACCGTCGTAACAAACTGCTGCTAGAACTGCTTAACAAAGACTTGATAGCAGGTGCTTTGTCCAAACTTGCTTTGTTAGGGATTACATTATCATCTTCACATGACACCTCAATCAAAGGACAATTTTCTTGTTTGCGAGCCATAAGAATAATTTTAGTGGAAATATATTTAAGAAAGGGTATTGAACACGTTTAATATGATTGCTCAGTGATAATTTCAATTTGTTGTTTCAAATATGCAAGTAAATACGTAATTTGTAAAGAGATCTATTCTGCATGTAGATTAATTGCTTGAATCAAAAATAAATATACCACTTTGTAGTTCTGACTTGTATATGCAAAATGTATACAATTTTTCAAAATAGCTTGTAATAAATTACTATTTAGTCGTGTTTATAAAGTCTGATTCGTCATATCTCCTTTATCAAAATAAAATATCAAACAATACCGACAAATACAAATTGTATTCTTGTCTGAATTAGATGCATCCATGATTATCAGAAAAAAATAATTAAAACTCTTTGATTAATTTAGCTTGATCTGTTGGAAAGCCATTAAAATCGGCATTTGAACATTTGATAAATTCAATTTAAAAACGCCACCAATCCGATTCAATATTTGTTTTACTTTTCAAACCTTGTAGCTCCTTTAGATAAAAATGTACCTGTAAAACGTTAATATTCATCTTGCAGACTTTTAAATTGTACAACAAAATAACAATAGCAAAACCACCCGTTGTTAATTTACAGTATATTTACTCATATGCAGCATTTTGTATAAAAATATTTGAGAAGCAAGTACAAACACACACTTTTTCATACATAACCAAGGAACATAAAACGTTTGTTTCAATCAATTCGTTACGAGAAACCTCAAGAAAAAACAGGCATGTTTTAAGCTTACTCTCTGCCAACCGTATTTTGTGCGGTTTATTTTTAGTACCCGTGCTAGCAATAAATTATTACTTAGACTAATTTATTCATTTTCTTTCATTTTAGCTTATGCTCTTATTAGAGCTTCGATTCCACCCAATATATGAGTAAGAAAATGAATTCGTGTGTTACAAAAAACGAGTGTCAAGGGACTTCCCTTAAATTAAAATCACACGAAGAGGACGAAAGGTGTATAAAGGAAAACCGCAAGAAGAAAAAAGATTACTACAGAAAAAAAGGGTATGCAAAAGCTTCATTAGCGCTAATTAGTTTTACATTTAGGATGAATGATTGGAAATATACCTTTCAATCTATGACTTTTGATGAAACCTTTACAATAGAGGATTTGGAGAGAAGTGATAATTCTTCTATATGGATGGGGTCCTCAATTCACGGTAAACATTCACTTCCGTCTTCTCAAAACTCATCTATAAGAGATGTTTCAAAGAGAACCTTTTCAAATTCAAGTGCAAGTTCATCGATGTCAGGAACATCATTGCCGAGAACTACAAAGAAGCAAACGTATCCAAAGGTTTATAAATCAGATAACTGTTTTGAGGAATCGTCTCAGATAAAAAAGCCATCATCCAAACAAATGGTAACTTTATGTCTCGATAATCAACCTATCCAGCACGTAAATACTATCCTTGGAACTACATCTTCAAAAAGAAACACTATCAAAGTTGATGAATCTAATCAAAAGCCTCAACAATCGGTTAAAACTTTCTTTAATTCCAAGGTAAAAGAATACACGCAAAAGATGGGACCTACTTATTGCAGTCAAGGTATCCTGGAAGACAGTTTCAGCTTATTAAAAATAAATCCGGATACATCTAAAGTAAGAGCAAAGAATTACTCCAGATGGCACTTTTGTTATGGTTCTTCAAGTATAACAACTTCTCGTTATTGTGATCTCCAAAACAATCAAGAATACAGAAGAGAGCCTATTCCTTTAATTTGAATATAACAAATACTAATTTATTTTTACGAACATTTAAATTTTGCCGCAATATAATCTATCATTTAATGTTATGCCTAATAAATATCATTATATTCCCTTGCTTTTTAAATAAGAATGTGTTTTGGAAAGAAACAAACTGGAAACGGCTTGATTCCTCCTGAGGCTAAGAATAACGAACTTTCAGTTGGGCCTTTTGAAAAAGAATGCTACTCCGAAGACAAAGACTCCAATAAGAAAACTGGCGCTACTCCCCCATCTGCTACCTCTAAACCTGCCTAAGAATGAAGTTATAGGTCACTTACTTATTAGAATGAAACAATTTAATTAGTTTTTTAATTGATTCTAAATTTATCTACCTTGTTCTAATAAATTATCCTACTTATATTTTTATCGTTCATTGCAAGTAAATTTATGGCTCCCTTTACATTTCTCATATTAACAAACAAAACCATTTATTCTACCAATCATAAACGGCCAGATCATCCTCCCTGATGATGTGTCAAACGTACCAAATGACTTTTATTTCGTCTCTAAATCCATTCCAGCGCCCTTTTTTGCTTTAAATTATTGTTCCGAATTGACAATCTAATTAAGCTTGGTGTTTTGATTGTTTTTATGTCCTCTTTTTGCATAAAATTAACTCTTTTGAACACATATTAAGCTGACGTCAGCAAACTAGACCATTGGAAGGATGTATATTTCAAACTTATTTGTACACATATGCACTTCTTCACTGACCCCACCATTCTTTTAACTTATTTTGATATTAATATATTATTTCAGTATTCAAATGGATATTGGTTCTAAAACGCTTCGTTTAATATTAATTTGTTGTGCTTTAACACTACAAGGTACGTTGCAATTAGTTTATTCATGAATAACAATTTTTATAGTTAGTGGTGATGTGGACACTTTATTAAAGGAAGGGATGGCGTTATTAGCAAAAGGTCAACTACAAGATGCTGTTAATCAATTCCAAGCAGCTATAGATGTTGATCCAAATAGTTATCAAGCATACTATCGAAAAGCAACTGTATTATTGGCTATGGGAAGACCTGACCCTGCTTTAGAAGACCTTGGTAAAGTTATTGCTCTTAAGCCTGATTTTATTTCCGCCACGAAGCAAAGAGCGTCAGTTTATTTTAAACTATGTAACTTAGAAAAAGCTGAAAATGACTTTAAGACAGTTTCTAAGACTGATAAACCAGAAGATAGCGAATCCAAGATAAATTTGATTCACAATGTTAGAGTATGGATCGATTACGCTAATAAATATTTCGAAAAGCAAGATTACGTTTCAGCGATTCCATACTATTCAAAGGCCTTAGAGCAATGTCAATGGTCAGCCGTTTTATTCAGAAAAAGAGCTACTTGCCACGAGCATACAGACGAAATTCAAAAAGCTATTTCTGATATTAGACATTTGACAAAACTTCAATCAGATTCAAGAGAAGCCTATTTGGAGGTCTCTAAATTGTACTACAAAATCGGTGATGTAGAGAGTTCACTAATTCAAATCAGAGAATGCCTGAAACTTGACCCTGATGACAAGGCTTGTTTTGCTTATTATAAGGACGTCAAAAAGCTAGCTAAACTAAGAGAGTCTCTAAACAGTTTAGTCGAAAAGGGTAAATGGATGGAGTGTCTAGATAAAGCAAAACAAATCTTGAAATTCGAGAAGCAGAACGAAAGAATTCAACTTGATGTTTACAAAAGAACTTGCAAGTGTAATATGAAAGCAGGTCATAGTGCCGAAGCTATCAGAGAATGCACAGAAGTACTTACTAATCTAGACGAAAATGACGTGGAGGTCATTGTGGATAGAGCAGAAGCTTATATCTTGAATGAAGATTATGAAAGTGCTGTGAATGATTATCAGGCTGCGACGAAAATCGATGAAAATAGTAGACCCATTAAGGAAGGATTACACAAGGCTCAGAAATTGTTGAAGCAATCTAAGAAACGTGATTATTATAAGATTTTAGCGGTTAAGAGAAATGCTTCAAAGAGAGAAGTTCTAAAAGCATACAGGAAATTGGCGGCAAAATACCATCCCGATAATTTCCAAGATGAAGCAGAGAAGAAGGTTGCAGAGGCAAAATTCCTGGAAATTGCTGCGGCCAAAGAAGTCTTATCTGACGAAGAAAAGAGAGCACAGTATGATTCAGGAACTGACCCACTCGACCCAGAAGCACAACAGGGAGGCCACCACGGTCATCCATTCGGCGGAGGCTTTAACCAACACTTCCAAGGCGGAGATTTCGGAGGCGGCTTTAAATTCCACTTTGGCTAGACGTATTGTATCTTTATATATTGTAATAATTGTCAAGCAATACGGTTCTCGGATTCTTTTGATTTTTTCGATTATATCGAACGAAGGCCAAAGCTTTTATTAATTTTTTAGTTAAATAAATTTTAAATTATATTTCTTTGTGTATGTTATTATAAAAATTTGTGCGTAATTATAAACATTTGTGCGTAAACTTACAAACATTTGCGTATAAACATTTGTACTAAGGTACGTTAACCCAATGATTGATATCTTGAAACGTAGAGTTATCAATGTCTTAAAAAATAGCACATAATTTATAAGGATTTGTTGGCCTAATTAGGCCTTTTTGATATGCTTTTCTCCTAATATTAATCTTCTCATTTTTAGTATTACAATGGGAGACCGTTCAGAGACCGAATTAGGAGCAAAGATTGATCGTTGTTTCGCAGACACACTATTAAAGGTTTCTGGTGGATTAGCAATTGGAATCGTGGCTTCATTTGCCTTATTCAAAGGACGCTCATGGCCAATTTATATCGGAACAGGCATTGGTATCGGCAGTGGATTCTCAACATGCAAGTTCGACCTTTCATCTCCATATCTACTTCATGGTAAAAAAGTCAAGGATGGTTCTGGAAAAGAAATTATCGAAGTTGCCGCACCAAACTCAACAAATTAAACTGCCTACTTGATGTGTTAAATCTTTATAGAAAGAACTTGTATTCTTTTAATAGGTATCAAATAAAAATATTTACAACATCTTCTTTAATTCCTTTAAATATTAACTATTTACTCGTACAAGTAGCTAAGCTTAACCATTATTCATAAAATATACATACGTGATTCATTCTACTATATGTCTCTGCTATAAAGTAGTTGCATATTTCGCAATAGTTTAATGGATCAAAAAAGAATGTCTAATTTTAAAATTGTTATTCTTTAAATTATCATCCAGTAATATTTACTTTACTGGAAGCGTCGAAAAGACATTCCTTACTATATATTGATGATAAGCGTCCAATTGATTTACTAATTCGTGTTTATTACAAACAAGGTTATATTGGTGAAAGTTAACATTTGTTTTTTGACGTTTTCCCTATACTTTATTAAATATACTCGCTACCAACAAATCTACTAGACAGGTTTGGTGAATCATTAAGTGTGTGCTAACTTCATTATTGTAGCCAATAAAGGCCTAAATATATTAGTTTCATCCATTAAATATATTTATTTATCTTTCATTTGGCCCTCTAGCCTTTATGTATGACTCTCTAGATTAAATTTATGCATTTCCTTTTATGTTGCTGGTCTTCAGAATCAATAGTTATTTATTCGGGCTTGCTCATAATAATATGACGGAGTGCATGTGTGCAATTGATTGCATAAGTGCCCGAATCTGTGCGATCAGATAACGATACCAAATCGTGTTAAAATCGATCTTATTTTGTTGCTTTATTTTAGATATACTTTTGATTAACAAGATGGAAACCCCTACCGCTGAAAGTAAGTCATTTAACAGGTAACAAAGATATTTATTTGTTATTTTTTAGCTCCATTATACAATGGACCATTGCCAATTTCTGAGGCCGAAAGAGAATTAATTAAGGAAGAATTGAAGAAGGTAGGAATCATTTATTTAAGTACTAATTTCTATTGTATTCCATTTTAGACCGAGGATGAAATCCAAACTCTCCGCCAGGTTTTAAATGCTCGAGTAAAGCATGCCGCTGATCTTAAGAAGAAACTAGGTGTTAGTCCCTTGACCGAAATCACCAGCGAATTTAATGATTCACTCCGTCAAGTCAAAGACAGCCAAGCCTATCAAAAAACAACTGAAGTTGCTGGGGCTGCAGCTGAAACAGTTGCTAGCAAATGGAATGACATGAAAAATTCGTCAATCTTCAAGTCATTCGAATCAAAAATCGGAACAGCATACACAACTGCAAAAATGGCTGCCTCTCAATCGATCGACCAATTGTCTGGAGCTGGAGCTCGTACTGGTTCAACTATGCCAACTCCCCAAACCGAAACACCACCTTCTCGTCTCTCCTAAATGTGTAAGCAGTAATTAACTTCAATTCATAAGCTAACTTATTTAAATACAACAACCATTAAAAGAAGTTTTGAGTATTCTATAAAATGAAGAAACCAAAAATAACATCTTATTTTGTATATTTTATTTGCACTTCGTTTGACAAATCATCCATAACCTACGAGACAAACATTAATATACCAACGACTGCTCCATACACCCATCTTTATTATTATTATTCGCTATGATATTTAAAAATAAAATTCTGTTTAAAGAAGCTTTAAGAAAGGTTATATCTCTTGAAGATAAATGTGTAGTGTTTTGTAGACATATAAATTTCCCAATAAATAATAAACTTAAGCTGATAAAAAGAAAAGTATTATATCATTAAGTGCTTACTATATACTTAATAATTTGCTTCTTCATTTTTTATTTAAATTCAAAAGAAATTTTGGTTTGTCACTTGATACCATCCAAAATAGTAACAATATAAATACAGATACAGAAGTGATATTTTATTTTTAGAATTTATGTCCATAATATCAAATTTTTATGCATCTAACTTTGCGGTACACACCCAAACGATTCTTATTATCTTAAAGAATTTTTATTTCTACTCTTACAATAGGCAATATTGTTAAGGTAAATAAAGAAAATGGTATTTATACATGTATTTTGTACTTCAAAAATTCATTTATTAGATTTCCTTCTATTAAGGTTTATTTGTGACAAAGTTTATGCTCAATATATTTTATTTGTCAAAAAGAGTATCAATCTCGCTAATGAAGATTGAAATTCAATATTTGAGTGGAGCGTTCTGACCAGCCAAAATGAATAGTCCTTCCCAAGACGGAACTTTATTCCTTTTTGTTACATTTTTGCCTCAAACATCAAATTTATGTTTAGGCATTTAGCATGCAATTATGTAGCTTCTACCAAACCGTCACTCTCAATATCTTCCATTTTTACGAAGATTTAACACAAAGTTTTGCCTCAATTAAGTTTCCTACATTATACTCTTTTTGTGAGTTGGATGGTGCCAAGTTTCAAATCTATTTAAAATCTCTGTGAAAATAGTGATTGACATGCCCTTACAGAGAGAGACAGGCAAATATATGGTCATAAAAGATGTTTAATTTATTGTTTTGCTTCATTTTATTACTAAACTGTTTAATGTGGCTAATTTGTTTTTATGGGTAGGTTTAATTCTTTTTAAAAAAAAGATTCACAAAAAGTTAAGTAGATGGAATTGCTTTTGTGGTTGTGTAATTAATATTTCCTACTACCAAGCTTTTTAGCTTTCTAATGACACGTTAATATTGTTTATACTATTTACTTTGACGACGTTTTAATTTTGACACATTTGTGTTTGTTAAAGTTAGTGAGGAAATTTGAAAGATAACACCACATATATTGTTTCTAAACTCTTTAACTAGATTTTAAAAGTTGTTTTTGTTTAAGCAAGTCACTCAAACCACCTAAATCTGATTAATAAATCCCAGACAGGACAAGAAAGACTAGAAGAAATAAAGATAAGAAGGACGATTCTCAGTTGATAGATTTTAAGTTGATTTAAAGTTTGTTTCTATTAAATAGTTTATATAATCCATTCTAATGGAATGTAATTTGGTATAACTTAATATCTTTTATTGTTTGACACCTTACAATTTAAACAAAAAACATCTTCTTTTTTCTATAATTATGACATACTCACCGCATATTGTTTTGCCTCATAACTATATATTTTCGAGGTTTCAATATTTTGTCCATGGCGACAATTATACATGTCTTTTCCACATCTTTATTCATAAATATTTTTCAATGATCATAAGTAGATTTGAAACAACAACAACATAGTGGATGTCTTTATCTTAATTGTATAAATATTTATCTCTTTTTTATATAACTTGAAAAAAGGAAGAATATATGTGATGAGCAACTCAAAAGTAAAAGACCGCCTTTTTGTTAAAAAATGTTTCGATGATTTTGGTTTATATTTTTCATGCCATCATACACGCATAAATTAACATTTATTCAAAATTATATACTTTATTTTGAAGAGCCAAAAATCCTTTTTATACAAGAGGTACATATTTTTGGTTGAAAAGCACACTCATTTAATGAAATATTTATTCGTTTTGCGCATATGTACCGCTTTTTATAAATATTAAAGCCATTATAGTTATTGCAATATTGTCTTTTTTAAAGATTTAGAGTATTTTATTTTTTAAATGATGTGTCTATTTACAACTTTTCATTACTCTTCATATTCTTTTAATTATACACACTTATGTATATTTTAAATGCCCAAGATACTTCGTATCAATTAACTTTTATATTAACTTTAAATGTTTGCAAAAAATATTCTTCATTCTAAATAATAATAAATTAGATTACAACTGATTCATTTAGGTAGCCAGATGATTAACCAATTTTAATAATAGACTTATAATCACCCTAATGACGCAAATGACCTATCTGTGACGTAAATAACTTTTTAATTTATTAAGCTTAATTGATATGATGGTAAATAATGCATCGTATTATATAAATTGTCACCGATATAATTAACCTTATTGATAAAATGGAGGAATCTTTTAGGAAAAGGTTTGGTTCAGCAATTTTCAAGGAAAAATTATTAAGATTAAGTGTTCTGAACTATTTTATTTAAAGCTAATTCGGGAGACTGCATTCACATTTCAAATTCGAAGTTTATCATGGGCTGTTGTGTTACAAAGGATGATTCGCTTAAGAAGAAAACAAAGGTAAGTAAAGTTTTGATTGAAAGGAACTTTTTTAATTTATAGAATACCATAGCCGCTTCCACGAAACAAGCATTTAGTACTCCTAAGGATGCGAATGCTATGAAGGAAATTGAGGCTTTATTCGAAAAATTCGATCTTGATAATAATGGAATCATCGACAGAGACGAGCTTCGGAAAGTAATGACCGCAATGGATGGTGAAGTGACCGAATCGGAAATAGATAGCATGTTCTTAGTCGCGGATACAAATAAAGACGGAAAGATTGATTTGCATGAATTTAAAGATCTGATTTGGGCAAATAATGATGTGCTAAGTATTCAAACAACTTTCAAAACGCTCGATTCAAATCATGATGGGTATATCACAACTGACGATTTAGACACAGCTCTGTCAACTTCCATTATAAACAAAGAAATTTACAATTCTGTGAATCACTATCTTCAACAAAATGGAGCTCTAAGCTTCTCAGGTAAGATTAAAGGATACTTATATTTCTAATAAATTTGGATTATTTCAGAATTTTATGGTCTAATGCCGAAAGAACATATTTATCTCCTATAAAGTCATACTAAACTGTTTAATTTTTATTATCATTTATATTTTTGAATTGTCGAATACAAACAACTTATATTGTAGTTTCCTTAAATCATAATAATGTTCCACGGATTTTTAAATTTTTTTGTTGAAGCAAGGGTGTTTTAATAAGCTAATGTTCACAAACGATATTTATAAAGATTGAATTGAAGACTTTCAAGTGGTTTAAAAGTGAAGGTGTAGGATTAGTATTTTGTAAATAAAAATGATATCACATAAATCCATGCTAAGCCAAAATAAAAAAAATTAAGTCGGCATAACTAAATGTTAAATACCGGAACAGGAAAATGAATAGTTGTTAAATAAAATTACTATAAGAATATCCCGAAATATATCTGTAAAAGACTGAATTAATGATAATTATTTTAGCCATTTAAGAAACAAATTAATAAATAGATTTATTTTTAAAGTCAAATAAATAATTTTTAATAAAAGTCGTTAAATTCTCTCTCTAAAGCATCAAGTTCTGGATATTCAACTGGATTATGCATTATTGTCGCTCCACATCTCGTAGCTTTGTATGGTGTTTTGTCTAAACCTTCATATAAATCTTTTCTACAAAGTAAACAACTTTTCCTACAGATTCGAAAACTCAGATGAGCAAATTGGCCCGAACAAGACCATGGAGTGCTAGCCCAGTTTTCTTTTTTAACTTTGAATTTTTCACAAAATTTAGGAGAACGCCGATCGAAACAATTTTTGGACAACATTCCTTCCTTAAATAATTGAGTGTGCCTTTGAGAAACAGTTGAACTGCCACAAGTACGGCAACATTGGACTAAGGAGAAATCAACTTCATTTTGACATTTTTCTTCAAATTTGAATTCATTCTTTCGTTTCAACCTCTTACAAGCAGTCTGACCTATCATATCGGCACAACATGGCGGCGACATATCAGTTGGCATGCTAATAATCGGTGGAGCCATTCCCATATAGCTACTATAATTCTGTTGAAACCCTAAAAACATCTATAAATGCAACCCCAAACCACCAAAGCTTACCCAAAACCGCCACGGTGTCAATCAACACAAACAGAAGATATCGAAGCAGGATCATCATATTATTGTGTCTTCTAAATCCCAATAACCCTGCTTTTATATAAAATTTTAAACCAAAACCAGTCTATTGTTCTGTCAATTGTTCTAAACTTGTGATGACATTTTGAGACATGAAATATTTATACCTTTTTGCAATAAAGCAAAACTTGTCACTTTCTTTTTTTAGGTTTATTTTGTATGTTGTTTTTATATTAACAAGTTTTATTCTTTTTATAAAGTAGATCAACAATAAAAAATTTTGGCATTTATTAGGATAAAAATCTATCATTATTAAAAATTATTATTTAATTATATACATCAACCGAAATATTTTTATATTTTTAGGCAAAAGCTCCGTTTACAAACAATTGTTTGTTGTTCCCAAGTTTATCTTTTTTGAATAATCTATTGGTCCGAGAGAATACTTCATTTGAGCGTGAAGTTGTTGAGGATGGTGGATTTCCGTTCAAAATGTCTGCTTCAATCGGTGTTACGTAATGGTCCGTCAAAATATTTGAGTACTGAATTAATGAGTTAGACTTTGGCTGTAAACTTATAAATAAAGCGGTGATTTACAAGAAAACAAACAACTATTAAGCGCAAACAAGGCTTATAAATTTAGCAATTAAATTTTGGGGAAACTATATACTAAACGTTTATTTTTTGAATTTTGAATGTTAGTTACTTCCAAATTCGTTGTCGTTAGTAATGCATTTATATTGTTACTTAACTTGTAACGATTACTAATTACTACCTCGTTATTTTAATTGTTCACCCACTCAACTGGAGTTAAACTATGGAGAAAAGCGATATCATGAAGACTCTTAAGAGAAATAAAGATGAAATGGCATTGCCTTTTGGAATAAAGCAGTTATCTTATCAAGCATCTGGCAAGGAAACACGTATTGTTGAGGAAGTGCTATTATTTGTAGGAAAAAAGATTCGCAAGGTAAGGATAAGTTAAGCCATTTAAATAAGATTAATCGGTTTCGTCCAGACGTGCCACCACACCAACACGTTATTTTATGCCTAAAGTCAACCTTCTCAATTCTGTGAATGGGTGTGTAGTCGGTGACATCTTGAGCGAAAAGATGTCTAAACTCAAGTTGACCGGTGACGATTAACTCAATAAAAATATTTTGATCCCTTGTTTAACTAGTTAATTTTAATAAAATGTTTTGATTTATAAGTTTAATTTCAATACCTCGAGGATCCTCTCTTCGTCAATTCCATCCAGTCTTGTATTCATTTCAATGATCGGCGACACTAATGAGCTAACTAAAAAGTAAAACATTAATTAAGCATACGAAAACTTTAAAATAGAAACACTTCAAACAAAACTATACGATGCAAAACACAACACTATGTTATAAAAGATACATACTTCGGTGATTATTGCTTATGGTTTTTAAATTAAGAAAAGTCGGACGAGCTGAAATCAAAAATAACAAGTAAGGTTTTGTTTGAATAAATTAGATAGAAATATAAGTAGTATTATTAAATAGTGTTTTTTAGCTTGATAAAAATTTAAAAAAATAAAGATGTGGGTGAAGCATAGTAGCGCAAGGTTAAAGATTAATAATAGCTTAATTGAAAATTAGAGAGGAACTAAATTTAGAAGATTATTTGAAACTTACACATTGATGAGGTTCCTGATGAAATTGAAGAAGACATAAAGGACGATTCGAAGGAGCTTTTTTCACTTTGAGGTGATCCTTGGTTGTTGAGATGGTCGGAAATAATATGAGCTGATTGGTTTAATGGGAGTGGAGGAAGCTGAAGAGTTTCATATTAATTAATAGATTATTAAAATAAACTTACATTCATAGTATTTGGCAAGCTCACCGTTCTTTTCATTCGGAAGCTATTGCTCGGAGTTCCAAAGTATTGCATTCTTTGAGCTCTTTCATGTCTTGGAATCATATTAAACAAAGCAGCCTCTTGTCTCAATCTATCCAATTTCAACATACATTCAACATCTTGAATAGTTTTAGTATAAGTTTCTATATACTTCATCTGCTGTTGAAATGAAACCCCATCATTATTTCTTAAGCTCAAAAAATCTTTATTGCCTGAGTCATCATTTGAGTCACTAGCCGCAGCCAACATCGCCAGTGATTCTCTATCTTCCATCTCTAACGAAGCTTTGGGAATTTGAGCAACAACGTCATAAAACACACTCGTAAAAGTACTGACTTCACCACGAACTATTCTCTTGATCAGCATTTCCGTCAAACTAGGTTTCTTATAAATATTTAAGCAAATTCGTTTTCTCAAGATTAAATCTATGGGTACTGGCTGGGAAATACGAACGTTCACTCGAACTATTGCGTAAATTCTTTCACCGCTATGAGTCACTCTATTTAGACATGTCTCACCATGGATAGAACTATCCCACGGGCAAGTCACGCTCAGATTAGCTTCATTCTTTTCGATGAATCCAAGGGGAAGCATAGACAGACAGTTTTCATGAATCAACAAAGAATTTAGACCCACTATCTTGACTGGGCCATTATTATCATCTCCGTACTCGTTGAAAGAAGTCAATTCTTCGGAATTTAAATTCAAAAATGCTACAGGGACATGTTTTTCATAACCTAACCGAACTGGGGTATTAGAAGGAGCTCCGGGAATGCTAGAATTAGTTGTTGGAACAGAAACGGCATTCCTTTCTTCAGTTAAAATCAACCATTGATTAATAAGACTCTTTTCTCTTTCATTATCTTTCGAACTTTTTCTTCTTCCCTTCTCATTAATAATGGCAATGTGTTTAGACAAATACTTGTGTCTTTCTTTCAAAGCTGTAGCCCATAAATCTTTAATTAAATCCAAATCTTCTTCTTGGTAACTATCGTAGGTGATATTGTTGTCAGAAGTAACAACTTGAATACTTCCAATTGAAACAGAAACAACTTCCGAAATTATCAAAGGAAGAATACCCCTATTTCCTATTTCTTTTACTGAAACAACGATTCTCTTCTGCTGGCCATGTTTTAATTGGTAAACTCCCCCGCAACTTAAATCATTCCCAGAGGTAACTTCGACATTTTTGTAATCACCATTGTCATTTAATTCTTTAATCTCGACACATAATTCTAATCTTTTTCCCACTTAAATGCATAAAATTATTATTAGCGTTAAAATTATATCTAAAGTCAATCTTTTTAAATTTAATCTACCAAGATGCTTTGCATCAACTTTTGCAGAAAAGATAATGTGACTTCAACATTTGTCTCAACCATATCTTGAAGACAATTTATCATTTGATTCTTATTTTTACGAGATAATGCGTGATATTATTATTTATATTGTTCTTTATGTTAGTTTTAATATTTTAGGCTAAGAAGATCAACTCTACTGGGTTCTATTTAACTAAAATGGTGTGAAAAGAGGGCACGTTTTGAGTGCAAAGACCCTAATGATGGTCTATTCGGAACTATTAGTGAGCCAGGTGTGCGTGAATTTAGATCACCAAATAGATTCCCATATGATTATGATGATTGCAAATATCTATTCTCTCAAAAAACTTTAAAACAGCTCAAGGTAAAGGCTATCTGAGAGAAATCTACTGCTGCAAATGGTGTAAGATTGTTCTTAGTGGTTTAGATGCTTTGTCGCCACATCATCAAGGAAGGGATTGTAAACAGTTGTCTGAGACTGTGGAGATATTTAATCAAAGTTTTGACGCTATAGAAACCTTACTCAAAATTTGCCCAGAAATGAGTGATCCAGCTGCCCAAAAGATTGTTTTTGTATACATCTTTCGTGGCATCAGGATCAAGCCATTGAAAGAATGAATACCTGAGGATTTCGTAAGAAGCTTACTATGTCGGCGAGACAATGCCAGACCAAATATTTAAAATTCGTGGGAAAAGAATGTCTGAGCATCTTTCCGATTACAAAACTCGTATTGATGGTAAACGCGTTCTCTCAAGAAAACAGCAAAGAATGAAAGACGTTAATAACACTAAAAAATATGGATGTTCCTTCTAAAGAATTGGGCAAACCATGAAGTACGTTCTTACCGGGTACTTTGGTGCTCAAGTTAGAAACATGGATCAAGGAAAATGCTGTTATGAAGAAGTCTATATGTTGTCTGCTGCTAGTGCTCAACTAATTGGTCGACTTATCATTGAGAAGATGCTTTCCTTTAAAAATGAAATTTCTTGTTTAATATATTTTTTGTGTCTATTTTTTAATTTTTAATACCTTCTGTCCATCTTTCATGCAAAGTCTTTTGTTTTTGAGCTAGGTCAAAATGCTCTTCTTTTTCCACTCCATTATCTGAGCCAAACCCACAAGATCTATGTCCCCAGACTTCCAAAGAAAGTGCATCCTCCTGAATATACTCAAGAAATTCTTCCGTAACCACGACATTAAAATCCTTTTGATGTTCAAAGTCAAAATTATTTGAATTATTCGAATTAGGATCATATTTGGGAGCAACAACTAACATCTCTGTCATATTAAAGAAAGAATACTGGCAAAAGACAAAATTTGATAATTCTTGTGGCAAACTACTAGCTCGCTTGATCCGAACTCTGCAAGTGATAGTCTTTCCAAAGAAGCTATGGCTTTCTAAATTACTTCTCCAAGTGCCACTATCATTGGACTCATTTGATTCAGTCGACTCAGACATTGAATCACTCATAGTCAAAAATTGGTCTGGAACGCGGTAAATTTCAACATGCAATTTTCCACATACAATTCCTTGTTGGTTGAGGATAGGTACTTTGTAATTCAATTTCATATCATGAAATAAAACCTCTAAAAATACATTTGCAACTCCGATTAATTTGTGTTTCTCTTGAGCCTCTGACCAAAGTTGTTCAGCATTGTTGGAATTATTGTCCTCGTGACAATCTTCGTAATCGTCAGTATCCGTGCCGATAGCTTCATCAATACTCGGAGTAGAAAAGTCACTCGACACACTTTCAGAAATGACATTGAAACGTTCATTGTAGGCTTCGCGCATGTCGACTAGTTTATTTTCTAGTTGTTCAATAGACCAAGACTGATGTCCTGCCATTCCTTGTCTTTTGACAATGATAACAGGCTCACAAACTGAATGACCTGTCTTGATCTTAGCGGGTCTGAGGTTTGCTGCCGGAATTTGCAAGGTAACATCGTAGCAAGTTAAACCTTTTCTTTTACCCATTAATTCTTCTGAAATCATGTTGGCTTCCCGGACAAGGGCATGTGCTTTCATGATTTCTTTCTTTAGCTTCTCAATACTTTCTAAAACATCATTATCAATATTATGCGATATCAAAAACATTTAGTTGAAAAAAAATAAACACGACACCACTCACTTTAGAGAAACTAAAGGGGATCGATGATAAGTGTCTTAATGATAGTCCCCCTAATTAAATATTTTTTCTCTTTTAATATATATGTATCCTTTAGCAATAATAAACGTGATTTAACTTACCAGCTCTTTTTTTGTCCCGTTTTTGAGCCCATTTGAAGAACTTTGTTTTATCAGAAACACGAGGGTTGGTTGGAAACGAAATTGGAGGTAAATTACAACTGGGTGTAGGGGCAATGGGTGACATCATCAAAAAACCAGTCCCAGGTGTCATTGGAGTTGAAGGAGCTGTAAAAGTAGAGGATATATTCTTAATATACTTTTCGAATTCATCATACTGCCTTTCAAGAGCAGTTTGCTTGTCCTCTTGATACTTGATGGCTAATTGCTCAATATAATCATCTACTGCCTCAGTTTGACCGCTCGTATTTAATTCAGAGGTGTTTACTTCGCTCCATGCTTTGTCAAAGTCAAAGAAAGATTCTTCCATTATTGACATATTCATTTGACTTGAAAGGACATTTTCTTCTTTAGGACAATTGACCTAGAACAAATGTGGATTAAATACGAAATCATATTTAATGGTATTAAGCAATAAATTTGAATCTACATAATTATGTTTTAAAAAGACAGTCATTGGAAATGCTTTTTCCTAAAGATTCAAATTAGCTTCATCTTTAAGGTGTTTTAATTTCAATTAAGTTGATTTGAGATTATGAAAAGACAATTAGCAAATAGCGGATGTGAAGAAAGACCCATTAAAATCAGTGCCCCATAACAAGAAGTGTAGCTATAATGTAGGATACTAATGCAGATGGCGAGTTATCAACTATCAGCCGTTATAATCAAATTTTCAGTGGTAGAAATACTTAGTCAGTTCTTCAAAAAAAGTCTCGGCGAATGAACATATTGGCCTGCCTTTGAATGAGCCAATGGATATGAATTTAGAAGAATTACCAGAATTAACTTTAGGAGAAGACGTGCCATTAGATACTTTCTTTCAAATTTGTCCAATTGCTCAACGAATCAGACTATATTATTTATTGGATTACTCTATCGCGAAGCTTTAAAGAAATTAGGGGAATGTTTGTTTAATGATGATGACGTCTATATAGTGAAATCAACTCTTGATCCTAACAGTGATCAAAAGATTGTGACAAGATTGAATTAAAAATAGGGAAGCTGTAAAACTAATTTCAATCATCTTACCGGTTTTACATATCCTTCAAAAAAAAGAATCTGTGCCAAGTTAAGAAGTGAGGCTATGAAGAAGAAAGGAAATTATCTGATGTTAAGTTGGTGGGTGAATTGAAGAAGGCTAAATCTCGCAATACAGCCAAAAGAAAACATTATGTATACGCTTTAGTTGATGTAGATGCTAGCTCAGTATCTTTTGATGAATCTAAGAATGACATTTTCTACAATGGGGTGGCCAGCAACGTAAAAGGTAGACTTCTTAATCATCTTCCAATTGCCAAACTAAACTTTATAAGGTTCATTCTTCCCTCGAATGCCAAAGAAGCATCCGGAAACTGTAAAGAGAATCGCAGACATTGCTCTAAACAAAATCTATTCTTCTTTAAAACAATATTCCGTTTAATTTTAATATCTTTGTCTTCTTTTAAATTAACTGTTGCTTTGAATAAAATTTTTTGACTGCTCTTTAAATTACCTAAAATTAAAATTAAATTAACAGTAGTTAAGGTTGTAAACGAAACCTTGAAAAAATGATTGTTTCCGATCAACAGTCTAAATCCATTCTTCAATAAAGTCTTTTGAACTATTAGACGTCCATTAACACAAATTCTAGCATTCTCCACCAATGGTTCAATAAACAACTTAGGTTGATTATTTCCTTCTTCGCAAATGTACATTCTAGCATGAAAAGCATGAACTCCTAACCCTTGCAACAAAATATCATTTTTCATTCCATTATCAATCTGCTCACTAGCTCCGATAACAGACTTTTCATTTATGTAATAGACAAGTAGTTCATTCATACTGGGATCTGCATTCAAATTGACCAAATAAAAGCGATCTTTCTCTACCTTGATACCTGAACCAGTTAAAGCAATTCCGATTTCAGAAAGATCTTTTTGTCTTTCGGCATACAATAAATCGGTATCCTTTAATCTTTCCTCCCATGACTTATTCATTTGAGTGACCAATCTTTCTGATTCAATCAACCTATCTCTCAATTCTTGAGTTTCGCTCTTTTGCTCGAGTGTAATTGTAATTTGTTGTCTTAATGATTCAACTTCTTCCCGGAGCTCACGAATAATCTTAGCATTGGGATCTTCATTGACGACAGCATGATTTTCGATAGATTTAGCTCTGTCGGCATATCTTAATGTTGATAAGGTTTCTTCGAAATTATCGCTACTAGGCGAGACAGTTGCTACCATGATGGTTTTACTATTTCCCCCAAGATTATCCTTTAGCAGCCAAGTCAATACAGAATCACGGTAAGGTACGAACTTCTCCTTCTTCTTGCTTCTTTCCGCTAATGCAGAGATAACCATCCCCAGTGTAGTTAAACTTTTGTTGATATTACTGCCCTCTTCAAGTCTTTTGCCAATCGCACCTGTTTTTTGAGCCCTTTCACTTCCTGCCAAATCAACTAACGAAATCTTTGCTACTTTCTCACCACAGAAGTCTTTGCCCTCTTGTTTAATAGTTTGCGCTAACCTTATCGTAAAGACGGCATGTGATCTGCTGGAAGTGGCATTCATGTTAGTAGCAGCAACAGTCCTGCTCTTATTACCCTCATCAATCAACTGTTCGATTTGTTCAAAGCAAGAAACCGCTAAAATCGACAAACCGTCTACGGTTGGACCCATGATTTTGTGCTCACGTACTTTGAGAGGATGTTTGGTGGAGTTTTTGGGGTCCAATAAGTCTCTCACTTTTTCATTGTATATTTCCATGTATGATACTTCTACCTTGCAAGACAACGACTCACTAGACTCTTTTTCAATCCGTTCAAAAATTGAATTGCAAAGACGTGGAATGATACCAGGATTAGAATTACTACCCATCATCGTATAACTTTTACCTGACCCAGTCTGGCCATACGCAAAGATACACAAATTATACCCCTGAAAGGCGTGATCAATCACATTATATCCAATGCCTTCAAACACTTCGCGTTGATCCGCAAACCCTACATCTTCCTTCTTTACAGAATTAAAACAATGGTCGAATGAGAATACTTTGGGTTGTTTTTCTTCACCAGGATGTGATAACAAAATTTGGCTAGTCGATACATTTGTACAGCATTTAGTTCCTAATTCGATTTCTGAAAGAAGCAACAAAGGATAAAGCCGTCAAAATAACAATTTATTGATGCGAATAATATTAAATTACTACCGCCCAAATTCAATAAGCTTTCCCAGCAATTAAATGGCAAGATGCTAAATATTCTTTCTTACTTATTTTTTACTTACCTCGTTTATTAAACGGACGAACTCTAACAGCTACTTTGACTCGTTCGATACCTTCAACCGTCATCTTGCCCTATAATTAATAACCAAATTTACAAAAATAACAAAACGTCCAATAATCCGCACACCTACAAAAATATATCATCTTTTGCAAAGCCTTAAACAAACTAAGCGTAAGTGTACATAAATATGTATCATTTTCAAGTTAATACAAAGATCACTAACAAATAATCAAACAATATATTCTTTGAGGTCCACATTAATGTGTACCAATTTGCTAAGGAGAGAGGAAATAGTTACATTTTATTTTATTGTATATGAACTCGATTGTTTTTACGGTTAAGATGGAAGGCGTGTTAAGGATGGTAACAATTAGGAATTGACATTTAAGGTTAAGAGAAACTTGGTTGTCGAGATGAGAAACCTTCGTTTTATCTAAAAATGTCGCTTGGTTCAATGCACCAACAAAAGAACGTCTGGTTAAGTCGTTTTTTCTTCGCTGCAAAATATATACTGCAATTGATGACAAATGGTTTGGCAAAAGAAACGACTCTGTCTATCAATTTCTTTTGTAATTTATATTGTAAGAAAGTGATAGGCCAAGTAAACGTCCTTTTATTTGATTAGCATATTAAAAAAGTAATAGTTTGTGTATCAAGCACTATCTTGATAAAAAATACTAACCAAATGAAATGGCAATGTATATTTAAAGCATCCAAATAAATGTATAGAATAATAAATAGATGGGTAAAAATGCAAATGAGTAATGTTCCTGAACACAAAACGTAGGTAGCTTTTTTATGAGTTACGATGGCATTTAATCAACAAATATTTGTAAAGATGGGAACATCAAAAGTGGTAAAAAATGTTATTTATCACACCTGGAAAGATCATCATCTCCAAATGATTCTTCTCAATATTGTGCTGAATAAATAAAAATAATAAGCATATAGCGGTAAATGATGTAACAAGAGATGATGCTTTGATATATAATTTTAATACCTCTTTAATGATATTGCTTTATATTTATGACGAGATAATCACTAAAATGAATTTAATGGGTGATGTCAATTGGTTTATTATTTAAATTATATGGCAAGTCAGAGGAATGTAATTGTTGATTGGGATGAATTTAATTATTGTTGGTAGTTTTATATGCTAATTTTTGGTTTAGTAAGCAATTTAAATCAAAGTGTTAGATGTCAGAGGTGTAAATGAGTTTAATTAGATTTAAATGCAATATAAGAATGGATATCAACAAGGTCCAACCAGAAAAATTCAAAATAACTATATTTGTTGTGTACTAAAGTATAGATTACTCTTACAACTTACTATAAATAAAAACGATTTATTTTGAGATATGTCAAATAAAAATGATTCACAACAAATAATGACATGTTCTCCATCATCTTTATATCATATTTAATAATAAGATAGTAGTAAGATTATGTTTTGTCAGAAACAAATTTACTTATTAAATCTTTATCAATTGGCTGATCAATAGATAAGTAAAGCTAATAAAAGATGTTTTTAAGTCTTTTTTGCTTTACAATAATAAATAGTGTATATGTATCTTTTGACGCAAAAAATGATAATGAAGTTAATTTGGAAAAAGAGATAGTCTTTAAAATACTTAGTTAAATTCTTTCTTTTTAGAGAGTATTCAGAAATTAACTTTCAACTGTTATAAACATGACTACAATATTGACTAACATTTAGTGAAATAAAAAAATTAATCAGGGAAAGAGATTATCATTATAAAAGATGGTGTATAATAGTAGTGTACTCTTTGAAAAGTTGGTAAAATAAATCAAATTTGAGCAAGGCATCATTACTGAGGAGGAATAGGTTAAGTATATTCAATTTTTATGGATGTCTTGCCAAAAGAAAGGACTACTTTTCTCAAGAACCATTTCCTTATTGTATCCTAAAGGAAATTGAATATTCAGTTGCGTCAAAATAATTTGATAAAGTATAAATAAACCCTTATCACTGTTCTTAATTATCTAGTAGTAGGTTGTGTGAGCTTTCTCTTCAATCAAAATTGCTGTAATTTTTTAAAGAAATAAATATAAATGTATAAACATATTTTTGTACATAAACAAATATCCCCAAAATGCATATCAAATTGTATATAAATGTTTAATCTAAACTCTGGAGGCATTGTTTAATGGGTATTACAGGAAAAATTATAAATAAAGCAATTTAATAAGTTTGTTTAGTAAAAAAGATGTACAAATGATTAATAACGTTGGTTGGAGCAATAAATCTTAAACATAAAAAACGTAGTTTGTGGAAATACAAAGTTGTTGTTAATTTTGTTTAGTGCTATTAGGTTTGAACGAAATTGAATATGTAGAAATAGTGTTGGTAGTAGATGAAAGGAAAATTAAAAATATTAAAAAATGACAGTTGTAATTAGGTAGTCATTTTTTGGTGCATCAATTAGAAACATGAGTCCCTTATTCATCCATTAAAGATGAGTGACAATGGCACGGTTAAGCGAAGTTATGTCACAGAATTATTTTATATATTAGAGGAATGGGTGTTTTTAAATGATATTTATCATCTTTGAATGGACAATACTGTTTATGAGTGACAAAAAATATTCATTTTTATCATTATGAGATTTATATCAAGTTACAATCGTATAGCAATAATGACAATTTGCTTATTCAATGAAGTGTGTTGTTATTTAGATATAATGAAGTGTTAATTTGCGTATTAGCTTTTTTAGATATTGCGGATTGAAAATATGATGTTGTCAAATTGAATTAATCAACAATTGAATCATATTCAACAGTATTCAAAAATATAATTCCGTCGCTAATTTAAATAAGCAAAAAACTTGGATCATCAAGTCCACCTGTCCGTCATTAAGCTACCTAATTTTGTAAATGCGTTAAATCACCCAACAAAACAGTGTCTCTTTTGTAGAAACTATCCTAAGAACAATATATCGTTAACTGGCCTTAACTATCCACTTTAAATATACTAAAAGAGCCCAGTTAGATTAATAAACAGTTTATTCATTTATCCTCTATATATCAAAGCATTTATTTACTTTAATCGTAAAGCTTCTAAATTTCTAAATTATATTCTATAAATAAAAAAGACATAAGCAACAAAAGACACATTAGCTTATCATTCGTAAAGGGACACAAAACCTTCATCCAAAATCTGACTTTCTTTAAAAACGTGGTAAAAATGATGATGCTCTAGAATGAACCATAACAAACTTAAAGATAATAATGAAGGGCCAAATGAATATATATGTACTGTTTAAAAATAAAAAAGATAAAATGATAAGAAGTTGTTGGAGTGACTTTTTGGGAGGAAATGAATGTATAGATGTATATTAGGACGTAGTTGTGGTCTTACAGATGAGTTAAATGCATTTTTTGATGTCACTTAAACTATCTTTGGACTTTTTGACTACATTCATTTAAAGATCAAATAAAGTTGGTTGTGAATAAATTAACTTGTTTTAGTGTGTTGAGGAATGTTGCCATATTGCAAGGAGAGATTCGTAAAAAATGTTAGGAACATCCAATTTGTAGCTACGATTGGCAGTACTCGAAAAAGTATACGAGCCTCAAGGAAAATTTCCTCAAATACATCTTGAAAGCTTATTGGAATGGGTTGTGCCCACACTTTTCTTAATGGAAATAATGATCGAAAATGTGTATCTATACTTAGACAAGATAATCTAATTTCTACACAAGTATATACATAGATATTTTACATAAAGAGGTCAATTTTGTCAAATGTTAGTGAAGTGATTTCGAAGTTATTCCATTGACAGCTTTTTTCAAAATTGTTAACAGTACGGACAAATATTATTTGGGAAAAGTAAAACAAGATGGTAAATAAAATTGATGTATTTATCTGTTTTTGTTGATGGTAAGATAATTTTTTTACCCATCAAAATAAACACATCAAAAAAAGCTATTTAAGGAAAATGGGTGTTGACAAGGTTTTACAATTTTAATTAATTTTCTCAAAAAATCATCAAAAGGGTATTTTTAAGTACGAATAAAAAATGTAGTGCAGTTAAAATTTAATTAAGTGGTACTATAAAAGATCATTAACAATTTACGGCACTATTTAATTTGGCTTCTTGATATTTTTGAGGACAACAATGATGTAAGGGCGAAATAATAATAATTTAAATTGAGAAGAAACGAAACGTATAATTCGTAGTCGAATTTAAATGAACATTTTAAATGAGGTTTATTTTCAGTAATGGTTTAGTATAATTTTAAATTTTCAGTAATGTATTTTAATATTTGAAAAGGGTCCCTGAATTAATTGTACTTTGAAAGGGAATGGGAAATGTTGGTTGTGTGGTTGGTTTTAACTTAATTAGGCAATGGATTCATTCTGGTAGTAGGAAGAGTAGAATGCATAATGATGCCAGATTTATCTTTATAATAATGGAATTTAAATTAAAATTGGTTTAAAAAACACTTGCCTATCATAAATTGGAGATAAAGTTAGGGTGATGATGAATTTAATTTAATCGTAAAAATAGTAATTTTTTGAAGTCTACTGCAAAGAATGTCTAATATTTGCGCTGTGGCATCGCCGTCATTATTTATGCATTTAAAGCTTTAACTGTCAATAAATAAGAAAAGACTTTGTGGAGTAAAAATATGTGTATGCTCGTAATGACTTTAAAGTCAATTTCGTCTTTTGTACTTATTTGGGTATTGGTGATTGAATCAATTGTAAAGGACTAGATAAAATATTAATTGCTATATAACCAAGTTACCGTCTATTTTTTATCAACTTAACTCATTAATTAATAAGTATCGAAGCCACGCTTTGTATGCGTGTTTTGTGGTGTATCTTTTATTCTAATAATTGGATTGATGAAATAATTTATGAAAAATGTACAATGGCTTGTCTTCTCATTATCCTCTCCAAAATAACAGGAAGGGGTATTATTGTAAAGTAGAATTGTGTGTGATACAGTTAATATTAGCAGATGGCGTGGCGGAAAACAAGATTAAATGATGTTAATAAATGTGATAATGATTAAAGTTGACTTGTAAAAATAGAATAAAAATTCCCTATATTTGAATGGATTGTTTGGAAAATACCAATTTACTGTAGGATGGAAATATTCAAATTGTAATTTAACCTATGTTAGATGATATGGCTCATTTGAGGCAATAAAAGGAACTTTAATCTTTTATGACTTTAAAGCCATAAAATTATCAGAACGAATTAGTTCATGTAAACAAATTGGCAAATAGTATAAAATAGATGTCTGGATGTAAACGTCAATTGTCTTACAAGTTTGTAAAAAATAGATTTTAATATTAAGACATTTACGAGAATGATGCACATAATATTCACAGCTTGTCACTCAAAAGTAACGGCAAGTTTAAGTTTCATGAAAAGACTTTAAATTTAAATATACATACATTGAAGTAATTTGGGAGATGACATTAAACACTGTAGTGTTCTTATCTTATTTACCCTAACTCACTTTTTGATATCAAGCTGTATATAAAATTATAAATTGAAAATATCAAATTTCATTCCAAAATATGTCAATCAAAAAGTGTGAAATAGGGAAGTTTGCGCAATGTCCTTCTTTCCCAGAACTTTTGAGCATATTATTTCAATGAATAATAAAGAAATTGGAAAAAAGAATTCAAAAAATTTATTTGAAAGAGATTAAAATGAAATTGAAAAAATACAAATGATTATTTTATGTGTTTTGAGCATTGTTGATAGTAGCAAATTGACGGACTGGAGCTGCAAGATGGTGTCTGAAAGCTGCACGCATCTGACGCATAACAGAAGCTTTCTGAGTTTGAATGAAGGATTCTAACATCATTTTAGTGGATGCATTCACATCATCGTCGTTGACATATTGTCTTAGATGAAGTTTAGCGTGAGCTTCAGCAAGTCTAATCATGGACTCGATATGTCTCGCCGTAATGGCAACGGAACCGGTAATTTTTGATTCAGTTCTCATGTCTTTGAACAAATTTGAAATCCGCTCGTAAGATGTACCTTCTAGCTTTGGCTTGATCTTGTCACGAGCATACATGATGTATTTGGCTAATAATCCATGAGGAATAATTTCCAAGCCAGACTTTTCATCAATTTTAGGTCCTTCATTTTCATCATCTCCATTCTTTTCAATTAAATCTTGGAGTTCTGGATGAAGAAGAGTGTGACTGTTGGTCACGAATTTAGCTAGTCTTTCATCTTCTTCGGGATTGTGAATGTCACGGACCACACAAAGAACATCAAAACGAGAAAGAATAGGCTCTGTAAGATCAACATTATCAGCAAACGTTCTAGTAGAATCGTATCTTCCACCAATTGGATTAGCGGCAGCGATGACTGTACAGCGAGCTTGAAGAGAAGAAACAATTCCGGCCTTGGATATAGAAATACTTTGTTGTTCCATAGCTGTAGAGTTAAAAGAATTACATTATTAAAAAATATTCATCATTTAACTGAAAGAGGGTGATTTCATTTGATATGTTTACTTATAAGTCCTCAATCAGAAAATAAGTCTATGTCTTGTGACGATAAAGGAATTGAAAGTCACGGATGAAGATGGACCCGAGTAATTCACAAAACTGCCTAGATACAATAACCTATACCTGATTCTGGTAATGTATCCCATAATTATTATAATTTGATGGAAGTTCTCAAGGATGCCGGACACTGTGTTTATGGCTTGTCGAGATTGCTTTATGGGGAAAAAAGTGAAATGAACTTAGTTACTTTAATAAAATTCATAGTCCAAAATCACCTGTAACAAGAAAAAGTTAAAGGAAAGACTGTTGGACAACTTTTCTTAATCATTCAAAGGAAAACAGGCCAAGGATTGATTACACCAAATATTGTCGTTTCTGTAGCTAAGGATCTTTATCTAATGAACTAAAAAGAGTGCGCTAGACTATGCAAATTGAAGTAGAGTGACTAAAAGAAGAGCGTGCCGGAAAACCTGTTAAGTTTTAAAAAAAGAATTTGATAAAAGATATGCAAGTTCAAATTATGGTGTTTAATTAATCATTTTTTACAAATTTACACTACAAAAGACATTCGTATTTATGTCCTGCGTCATCCTGTAACAAAATAACCTCATGACGTTGGCAAAACTAATTCTGGGGACTTAGAAAAGCTTCATTTGGCAGATTTGAAAGACATGGAAATTAAACCTCAATCAAAATGCTTTCTAAATGCTCTCTTACCAACAATCATGGATGTCAAATGTCACTAAAAGGAGACAAAATCGCTACTAATTTTGAAGGCAAAGCTGTAGAAGCTATACATGATATCATGTTTGACATGCAGAAGAAACTAATCAATGTCACTGATTCTGGAGAATCAGGCGATGTGATGTATTTAAAACATCTTGACATTCTCAAAAGAGTCAGTGAACTTGCACAGTAACACATTTTCGACAACATTTCTTCGAATCTCTTTTTAATTTTGTATTCCCAATAAACTTTCTGTATTTTTTTTATCTTACCTAAAAACATAAAAGTTATATGAAGGAAAGATTAGAACGATTACCTTCATGAATAGATGTTCTGTCTTGATCGTTCATTTTATCAAACTCATCAATTAGACATACTCCGCGATCAGCCAAAACCATTGCACCAGCTTCCAAAGTCCATTCTCTTGTAACAGGATGTCTTTGGACATAAGCAGTTAAACCGACAGCAGAAGCTCCTTGTCCAGTTGTAAGAATAGCTCTTGGAGCAATATGCTGAGCATATCTCAAGAATTGAGATTTGGCTGTTCCTGGGTCCCCACAAAGCAAGACATTGATGTCTCCTCTAATTCTATGCTTATCCCCAGGATTTTTCTCTACTCCTCTGAACAAAGCTAGGGCAATTGCTTGCTTAATATCTTCGTGGCCGTAAATAGTTGGAGCAATTGATGCAAAAATACGTTTAGCGATTTTTGGATCGTGAGACAAAGCCTTTACAGCTTTGATATCTTCGTCAGTCAACTTGTTACAAGACATTTCGTACTTTTTCTCAATGTTGTTAGCTAAGATTAAGGTATTGAAAAGAGGAAAACCGTGTTTAGCATTCATTGAGCCGTCGTAATTGTTTGTGTAAATGCCATGGACTACAACTTCATCTCCTGGGCGACAACTATCGCACAAATCTCCCGTTAAAACAACTTCCTTTGATCTTGGCAGTCTTCCAGCATCCACATCAGAAGGAGCTTCTTGGATTGTTATCCGTTGATAGTTTTGATAAATTGTCTCCTCGGCATTCAATTCAAAAGGACCCCCAGTTTGGCAGGATGGACATCTCTTAGGCTTAACCTCTTCGTCTTCCTTTTGAACAAATGGTCCTAGCACAAACATACAAAATTTGCAGTTATACTTGATGATTGCAAGTCTTGGCAACACTCCAGTTGTGATTGTCACAACTCCGCTTGTTTTCAGTAAGGAATTCAAATGATTGTGACGGAAGTTTCTCAACTCTTCGACAATTGACATGTTCTCAATCCTGATGACAAAGTTTTGAGCTTTCTTGGAGAAGTAGGAGTAGGATCTTGAGATTAATTCAGTTAAAGCTTCGTTCAATAGTGGCAAAATAATTGCTGGAGCTTCAGGTAGGAAATATGCAATGGCAATGTCCCCTTTTTCGGATTCCAAATCACAAAAATCAATTCTCAAGGAATACTTGTTGTTACGTACCATCTCTTTCAGCGAGCTTTCGTACTTGAGGCCCCCCTTATCGTCTTGGAAGAATCTCATGAACCGCGAAAAACGGTACTTGATTTCCCGTTGCACGATTGCATCAGAACAATGCTGAGCGACAGAACGTCCACGTAGATTCTCGATGTCGTAAACCCCGAGTTGTTCTTGATTACCGCCATCCATATCAACATCATTGTGTTGTTGCCTCTCAAATTGGTCGGCAGCGGTCATGTTGCTGTCGATTTCGAATTCATCCTACAACAAATGTGTTAAAGCTAATTTAGATGATATTTACCTCATCAACTCTGCCATCTCTCACATTCATAGCCCTTTCAGCAGCTCTTCGCTCACCAGGGCCAAGTTCAGACAAGTCTTCCTCAGTATCCAGGCCAGTTTCAGAGTACTGGTCTAATTCAGGTTGATCGGCATAATCTTCCTCGAAGTTGTCGCCGAAAAGGTCTTCTCCATCTGCGTCATCATCACTATAGACAACATCATCACCTTCATCTCCAAACAACTCCTCATTTCTGTCGGCAGTTGGAACAGTCCCGATATTATGACTCTCAGATTCAGGCTGGACTGTGTCTCTAGATGATTCCTCATCATCTTCAGCAATAACTCGGCGATTTCCTGACATTTCGTGTTAATCTATAAACAGTTTATTAGTGACTTTAAAAAAATGGTGAAACGGAGAGCAAGAGAGAGTATGTGTGTGATGACATAACAAAATATTTAAGCGCGCATCCCAAATCCTTCCAATTTGATGAGAACAATCTGTGCAAGACTTGACGTGTGTTAGTGTTTAATCATAAATAGACTGTTAAACACTTTAGCAAGCAAAGCAATGTCTAATATCAACCTCTCAAACGTCGCATCCTCAAACTTTGAAGAAGAATTTTACAATGATATGTGTAAGTTGCTATTTAATTAAATTGATAATTGTTTTTATTTAGTCGCCAGCTTGGGAACAACTTATCCGTCCACTGAACAAACGGTAAAAGAAAAGAAAGTTTACACGGCTGAGGAATCTGAGCTAATCCTGGGCAACTACTTCAAATATACCCAAAAAATTGAGGAAGACTTAGAAGAAATGAAAATGAAAGTCATCATCCTACAATCCAAGATTAAAGCCAAAAACGTCATCAAATGCAGAAGTTGTAATAATATTTCTGGAAAGTTCGGTGTAAACTTAAAAGTGGTTAAGAAGTGCAACTTGCTAAAATCAGCTGGCATTCTTTCAATGACTTTTACAAGTATAAGGAGTCTGGTAGAATATCTCTATGAAAATCGTCTTGATACGGATCAAAGTGGGAATACTGTTTTACCAAGTTTTGGTAGTTTCCACCAGGCTTTGTCACTATTGTGAGTCTTTTTAATTTAATCGTAACTGTTTCTGTTTTAATATTGCAACTTTTTTAAATTGAATAAAATATAACTTTTTAATGGAATAAATTGTGAGTTTTAATTGGAATAAATTGTACTTCTTTATAAAATTCATGACATCGGTTCGACATTCATGCCATCCTCGTTGTTAAGGACTGGTTTAGGCTGAGCTTCTGCCGGAAGAGCAGGAACAACTGGAGCTGGGATAATCATAGGAAACTTGTTAAAAAGCATGTTCAATAATTGCTCAGTTCTCTTGCTTTGGAAATTAGTGCTTCTAGCTTGCAACGGATCTTCATATTCTTCGTCTTTATCTGCTTCACCAGAATCTTTCTTATTTTTAAATTCCCATGAGTAGCCTTTTGTGACATTAAACTGAGACATATCCATAATTTCATTTAAAGCATTACGAAGTGGGTCTATTGCACCGATCAAACGACTTTGAACCATTGTGTAGAGATCAGGACACTGATAACATGCTCCGTTTAAAATGTAATAGTAAGCTTGGGGTGTGACTAAATAAACCATTATTTGAATAAACTTGTCATAAACTCACATTCATTAATACTGGCTCTGTAATGTTTACAAATCAAAAATAAAGGTGGACTGTGATCCACTAAGATATATTGCACTCCAACCATTGTTCTAAAATTTATTATAACCTCCCAAATTTATTTAGAACTTACGATAATTTGTCAAAAATTGAGACATCTTCCATACTAGGGTGATTGTGTTGCATCAATAACATGGCATTACACGAAGTTCTGTCATAGAAACAATTGGATGGTTGGCAGAAATATCTCAACACATTGGACTCATTCAAATAATTTGGAGGAAGTTGTGGATCCTTGAACATTTGCTCAAGCAAATTCTTTGGCGGTTGTGCATTGTTAGGATTTTGCATGCTTAGAGATGTGAATGCAATAAGTTGCTTTATTTTCTATGCGTTTAGATTTTTAGAAGACGCCTTTTTCCAAACTTTTTAAATCAAACTCGTTGTGTGAGTATCGATATAATTTGTCACCGCATTTTAGTTGCTGTTTTAGACAATCTCAATCAAAGTATTAATTAATAACTTTAAAATGAGGTAAGTCAATTAATTCGGATTCAACTAATCATTCCAATTCAGTGGAGTTGCAATTACCCAATCGTTAAATCCAGTGCTTCGTGACAAAGCTAGTATTATCGGAGAGTACAGGGATTTGAGATTCAAAGGGGACAGAACTGAGCAGGAGAGAAAATTAGCAGAATCCACAACTTTATATGTTGGAAATCTGTCTTATTACACCACGGAAGGGCAGTGCTATGAATTATTTATGAAGGCCGGCGATGTTAAGAGAATTATCATGGGTATCGATAGATTCAAGAGAACACCATGTGGCTTTTGTTTTGTCGAGTAAGTTAATATCACAAATACAATTATTAATCTTCTTTTAGATATTACAATCGAAAGGATGCCGAAAATGCAATGAGGTACATCAATCAAACAAGACTCGATGACCGAATTATCAGAACTGATTGGGACGCCGGATTCATTGATGGACGTCAATTTGGCAGAGGAAAACACGGCGGACAAGTCAGGGATGAGTATAGAGCTGATTTCGACGGAGGAAGAGGTGGATGGGCTAAAACTAACCAACCTGCGCAAAAGAGTAAGACTTTGTACTACCTTACCAGCCTAATAACAATTATTTTTTAGATTTCAATACCAGTGGTGGAAACAATGTGCCACATTATTAATTTTAATCGTTATTTAATATTTTCCTTTTTACCTATTTTGTATGAATAAAATGTTCATTATTCCATTGTTTCTTTATCGGGTTCCTTATTTATTTTGTGATTGGTTACATTATTAGTTTGATTATTAAAGTCAATTTATTTATGTACACATAGTAAAGTATAAATTAATTAAGTTAAATTATAAGTGATATTAAAGTATTACACCGAGCGTTTTTAAGGTTCTTCATCTTTGGATGTTCTTTCAGTTGCCTCTGTTTCATTTTCTGACTTAGGCAAGTAGTAATAACCGGTAATAAACTGCAACGAAATTAAAATAGACAAAAGTACAAACGGAGCACCGGCATTAAAGCCTCTGATGTAAATAATCCCAGGTGTGAGAACACTTCCTATTCGAGAGGCAGCATTGCAAATACCTCTGCATGAATTACGGACTTTGGTGGGAAATATTTGTGTAGAGTATAAATGGTTTATTTTGAAAACAGGATCTGTGGAAGCTGCCAAGGCCTGAGAGCAGACGATATAGACAATTCCATCCATGGTGCCGAATCCAAAGTATTGTATAATTAAAATACACGAGCCTATTGCGGAAATTGCAAGTGACGTCAGAAAAATAGATAGTTTTGAAAACCATTTCGATAAGATAAATGGCAGGAAACCGGCAAAGAATTTAAGGATACCCATAATAAGCATGTTGAGATAAATGTTGCTGTTTAAGGCATCAAGATTAAAATACATGCAGTAGGAAACAATCGAGGACGAAAAGAAAGAGAAAGCCAAAACAATTAAGTGGGTCAGAAGCATTTTATCCTTGAAAGGTTTCGACTCTAAGGAAGCATCGTCTTTTGAAACGGACACCAACTTATCCAATGAATCTGAATTTGCATCCTGTTTGGTAACAACAATATTTGAAAAAGCATGAATTGAATCTGTTTCCTCTATACTACCTTTATTCAAAGAAGCCATGTTATTTACCCAAAGGATATACTTCCTAGCTTTACTAGCCTTGACAATATTATTATTTTGAATCAACCATTCCACAGACTCAACTGAATAAAAGAACTAAAAGCAATTTAAAAATAAAAATGATTTAAAAACTTACTAGCACAGTCGCTAATATTAGACAAACAATAGATACAGCTATGTGAAAGTCATACCAACAATTGGTTGAATAAGCAACTATTGCGGTAAAAACTAGACCAAAAGGCCACGCATTTAAGCAAACAACTAATAAGCGTGAATTTGAATTTGATAAGGCTTCCATAATTAGAACTAAGTGGGATGACATGTATGAACCAACACCAATTCCTTGAACCCACAAAATTATTGAAAAGACGTACCAATTTTTTGATCCAATAAATGTGAGTAATAAATTCGTACATCCCATTAGAATCATTGAACTTATAACAATTGGTTTACGGCCATATTTGTCTGATAAAATTCCGCAGAATACAGACCCTAAAATGATGAAAATGTAAAGGTTCTTTGGGGTAAGTACTATTACCGCAGACTGCTCCAATCATCACGGCAGTTGTTATCACATGCTTGACAAAAGAATCTTGACACTCAATTTCCCAATGCATAAAAAGTGATTGGAACTGATAGTTTAAGTGTGGATGCTTTTCGATGACATCATCATATCTAGTTATATTGAGAGCTTCAGCTGCATTGCAGTATTCCTAAATAATTAGTGTATAGAATTGATAATCAACTTTCAGAGAACAAACCTTGCTTGGTTCGAACAACATCGTCAATAACATACTAGCAGATGTCGGTAATAAACCAATATTTATGATAAGAAAGAGTAGTATCTGATAAAGACCAAAGTCGGAGAATGGACTTTCGGTGACGTTACATTTTCCAGTTAAAGATCGACTTTGTAAGTTCATCTTTAAATATTTGGAATGCAATGAGGAATGAAATCGAATTGAACTTTTAATAATATGTATATCACAATAACATCTAAAAGAAAACAAATAATTTTATGTGTGATGAGAATTGGAACATCATGTAATATCAATAAAGAAACAAATATAAGATATAAAAAGAACTAAGTGGAACAATTTAATATTAAGTCCTGCATATTTATTAATAGCACTAAAATGGTTTTATCCACTTAAACTAGCACTGGTGATTACACATTCAAATATAAACTCAGCCAAAAATAGCTTTACATACGTCTACCCTCGATCGAAACCTTGGCCATACTAGAAGAACCAGCTGCTGCCTTGGTTCTGTCCTTGAAGGCTCTAGAAACCTTGGTCAATCTGTCGAGAGTAGAAGTACGAGTAGATGATTCGTTAAATTCAGCCTGAATATGAGACGATTTAGGACGAATTAAATATTCTCTTGGTGCGTATTGAGGAACACGGGCCCGAGCTATTTCGACACCATCATTTGCAGTTGGCCTATAAATCACAAAATTATTACAATATTCACTTTAACATGTATATATAAATTTATTTCCCTGTAACGCCTTCTATTCAATAGTTGATGCAGTCGTCATCTACATTTTGCACTCTATCACTAACACTAAATGGCAAAGACAGAAATAATGTGTCAGAACCATGCTCACTAAACAAAGAATGGATGAGATATAAAAGCTCTTCTAAAGTCAAAAAACAATGCCAAATAAATAAAAATATTTTGGTCTGGTTTACTTTTTTAAGACCCTATTAGTTATTAGCAATTTCTGGTACGTCATATAACGATGCTATTTTAAAGCGATACGTACTTAAATATTACCACCTACTGAATATGATTAGTGTGGGGAAGACATTCAAGATAATAAAAATAACTTGCCTTGGACGTCTTGGCTTGGAAGCTTCGTAAATAGCTTCTCGTTCTCTCTTTTCTTTTAGCATTCTAGCCTTTTCTTCTAATTCTCCAGCAAAGATAGGTTCCATCCAAGAACGAATTAATTTTTTAGCAATCTTTTTGTTTTCGTATGTTTCTTCGGGGTGGTTTGACAAATACATGACAGCCCTGCCTAAACCACACTCTTTGAGACATTGAGTGTCTAATTTTTTGTAAAAATCATGTAGTAATTTGATGAAAATAGTGCGGATTTGAATACTTGGCAAGGCATTCGTTGGTAATGGAGTCAACCAATGAGCAACTCCCTCGAGCAAATTGGAGTCAACGATCTGCTCAAAACGATCTTGTGCTAAGAGCATATTTTTAACTTCACTAAGCATCATGACTTTATTTGGTGCCGGTTTCCCAGCTGCATTCAATTCTCTGTCTTTTGCTGCTGCTTTCAACATTCTTGTCACTAGATCCTTAAGAGTGTCGTCAATTCCAGTAAGAGCTGTTGAATTGTCATTCTTCTTACGTCTTTTGTTTTTATTTGCTAATTTGCGTTGCATCATGATTTCGTCGAAATCAGATCCAAAGCCACTGAAAAAAGTGGTAATTGCGAATTTTAATTGTAACTTACACTCTACGTGGTCTTTCATCTTCGCTGTGTCTGTTGTCTTCCTCGTAGTTGGTGACTTCCTCGCTTGGTTCCTCGTATTGCTCATTTCTCCTGGTATCATCAGCAATAGATTCGTCATCTGAATCATCACCAAACAAATTATTGTCCAGTTTTACTTCCTCCGTCGTACGTTGTGGGGAACCGTCTGGTGAATGAGACCGTTTACGGGGATTAGACTTCGAGGATTCACCAACATCTGAATCAGGTGATTTAGACTTTTCGTCTTGTGGACGAGGAGGCTCGGGGCTGCTGCTGCTTGAAATATTACTGCGGTTATCAGACATAGTACAAATTGTTAATTATTAATTTGTTAGAACTAGTTCAAGCTGCATAAATTAGTGATATTTATACTGAGTCCAGATCCAAAAAGCTATTAAGGAATGTTATTCCAATGCGCATACAAAAAATATCTATGTGAGACAGGAAGGAAGTAACGTTTAGATTAGACAATAAGATAAATGTAACGTAAAGTTGACTGCATAGGCAACATTTTAGCATAAGGTTGACTGATTTCACAATAACATAAAATAAAGTGAATTTATTTGACAACTGGATAAAGTAATCATACAGAATTAACCATTTATTTCAAATTTGATTCATCAAATGTTTTTATTCATTTTTATATATCTAATTTTATGTGAATAAATAGAAAGAAAAAGCCATGTGTTTTTCTTGCATGAATTTAAATCTTTATTCATTCGAAACATGTGGAAATTCGTTGAGAGCAATTATTCAACTCAACAAAGGTGTAGTAGATAAATTACACCCACGGGATGTTTTACCAAAAAATGATTTGGCTTCAAAGATTATTAATCATGAAGATAGTGCCGAAAAAGAGATACTGACTATTTACTATATGTATTTGAGTATTCCACTATCTTGCCAAGATGGAACTGAAATGAATTGCAAGATATGGTATGGCTATTCTTTGTCAAAATATTTTAGATTTTACACTAAATTCAAATGAGTTGCATTGTATAGTCTGGTGGTCCCATCACAGTACTATTGATACCGACTAAAAATATGACATAATAAAGGAAAATATTATTAAATTACTTACGATGTGTATTTTGCACGTAATTTTTCCCTTGATGAAACATGAAGCACTCAAAGTGTCATTGAATTACCAAAAAATTATCTTTATCCCACAATTTCGAATCAGATCAGGAATATCTTTATTAACTTTTATGATTATACAAGAAAGTTATCCACTTTAAAAAAAATTATGATAAAATTATAGTTTAAAATAACTTGGCAGTTTTTCAATTCCAATTTAACCGTAACTTAATAATAGAATTTTTTTGCAAGGTATACTGCCTGAATTTTAAAGGAAAAGACATACTGGTACATTCATAAACTCTGAAAAATTGTTTTGGAAGTTTGTTTGAAACGAATAAACCATCCACAAAATTTGATGTTGTTTGTCAAAATAAGCATTTGATTTCAACACTGACATGCTTATTTATATAAAACAAAAGGTGGGAACATATGTGATGATAAATATCTATTGACATCTCAAAAAGGTAAGCTATTTCTTTTCCAAAGGATTTAGGCACATTATACTCAGAAATTACCTAATACGTTTGAACGTTTTTGAAACATTTATTATCTTTACTTAAAATACGATGTATGAAGATGCTCAACAGTTTTTATAGATATAAAATCATATTGTCGAATGATGTATCATCGAGCTTATACCAAAATAAAGTATGTTTCTAATTAAAAAACTGGCTTATCTTCAATTCATGATTTGAGTATGGATAATAGGTGTGTTTAAAAATGAGCATAACCGTGAAAACTACGGCATTTAATAGACGCTTTAACTAAAAATACATGAGCCATTCAGGAAGTTGCAACAAGTTTAAAACTTTTGATGTTTATAGGGGCCATTTTGAAAAGATTTTTATCACTAAGCAATTCCAGTACATTTCCAGCTTTGTCCCAGACAAACAAAAACAATCTCAACTAATAATTGTTTCTAACAAAGTCAAGTTTCTATTTCCTTCACAAACCAGTTATTTAGAGACCAATACATAATAATAAATAAATTGTTGCGGACTTCTCACATTCCATTCATCTTGAATAAAGAACAAGAAGACATTTTGAATGTCTGCTCATGATGAAATCATTCACAAAAACAAATTATGTGACAACAACAATATTAGCTTGCACCGAAATCTTTCGTTCAGAATAATTTCTTCACTCAAATAGATTGTCTTTACCTCAAAAACACTACCCTCTAATACTTTTTTGATCCTTATACATAATGTAACGAATGGTCAAGCCTTTCTGTTTCAAAAGTAAAAAAGACAAGTTTTGTTTGAAGCGCCTCCAAAGCAACTGATAAAGATGGTCTCTTGCTAATAGTTGGTTATTTATAAATAGATCACCACAAAGTTCTTTTGCTATTTGAAACTTGTTAAGGGATCTCAACGAATATTCGCTTTTTTGAGCTTTTGTTTCATCATATAGTTAAATTATCCTTCACATTCTAATTTTTACAATTTTTCTTGTAATCAGATTATACAGGTTAATACTTAAGTAATTCCTCGGTATGAAGTACTTCGTTATGACTGTTTCCTCAGAAAACTGGACATGTGTACTAACAATCAGCGTTCAAATTTCACTTCTAGTTTATGATCTAGCTTATTTGAAACTATCTTTCTGACGAAATATTATTATTCATTTCATTCCTTACCTTATGTACTATTTACTGCTTTGTAGCTTTTATTTAAACTTCCTTAATCATCACACCTAAGACATCAAAAAAGTCAACTTTACAAATAAATATCTATTTGTATTAAAACTAAAACTATGAGTTGCGACTTTTTTGCAATCGGAAGTGGTCACTCTTTTTGAATAGCCCGTTCATATTTCCATCTTCGCACACTTCAAATTTACTCATATCATAAAAATCTACACTAACTTACTTATTTGTTATCGTTTACCTATTTACAATATACCAAGACACAAAGAATTGGCGTGAAGGCAAAGCCGGACAAAATCGTTCTTTTAGAGATGATATCAATTTTTGCATTCATAACTTTTCATATCCAACAGGAAGTATCTTCTTATTCACTTTAAAACCTTCACAAAACTCGAGATCACTTACATTGCAAATATTATACATCATCATAATTTTTTAATTTACCACACAAAGTCCTCCTTACTTAAAGTCTTAGCCATTTTAAATCATAATACGATTAACAGTTAAAGCATAATGCAAACAAAATCATTGTACTATCAAACTTGATCGAAACTTTATAAAGACTAGCTAACAATTTATAAGAAACTTAATCTCACTTTTTTGAATAGTTTACAAGCTGTCCAAAATTCATAATTCAAGTTCATAATTATCCTCATATAAATAAATACGTTTACATATAACTATTTATTTAAAAAATCATTTCAAGCGCTTGATCGCCACTTTAACAGCCATCTTTTTACCCCTTACCATCAACTCCCTTTTTTCATTTACCTTCCCCAAATGACCATTGGACTCCCCTTCGAAGGGACATTTGTTTAAGAGGTAACACTAAATATTCTTACTTTCTAACCAAAACGATGGCCGGCTTCTTGCTTTTCCACACACTTATTTTGTTGAATGCACTACATTTTACTCTACTACTCGTAGTAAAGGTATTTTTCAAACAGGTTGCCTTTTATCCCCCTGCTCACAATTTAATATGATCATCAGATGAAAACGCATACACTAAATTTTGACTTCTCTTGCTCCTAAAAACCACTTCAACTAAGATATGTATATCTCGTTAGCTTAAATTTGGATGGCTACCTAGATGAACCGAGGTTATTTATTGCGCGCTTTACCTAAACCACTACCAACTACCACTGTTTCTCATTTCACCACACAATTCATCATCTTCTTCACCTTATCTCTTTCAAAATAAGAATCAAGTAAACCTCCAAACTGTACAAATTCGCTTCTTTCAAATACCTCCATTTTTTGTGTACTCTAAAGTATATTATCAACTAAATTTGCCTCATCTTTCACATTAAACCTAGACTTTCCAAAAAGTACAACATGTTCTCTTTTGTTTGCTTATGTCTATTTTGTAATTTAAACCGTGTCATTCAATTTTTTTCAAATAATCATCTTTCTTTATTTACACGAAACTAAATGCATTTAAATTAAACTTCACCTTTGTAGAAGCCTTTAAAATGGGCATATTAAACAAATTAAGATTTTCTACAAAACTTAATAGCTCTTTTTTAATATTCTGTATTTTACTTGTCAACTGCCAGGCAACTCTTACAGATGGTGAACTTTTCGAAAACGACAAAGCTTTTCAGGATGCTTTGTTGAAGCAGGAGCAAGATGATACCACTTTTAGTGGGTATTCTATTAATTCGGGAAATGCTTTTAATAGTTATCCACAGCAATTTACTAACACTAATTCTAATGGGAATGTTTGTTCTTTGCCTCAGCAAATTGGGACTGGACCGTACAGAATTCCTAGATGGTATTATAATAGTATTCGTCAGAAGTGTGAATTGTTTTATTGGTCAGGTATGGGCTTTTTTCAGTTTATCTTACTTATCTTATCTAGGTTGTTGTTCAAATGGCAATAACCATGCTTCTCTTGGACAATGCCAACAAAGTTGCGAAGGTATGTTTGAGCTTTAATTATGTTCTGTTAAATTGATCGAGTTCTGTGTATTAATAATTATGTAATGACATCATTAATAATTTAATAATTAATAAGTATCTATCTTTTTTGGCTTCAATTTTCGGTATTTAAAGTTGTTGAATGAAAAAATAATTTTATATTTAACAATCACCTATTTGAGCTATGCACAAGCACTTCTTAAAATTCTAACTCCCTTACAAAAAGTGTTTTTGACTTAATAATTGTGATTGAATATTATAATTTAACAGGCGGTATGTCAATGCCTACATCATATCTTTCGCCTTTGCTTGTCAGAGCAACTATTATGTCACCACAATCACCAACACAAATCTCTATTTCTTCGTCTTTTTCTTCATCTTCATCGCCATTGATGGGACCAAATAATCAGCCACAACAAAATACATTCTCAAGTACATATGTGCCCGCATCAAATCAACAAGCCAATTACATTCCCTATTCAATCCAACAACCAATATACCCATCAAGCCAACCTACCCCAGAAACCTGCCCACTAACATATGCCAGCAACCATATTCGCCCGGCTACGGGACGGATCAAATCCCCCGTTGGTTCTACCTGCCCTCCGCCAACTCCTGTCTCAAATTCTTCTACTCTGGCAAAGGCTCAGATCAAATCAAAAACAGATTCGAAACTGAATCTGCTTGTCGACAAGCTTGTATCAATGCACCACCTCAATTTAATAATAATAACAACAACTTTAATAATAAAATTAATGAACCAAGCAATACAGTGACGGTAGTTCCCTCGTATCAGCCAACTTTTCAAACACAAATGCCCGTTTTAATTGAAGGTTGATTTTTTGAATGAGTTTTTAATTAATTTTGTGTTTCTATTAACAACTTCCTTTTCTGTTTCACATGCTTTTCAGTGTTTTCTGTTTCACATGCTTTTAAGTGTGTTTTTCTGTTTGATGTGTTTATCTTCCTTGCTCTAACAACATTTAATTAAATCTCAACATTTTTCAGAATCCCCGAACCCCTGTGCAAACGGACCTTCCTCAAACACAGATTCCCTAACAAAATGTTCAACCTCAACTCAGTGCAACCCATCCCAATTCTGCCACATCGGCGCAACAGTTCAAACCACCGTCTGCTGCAACAAACCAACCAACACCGACCGATGTAACCAACCCCTAAATATCGGGATCGGTAATGCCAATCTCCAAAGATGGTACTACAACAGATTGACCGGCAAATGTCAAAACTGCGTCTACAAAGGTCTCCAAGGAAACGAAAATAACTTCCTAACTCGATTCGACTGTGAAAACTCCTGCTTAATAAATCCTTGTGCAAGAGGTTCGCCTTTTCAAAATCAAGGATCAAATGTCCAGTGCTCAGTCAATAATCAAGCAGCTTGCCCAGCTGGCTATTATTGTCATATTGGGGCAGGACCCCAAACTACTGTTTGTTGCCAAGCTTTAGGTAAATTAAATAGCTTTAAATTTGGTGCTTTTTAACTTTTTTAACATTCGTTGGTGTGTTTTATTAACATTAGTTGCTTTCTAACAATTTAGGGGGATCTCCGTGCAATGAGATATTGCATTCTGGAGAAGGAAATGGAAATATGCAGAGATGGTATTATAATGTTGTGGAACATGATTGTCTTCCTTTTAATTATAAAGGAATCAAAGGCTCCTCTAATAATTATGTTACGAGGAATCAGTGTGTGGTAAGTACATTTATGATTAGCCTTTGCATTCTAATTTATAGGCCAAATGCCCAGTCTGGAAAAATCCGTGTTCGAATGGTGAACCAATGATGGGAAGTGATGGGAAGCCCCGGAAATGTCTAAACTCGAATGGAAGTTGCCCAATCAATTATTTCTGCCATGTAGGAGCACTCGATGAAACGACAGTCTGTTGTCCTTCCAAAACGAATTCGTGTCAAGCTCCTATGACAATAGGAGCGGGTGATGCTAATCTGCAAAGATGGTATTTTGATGCTAATGCCAATCAATGCAAATCATTTACTTACAAAGGCTTATACGGAACAGAAAATAATTTTATGTTGAAAGAACAATGCTCTTTCTGTATTAAATGGAATAATCCATGTAGCCAAGGACAACCTATTTTGTCTAATATGAAGCCAATGACTTGTGACCCAAACAATAGATCATGTTCAAACACTCACTATTGCCATGTTGGCGGAACCACAGCTACAACTGTCTGCTGCCCAAAGGATGGTGGTAATGAATGTAAATTACCTTTAAATATCGGGGAAGGAACTGAAACTTTACCTAGATGGTACTTTGACTCGATTTGAGAAACAATGTAAGCAATTTATGTATCGCGGTTTAAAAGGAAATATAAATAATTACCAACAAAAATCTATTTGCGAACAAGCTTGTCCAGTATTTGTGGATCCCTGTCCATCGTCTTCGGATATTAGTAGTGAAAAACAAATTTATAAATCATGTAGTATTAATAACAATCAATGTGGAAGCAATTTTTGGTGCCACGTTGGAGGTGATCTCGATACTTCAGTATGTTGTCCAAATTGTAAGTTTTATCAAGTTGACTTTTAAAAGAAAATTCATTGCCAAAAGAGCGAATCCATAGAGTTATAGCTAGTTTTGAGCCTTCTTTGACTGTACACGATTGATGCAATGTCCTTTGATCTAAAGAGTGATCTGCTTTCATATTAACCCAAAATAAAGCATCTCCGGCCTTTGGAAGAATAGATAACTTTAAATTATCAAAAACAGTCCTACCACCAACTTTAGCCTTCTTGATAACAACAAACAAAGTACTTAATCTATTGCCAACTTTTTGTTCCATCGGACAATTATGAATATAGTCATAATGACTTTTATAAAATCCACCCTTAAGATACCTCAAAACAAAGACTTGTTCACTAGCTCTAAGTTGAAGATAGGGCAATAAAAATTGTAACTTGTTGTAAATGACAGTCAAATTAGAATTGCTGAGTGGATTGACAAAGGTACCGTTAGCTGTTCTGATGCTAGATTGACGTTTATTTGATTTTATTGTTGCTGGGGTTAGATGAAGTGTTTTTGAAGTTAAGTAATGTAATTGGGAAATTTGAGTTTTTGTTAGTATTGAATGGTAATGAATTATTAGGGGAGATGATGATAAAATGTCAATTTTGATGTGATAAATGTAAATTCTTTTTAAGTAGCAAACTAAAATATCATTAATTTTTCAATAACTGTATTTTACCTTCATTTGTAAGTGGGTTTTGATAATAATTTGAGCATAAATCATCAATCTCACAGTAAATAAACTTTAAAAGCAAAAAACAAATAGACACCAAATAATTCATCTTAATCATTATAGCTGGCAATCCTTGTATTCAACCGCCAAGTCAAGTAGGCAGTGGAAATCTGAAATTGATACGATGGACATATGACAGTAATGAGAAAAAGTGTATCCAATTTCACTATAAAGGTCTCAAAGGAAATCAAAATAACTTTTTAACAAAAGCCGATTGCGAATCTTGCCCAGTTTATGTTAACCCTTGTAAAATAGGTGAACCAGCTATTTTTAATAATAAACCTATTCAATGTTCAAGTTACAATGACACGAGATGTCCAGAAAGTACTTATTGCCACTTTGGAGCATTAAATGTGAATATGTGTTGTCCTGTTTTGGGTTAGTTTAATTAAATGGGAAATGTTTTTCAGATCAAATAGAACATACGAATTTATGAAGTTAATTAACATTTTTTGAGTGTAGAGTGCTTTTAATATGTGTTGCTTAATTAATACATTTAACTATTTATTCACATTTAACCAATCTGTCTTTTAGGCGGTGATATTTGTAATCAAATTATGGAAAGAGGTAGAGGGAATTCACAATTAGGCAGATTCTATTGGAATGTAGCCCAACAAAAATGTGTTCCATTTAATTACTGTGGACAAAAAGGAACGCAAAATAACTTCTTGACATCAGTAAGTCTTTAAAGTAATTACCCTAAATTATCTTATTTCAGGAAGACTGTGAAAAGACATGCTATGGTAAGTTAAATGGATTTAGTAAAAATTTAATAAAAATTCAGAAATTGATAATCCATGTGCTGGAGGATCCCCACAATTAAACAATCTTCAAAGACCTTTGCAATGCTCGGTAGCATCAAATACTTGTGGAAATACATTCTGGTGTCATTATGGAGCTAGTGCTCAAACGACAGTTTGTTGTCCAAATAGAGTTCCTGACCCTGATATATGTTCTTTGCCGATGACAATTGGAAGCGGTTCAGATTCACTTCAGAGATATTATTACGATCCATCATGTAGGCAGTGTAGACCATTTACTTATAGTGGTAAGTTTAGCTTTTTCCAAATTTATCATTTAATTAAATTAAAGGACGTCAAGGAAATCAGAATAACTTCTTGTCAGCTGTAAGTTCAAAATAATCGTTAATTCACTTACATATTTATTTCAGCAAGCTTGTCAAAATCAATGCCAAGGTAAGACTTTGATACAAATTAATTTAATAGATCGAGTACAATGCGTAAATATAAAATAATCCTTTAGTATACGATAATGTTTGCCCCGCCGGCTTACCAACCATTGACCCAGAAACAAATAGACCCATTCCATGTACATTTGGTTCAAATTCATGTGGTAATTCGACATGGTGTCATCTTGGAACAATTCCAGATGATTACCAATGTTGTCCAGGTCCCCCAACTAACCCTGGCGCTTGTCAAGGTTTAGCTCCTGAACAAGGTGTTCTTGGGAATAATACGGAGCCTGTCACTAGATACTACTATGACTTGACGACTTTGTCCTGTAAGACTTTCCTATATAATGGAAGGAAGGGCAATCAAAATAATTTCTTGACAAGAAAAAGATTGTGCCGATACTTGCAATGGTTAGCTAAGCACTATTCTATCTCACTAAAGCACTCTACTGCATTTTATTTCCTTTATTTTCACTTTTAATTTCTATCACACACGGTCGTTAAATTCAAATGATTTAAAATTCCTTTATAGTTTTCAACAATCCTTGCAATCAAAATATAAGATTACCACCTACAACCTGCTCGTCAACTTTAAATACATGCGGAAGCGATGAATACTGTCACATCGGAGCTTCGCAAGCAACGTCAGTTTGTTGTCCATCTGAAGGAAATCCATGTATCTTGCCATTATTGGTAGGAAATGGAAATACTCCTCTTACCAGATATTACTACGATCAGACCCAATTTTCTTGCCAAGCTTTTACTTATACTGGATCAGGTGGAAATCAAAATAATTTCCTGACCAATGTAACTTTAAACTCATAAAAATGGTATTACTTAAATTATTTTAGGAAGCTTGCGACCAACAATGCGCACCGAACCCGTGTAACAATGGAATGCCATTTGTGGGAGCTGATGGACGGGCTCAATCTTGTACCTCCTCAGCTAATGTAAATTCATGTCCTTCCAATCATTGGTGTCATATCGGCGCTGATGCTAGTACCACTGTCTGTTGTCCAGATGCTCAGAATAATGTATGTGGGCTTCCTATGTCTACAGGTGAAGGAAATGCTAGACTTGAAAGATATTACTTTGACTTTGGGTCTAAGACATGCCAGAGTTTCATTTATAAAGGTTTGAAAGGAAATCAAAACAACTTCTTGTCAGCTGTAAGTCTTTATTCTTTGAATTTATTTATTAATCATACATTTTAGCGCGCATGTCAATTAGCTTGTCAACAATTAGAAAATCCTTGCATCGGCCAACCTGCAACATCAGTATCAGGCCAAGTTTTATTCTGCTCAGCAACAAATAAAGATGCTTGTCCTGTTAATTTCTGGTGCCACTTAGGTGCAACTCCAGAAACGACTGTTTGTTGTCCAGGAGCTACGAATTCATGCTCAGTCCCATTGGCTCCAGGAACCGGTGATGCTGGTAATTTTTTATTTTAAAATTCATTAAGACAAAACAATTAAAAAGATAAGGAATTAGATATGTTTCCAAATATTAGTTTGACATCAATATCACCAATTCTTTTGACAAAATCGGAATGTTTTAAGTAAATAACACAATTTGATTGTCGGGAACATCGATGTTAGCCAAATCTTTTCTCATGTCATAGACAATTGAATACTCCAATCCGAGAGCTTGGTTGATGTGAAGATCATTAAGTGATACAGCGGCTATCTTTTTTCCTTCCTTCCAAATACTTCTGCATCGACGTTCCTTTTGATTTAAAGGAATGAATCACTTCATATTGCGCTTACTTTTATTGGTATGGTCTCTAATCTAATTTTCAAAGTACCAGAAACACCGGCGTAGGATATCGGCTTCTTAAAGTCAGAAAAGGAAGAGTTTTCAAGTTAACATGATCAGGAATATTCAGCAAGACATAGACTAAATGATGTTTCTTTTTTGCAGTTTCTTTCAGGAGCTTAATAACACTTTTCATTAACTCTTCTTCACTTAGTGTCTTATCTTTGTTATACCTTTTTCTTGCATACTCTTTTAGCTGACTGCAGGTTTTCTTTTACAGTAACGTGCCAGCTCTTTAAAATGATCAACTCTAAATTTGCAGTCTTTCGAACATTTAAGTTTACCACTGTAATTAGAAGAGTTGTTTTGAGGTGACGACTTCATGATTCTTAATATAATAGAAGGTAGGAGAACCCCAAGACGTCCAACAGTTCTTTCAACTGCAAGCCTCATAAATCTAGATCATCTTTATGTAGCAGCATTTCCATATTCAGGATGAACATAATTTATGCAATGTTAAATTGGTAACTGTTGAGACAACACATTTACTCGAGCTTAAGATTTGAATTAACTGCTTTATTGCTACCTGCTACTTCATCCCTTTGACTTATTGTTGTGTATCTTCTTAGACTTGGAGTTTCTTCGAAATTCAGAACTTTCTTTGGTAGCTGACTACTTTGATTAAGTATTCCTTTGATCGTGCATATCCAATTAAAAAATAATCTTATACTCATCCAAAAGTCAAAAACGACTCCTTCTTTCAAAACCTCTTTGAGACACTCTAATCTAAATTTATTAAACGAAATTATTCGGAAGTTTATTTAAAAGCATATATTTATTAATTAATCGCATTCCTCGATATTGCAGGTTTGGCTAGATGGTATTATAGCGTCGATGAACAAACATGTGTTCCATTTAAATATAACGGCAAAAGAGGAAATCAAAATAATTTCGAGTCACAAGCCGCTTGTAATCGGTTATGCCCTCAAGAATTGTGCCTTTTGTCAATTGATGAAGGAGCTTGTAATACACCTTCAACGAGATACGCCTTCGATAGATCAACTGTAAGTTTAGTTTATTGGATAAACAAATAATTAATATTTTCAGCAAAAATGCATTCCTTTCCAATATTCGGGCTGTGGAGGAAATTTGAATAACTTTGACAGTATGCAAGCATGTGTCAACATATGTTCAACCGTCGGGTTCCGTTAAAAATAGCTGTTACCAAAAGAAATATATTGCCAAATAATTACGTATGAATTCCTCTATGGGAAAATGTATTTCTGCACTAAAAATTAAATAACTGTATAAAGATGCGAATTTATTTATTGTTTAAATTTTCTTTAAATAAATTATTATTTTAAAATGTTTCTGTTTATCATATTTTTTATACTGCACTATTTTTAAAAAATGTATTTTAGATGGAAGTAAACATGTTTGTCAAACTTAAGGAGTATATGTTATCAATCAAATGACAAGAGTAATTGGACATATCTAATTAGATTAAACAATTTTTGATATTATTGAGACAGGCAAACAATCACATCAAGTTCTAATTTAAGGTCATTCATTTGATCACTTCAGTTATTGCTATAAATATGGGGAAGACTAGACGTCACTTGTTAAAATGCTTCCTCTTTTGATAGGATTAATTGTGCTTTCCATCTGTCTTTATATTAAAAAGTATTATGATAATGTAGCTAACTATCCAAAGGGGCCGATGCCTTTTACCCTTCATTGGAAATTTTTTTGACGTGCCAGCCGTTGATATGCAGGATTATTTTAAGAAATGTTCGGATAAATTCGGACCTGTATTCACAGTGTTCCTACCAGCTCCGATTGTTGTTCTGAATGATTATGAGTCCATCAAAGAAAGCATGGTCAAAAACGCAGAATGCTTTGCTGGGAGACCCACAGCTTACCCTGAGAAGTTTTTACCAAATGGAGGACGGCAAGGGAGTTTTGTTTAGTAGCGGTGAGAATTGGAAAAATCAAAGAAGAATCGCTATCCAGATTTTAAGAGATTTTGGATTCGGAAACCAAGTTCTTGAAAATAAGATTCACGATGGGATCGACGACTTGTTCCACCACATAGATTCTATTAAGCATGAAGGTGTTGACTTCAGGTGGCCATTCCAAATCTGTGTAGCAAATGTAATTAGTAGTATTTTATTTGGCTATAAATGCTCATATGATAATACTGATAGATTAAAAGTTTATACAGACGTCTTAGACGCAGCTACAGAAAACTTCAGAGCTTCAAGGTATATTTTGTTGTATCAATATTTTGGCAAGTACCCCTGGATAGTCAAATTTTTGAATTTGTTTGCCACTGAAAGTGTGTCGCAAATTAAATTAGTATTCGAATCAGTGAGAAAAGATATTGCAGAAGCTAAGAAAAGTTATGTCGAGGGCCATGAACCTGAAAATTTTGTTCATGCTTACTTAGATAAATGCAAAGCATTAGGGGGCTATATCAGTGAAGATCAATTAGCACCAGTAGTTTCAGACTTCTGGATCGCTGGAATGGACACAGTTACAACCTTTTCCCGATGGAGTATAGTAATATTCGCTTATTTCCCTGACGTTCAAACTAAAATGCGTGATGAAATTCATGCTGCAATTCACGATCATCACTATGTAACCATGCGAGATAAGAAAAACTTGGTTTATTGTACTGCAGTGCAGCTAGAGATCCAGAGGTTTATCAATTTTTTCCCTATAAACTTGTCTCATGAGGCTAATGAAGATATTTCGATAATGGGGCACTTGATTAAAAAGGGAACGGCAGTTCTTCCACAAATTTATAATGTACTAAGGTACGATGACGCATTTGTTAAACCCGAGGAATTTATTCCAGAGAGATTTCTCACTGAAGATGGCAAAGCCTTGGATAAGGCAATTGTAGAAAAAGTTATTCCATTTGGATTAGGGAAAAGAAGATGTGCCGGAGAAGCTATGGGAAATATGGAACATTTCCTGATCATGACGAGATTTCTTCAGAGATACAAAGTTTCTTTCATGAATGAAGAAGAACGTGATTTAAGCAAAATTTGGGGATTTATTCTCAAGCCCTATAAAAGACTAATGAGGGTTGAAGATTGTGAATACTAGGTACCGATGTATAATATGTAGTTTAAATAAATTCCTTTCTGTAATCCACTTGAACTAATAGATGATATCGCAAAACATAAGTTTGTATTATTTCGATTGGCTTTATTAATATTCCTAAGGCATTTACTGATGAATTTCTGCGACTAACCAAATACTAATTGGTTAGAGGACGCAATTTGGCCAAATGCATACACACCCTCACAAAATAAGAGTTGGAGACATTTACATGTGTGTTTGAGTCCTCATGCCCTTTCATCTTAAAAACATATAATATCTAAATTCGTCTTAAAGGCAACGACCCCATAAATAAAAAGGCCTAAAAAATACAGACTGTCACATATATTGCCTTTCCAAGATACTCTTAAAATAAATTCCGACATAAAATGCATGAAGTGTGTTCTTTTTCTAAACAAAACGGCCAACAACTTTTTTCTCCAAATGATGTCACATATTAAGATTTTTTACATCTTAGGAACATAGATATGTTTACAAACTCTGGATAAATTGTATTACAGCCTATGTTGTTTAAACTTCTAAAAACCCATAAACGCAATATATATCTTACTTTCAAAAGATATGTTATTATTTTAATAACAATGTAGGTTCTTTATGACAAATATATAAAAAGAAAGTTTAACAAAGGTTTTATGCTTTTCATGTCCATGATTAGCTTCAAAGGCATCCGCCTATGTTACAATTTAATTCTTATAAGTGTTTCAACTCACTACATGTCTTTGATATTTGTTTATTCGGCCAGATTATAATTTTTTAAATAAAACTTTAGTCTCTCTTTAATTAATTTTGTATTCTTTGAAAATTAAACCTGTCTTTTGGCTTATGTATTTTCGCTTCTTACAAAATTAATTCCCTGTTTTTGATGACTAAAAAATGGTTCAGATGTCTTTTACAGCTAACATACGTCACTCATTTTTTAATCTAAAAAGCATATGTTTTCCATTCACATTGACTGATTAATAAGGTAAAACCTCTAATTTATTTCAAATCTTACACCAACACAACCACACACTCTCCTTTTTTCTTATCAATTCAATTTTATTTTTTTACAATAAACAAAAAACAACATTCATTCATCTATATTTTGCTTATTCTTTTCAATAAATCATTTATCTAAACACACATACATTGTCCCATTTTTACTCTTTTAAGGTCCTTGCAACAAGTGTAGAGGGATAAAGAGGCTAAAATAAATATCATCAAATTTATCTTTTCATAAATATATATCCTCTGGTACCTTTTATCAGATTACTTCAGAATATGGCATTAAAATTTGTGCCATCTTTATTTTTAGTGTCAATAACAAAATTTCACAGAAATTCTAAAGAATGTTATGGTAACTATAAACATTTATCATTTTATTTTTAACAAATAAAGACACTAAAATTTCAAGGGATGGCAGATGTCCGGCGCCTTGCTTATTAAATTTTTATTTCATCTTATATTTATTTTCTAATTATTCTTTTCAACAAATGATACAACCGCATAAAGCCTCTTTTCTTTATTTATAATAAAAAACAATAACATGATCAATTTGATGGCATTTCCAATAAAAAGAAAGCAGATTAATCTTTAGTTAAGGACACCAAAACATTTCCCAAATTGATAACTTCATCTTTACATTCTCTATTTGTCATTCAAATTAAATATCATCAACATTCGAAAAAGGCAAGAGCATTCATGATGATGGTTAAGATAGTGTTATATGAGTCAGCTGTATTATATTAAATTGCCAATATATTAGTTTCATTTTGCCATTTGTTGAAGGCTACTGTTAATGTTGTTGAGTGGATATGGCTTCCTTTTGTTGGGTTGGAGATATTTAAAGTACATTTACTCTTCATTAACATAAATATCACTCCCTAGCTTTTAATGTGCTAATATGCCTGAGGTCAAAAATTACGTGTCTTCTATTTATATCTATCAGGCATAACATCTATTTTTATAATAATAAAATAAATTCAACTATAGCTGTTGACGTCTTTCCTGAGCAATTCCTTTGTTTCGAATCTTTGAAAACACCATTATTCCCATCACTATGCAACTTTCTTTTTTGCTCCCTTCCTTATTTATGGTTACAACCCTAAATATCTCCTGTCATTTAATAAAACTTTTGCCAAAATACGCAAAACGTTAACTTGTTTTCAAAAACACTTATTATTATATAACCCTCCAACCATATACTAAAATCTTTTTAATTTTTAAGTTAACATTTCTAAGTACTAACTACAATTTCATTTCCATCATTACATAAATTAGGAACAAAATAAATTCGGTCGCTGTTATTTATTACCAGGATAGGCGACAAATAAATAAAATTAATTATATCCAAATAAAAAGTCTTTTAATCGTTTTCAATTCTTCCATAAATGAATTTTTTGATGTTATACATCTTTCTAACTTAATTTAATATAAGCTTCTTATTCTGTACCAAACATGGCCATGCATTCATTCAGAAATGATTAATTAGATTCTCTTAAGGATGTGTTTAATGTTGATTCGGGCTTAACATCTCAAAATAATGTTGTTTTTTGGATGTATTAACAGTTGCCACGCATCATTTCTATTTATTTTATAGTCAACAAAAAATTAACTTTTCTTGCAATATAACATACCAAAAATTCAATTCATGATATTGGTGCTGTTTTTCTCGAAGTTTGAATGTTGTTTGCAATCAGAAAAGCGGAGTTACGGTGTATAAATTTGTAATTGCCATCTTTTTTATTTTGCCAAGAATAAGACTGAACTTCAAAATTCTAGCTTTCTTATTATCCTAGATATTCTGCTAAGCCACTATTTTTTTAATTTGATAGTTATTTGTGTGGAATTGTATATATAAAAAAGCTGTCGCTTCTGGTTAGCCAAACAAAATTATTATTTAATAAATTCTGTACTACTTGTTTGATTATATCTAAAAAATGATAACATATTGTACTTGCCAAAATAGCTATAAAAGATGATTGCCTTTTTGACGATTCACTTGTTGACAGATATTGTGCTATTATTTACATTTAAGCCTTTGTCCTCTGGATGTGATTAATATTTCCTGTCTCCCACTACTCGAGGGGGCATACCTTTATTTTAAGGAAAAGCAGAATCCAATTTTTTACATATTTATTATTATTCCCAACCACCTTATTTTTTAAATATAAATATATATTGTTATTTCCTTTTCCATGTCCCTAAATGCTCTATTAATGACAAGGACAAATTTAATTGAAAAGAGACTAATTTGGGGAAAAAACTTCAAATTGCTTGGGCTAACTTTATTTTTATATTTTCCACTTACCAAATTGCCCGTTCTTTTAATTTATTTAATTATACCAGAAGAAGGATTTTTTATTGTACTTGAAAAAATTCTTTAGAACAAAAGTTTTCATTTGCTCTTTTACTGCTCTTTACAAAATTGAATCTTTATACGAATAAATTGCTTGAAATTATTTTGTAAGTGCAACTACAATTAACTATTCATTTACCTCCCTTGCGATTTCATTTAAAATGTATGAATGAATTATTAACTCAAAATACATTCTAGCTAATAATGCCAAATATATTTGGCTGGTTCAAAAAAAATGCTTATTCTAAACATACAGACACCTCATACGATGGCAATGAAGCCGTCATTGATGGAGTAATTAACGATCCCAAGACATTTGGCATCAAGTCTTATCTTCATAACTTTTATCAATCTCCTGTTATGGAGGATGTCGAACATCCTGGAACATGGTTGTTGCTACCACCACCACCAGCCCACAGAAAGGGGATGATGATATGTCGTTTTTTGACGGTAATTGGAATAATCTTGTTGATAGCGGGATCTGGTTTTATCGTAGCTGGATATACTTGGCCACACGAGCCAATTGAAGAGTCCTTATTCAGAATAGCTATTGATACAGATGACTTGGGCAATTTCTATATCCCACCAGAAAGACTAGCTCACCTAGTGGCTGACCCTATGAAGCAATGGAAAATGATTGGTAAGCTTTTTAAAAAGTAATTAGTCTAAATCTTCTTTTAGGATTTTGTCTATTTTCATCTGGAGCTGTCTTAATGGGATTAGGACTTCTTATCCCCACATTAGCCTCCTGCATCGGCGGAACTAAGTTAGCAGCTTTTGCTAGTGAAGATGGAACCCCTAATGAGCCACCAATCCGGATTTATGCTGCAAATGGACATCACCAAAAATCTGTTAATCCACCCAAGAAAGCTGGATCCAATAAGATTAGCCCTACTAGGTATGTAAAATGATGCCATTTAAGTGAACGTCATGTAGTAATAATAATTATTTCAGTGGACCTGTCCCAGTCGCTGAGGAATTATCCAAAATTCAACCAGCTACTCGTAAATCACTCGACAACTCCTCTACGATTGACGATCTTCTTCTGAGCACTGACGAAAATACTCCCTTTATAAAGTAAATAAAAAAGAATGGCAAATGGTTTTAAGAAATCGTTAAATTAAATTTTTCATGATCTCCCCTCTATTTCTATTTATTCTTGCTGGCTCTTTTGTGTGTCTGACAATATATATTTAAACAAAATTAAATCAAGTTTGTTTGGGAAGCTGTAAATTTATGTCAACGTTTGGGATTTTATTAAAATAAGTTTGGTCTTTGGTGACTTGGCGATGATATAAATTTTTAATACACACTCACATGTACCTTCGTTTTTCATTGATAATTGCGCTTTTGACTAGAATTAGCATGTGTCATGGTAGCATTAATCTTTTTATTATGATAAATGTTTGGAAAAGACAAAAGAAGGGTATTATATTAACTCGTAGAGAATGGTTTGATGTTTTCAAAATAGGTAAGTAAGAGGAGGTGACGTATTTATGGAAATAATTAGGAAAGATTTGTCTTTTTATACATATATAAATAAATACATATTAAACAGCTTTGACTGATTCTTGGGTAATTGCTCTAAGTTTTTGGATGTCTTCGGAAGATGGAAGGGATCCACGACGTGATTGGTCATACTGAATCAAAGAAAGATGGTGGTTTTGGAATTTGAAGGGATAAGGTGGTTTGTAGGATTCTTCTTCGACTGTGTTTGAGGAGCTTCCTTCAATTATTTTGAATGAATCTTCGTCGTTTGAATTGTGTGAGGACAACTTAGTGGCCGAGTCTGAAGAGACGTCGTAATCGTCTCGGTCTACGATAACATACTCAATAACATCTGTGTCTTCTCTTTGTTTGACTAGGTGAGGTTTAATTGAATGTGAATCATGATCAGAAATTGACGATAACGAGATAGCTGATGTTTCAAGTAGTGGCATGGAAGACAGATCGGTCTTTTTAGATGTACCGGTTTGATAAATAGTTGAGCCTTTTTCAATGTCACACTTACTTGCTTCTTCTTCAGTACGCGAAGTTGTGTTTTCTTCGACTTCCGAATCTCTGCGTATGTCTCCCCTCATCTCCCTGTTGACTTCTCTTTCTCCATGACGTAAGCCATCTCGGTATATTATACTTCTAAACCAATTAATACAAATTACCAAAAATGTAACTTCTATGTTTCTAACCTTTTCTGCCCATTGCCCATACATGCCATCGTTTTGTCAGGACAACAAGCAACGGCAATCAACCAACCTGCGAGCGTAGAAACACATACGACGACAATTAAAATAATTATAGTCAAATCATCCATTCAGCTGCTAAATAAATAAAAACTAGAATATAAAAGCTTAGTGTAACATATCAAAGTAATGCTAAGATGCATATTAAACTCGAAAATTAGACGAAATAGTACAAGTAGTAAAAAGAGTATGTAATTTATTATATAATAGTTACAAATGCATCATATTGAGTATGTGTTGAAAGTGGCAATTGGTGAAAGGATGATGATAAAGAGACACATATTTATCCTACTTTGTGTCTTTGCCACAAGATAAATGTGTAATGTTAGTTCAGCTTCGGTGTTTGATAAGAGTTATCAAAATTAAGTCAATGTATGTATTATATATTTGTATATAAATAAGGAAAAATAATAAATTTCTACATATCCTCATGCTTTTCACATTAAAAAGAAATTTAATCAGCTAAATATTTGGACAACCATATAATATAAATTAATTTTAAAGAATGCTGTATTTAATTGAAGATGCATGGTGACATTTGATTTTAATTATATGGAAAAATTGTTCATCCATCTTAAATTAATATTTTGATATTATTGAGTTAGCCATAACAATAACATATCCTTTTTGGCACGTACAAACCAAATGATGTTGAAAATAATAATTTTTTGTTTAAGTTAATAAGTAAATATTTCTTTAAAAAATATAGAAAAATATATATATTTTGTCTTTGTAACATATTAATAATAAAAAGGAATAATAGAAGAAAAGGATGGTGATGATATGTTCCATATAATATATTATTATATTTCTTTGTTAAATATAAATATGTATCGGTACACTTTAGACGTAAAAAAGACGTATTTTAGATGAAATAAAAGTGGTTGGTGTGACAATGGCTAAAAGTGATTTATATAATTATTTGGAAAAGGTGTTAAACGGATCTTTTTTCAAATAATTGACTTTATTTGTTGAGTAATTAATTTTGTACAACATATGATATTATGTCAGGCCCCAATATCGAAGTCATACACATTAATACAATCTCATAGTTAGTGGAAAAACGAAAAGAAGACTAATGATCAGAGTTGAATATGACAAAGCAATTAATATGATATGATTTTGTGTTAAAGTCGAAACGTCACTTGTCTTGGCCGAGCAATAATAATAACAATTTTTTTAAATATGATTAAAAGCTTCAATAAGACTAAGATACGTAATGTTGGTGGTTTTTAAAAATGATTTTTTGTGTTGGTCTATTCATTCAAATATTTAATAATTGTTTACTTCAAACAGAGTTGTGCATTTAGGGATCTTAAATAGCAATGCATATAAATACATATATTGAAAGTGATCTTTGTCTGTCAAAGTTCTTTAAGAACCTAAAAAAGGGTTTTGCATTTGATAAGGAATAATGGAATATATTTTTGTTTATTCTTTTCAATTATTTTTTGTTATCAAAAACTATAAATAAAATATAGATTTGAAGGAGTATATGAATAAATAAATGTATCAAAAGAGATGGAATATAGTAAATTGAATATTAGTTTGTTTTTATTGAATATAAAATCAACAACAATAATTAATGTTATTGACAATCAAATTATAAAATAATTATAACTAAAAGAAAGCTGTAAGCATTAGTTAAAATTAAATTGAAATTAGTAGTTTATATCAATACAGAAAAATTGTTTTTAAAAATATCTTAACGATGGTAAAGATTAAAAGTAAGCTGAAAGGATATTTTACTTAAAAAAGGCAATAAAATCAAAAAGAAGCAATCTTAATTTATATAGAAGAGAATGACCGTCATTACTTTAGTTTATGTGAATAATGTATGCACATTACTAAGAATCTTTTAAAGTAATTACTCCTTATACTTATTAAAGATAACTTTAAGTAAAGTTTTCTCTCTCGAACTAGTAAAAAAGACATTTTTACAATTCAAAAAGTAGATTGTTGTTTTCAAAAAACATCACAAAAAATAATGGGAAGTAGTGGATTTATTATTTAGCATTCCAAGAGCTTTAATTGTTAGGAATTAGTGGAGAAAAATAGGAAGTATTAGAAGCATAAGATGAATAAAAAGAATAAATCAGGGGTTTAATCGGTTGTTGGTTAAGGAAGTAATGCAGTTGCCAGATGAAATATAAATTCGTTGGTACATTTTGTTGGAATTATTTTGGAAAAGACGTCTTATGAATTGAACGTCTGGAGCAGACAAAGTTGAATTGACGGTATTAAACCCAGGAAATACTCCAAACAAAGTATCATCATCCTAATCTTTTTCATCATTTTTGACAAAGTCCTTTTTAGATCTAAGTAAGCTGAGTTTGCATGTACGATAATTTGATGTCCTGAGTCAATGGTAGACCATAAAATTCAAGATTAATGTTATTGCAGTATCTCTGATTAGATATCCACTTGTTCTAAGAGCAGGAAGAGGAAAACGGAAAAGTATGCCATGAAACAATCTTTGCTTTATCCAGACTGTCTGAGTATTACATAACGTTGCTAGATTAAAAAAGACTGTTTGTAAGAATTCAGCTGGGCCAGCGTAATCTTTTAGTATTAGATGATTGGAAAAAGGATCTGAAAATGTTTTGGTTGTTTTTAAAAAGGCGGTGGCTGTCTTTAGGAGTGTATTGATGATGTTGAGAAGTACAGGATGAATGTCTGACGAATCAAAGTATTGTTCGTTTGAGATTGCTTCGTTGAATTGGCTATTAAATGTTATACTTAAATTTACTTATTATATGTAATTAAAAGTTACATTACATATCTCTCCCATTATCTTTCATTTTTAATATCAACCAACACTTTTCATATTGTTCTTAAGAACATCCATATAGTAGTGAATCTCCAGTTCCTTAGTTTGTGCGGTAACAATAGGAAGAACTTCCATCCTACCACTTAATTCAGGGATCTAACTGTTTATTATTTTGTAATATGTATAGACAAGCATCTTCCAACCTGTAAAATTGTGTCTTAATTCCTTGGTTCATCCATTTATAAATGTATCTTATAGATCTTTAACTTGCTTACATTGTTCGACGATAAATCCCAACACGAACTCCTTTCATTTTAAATTTAAATTAGTTGGAATAAAGCACGTTTAATAATTATTTTTGCCATGCAACGTCGCGAAGCTCGTCTACGCAGAGAATATTCTCTAAGAAAAGTCGCTGAAGAAAAGCAGAAAACTATAGAGACTAAAAGAGATCGTATTAAGAAAGCTCTAGACAATAACACACCCATTCCGACTGATTTAAGAGATGAAGCCGTTGATTTACTAAAAGATATAGAATGGGGAGATCAAACTAATGTCTTAGATGATGAATATAGATGGGCTGGTGTTGTGGATCCAAAGGTAGTTATTACTACTTCTAGAGACCCTTCTTCTAAACTTAAACAATTTGCTGCTGTAAGTTTTGCATTTTAATTAATGAATAATTCTGTTTATTTTTTAGGAAATGCGTCTAATGTTCCCAAATGCCTCAAGAATCAATCGTGGAGGTTACGACATCAAAACGCTGGTACAAGCCTGCAGAACGAATGATGTTACTGATATAATCCTGGTAACAGAGACTCGAGGAACTCCAGATGGTTTAGTTGTGTCTCATTTACCTTATGGACCAACCTGTTTCTTCAATATATGCAACGTAGTTCTTCGACATGATGTGCCTAATGCGGAAAAAGTGTCAGAAGCTTACCCACACCTTATCTTCAATAAGCTTAACTCTAAAATTGGAAAACGTATTACTGATATTCTTCGACATCTTTTTCCAGTTCCAAAAGTAGATAGTAAAAGAATTATAACCTTTTCAAATACTGAGGACTTTATTTCATTCCGTCACCACAATTATAATCGTGGGGAAAAAGGGCAAATTGAATTGACTGAAGCTGGGCCCCGCTTCGAAATGAAACCCTACTCAATCAAATTGGGAACTTTGGAGAACTTGCAAGCTTCAAAAACTGAGTGGGTTTTACGGCCATACATGCGTAGTTCTGTTCATAGACAAATTCTGGCTCTCAATGATGATGAAGAGCAAGAAGAAGAGGAAGCAAAGGTAGAAGAAGAACGGATCAAAGAAAAAGAATACGAAAATAAACGTAGATAAAATATATTTTAATTGTTGTTATCCTTTCTTGTTATTATTGTTATACTTTTAATAAAAATTTAAACACACTTATTGCCAATGAGTTTTTATTAGATAATTTCGTATTTGTTAATAATTTTAGATGAAAAAACTTAGTTAGTAGATCAAATTCACCGTGTTAGTTGGTACAAATTGACAATCGTTAATGTTAGCGTGAAGCAGAATATAAAATTATTCTTCTTTCTTGTCGCCGGCTTTCGATTTTCCTTCTTCATCTACTTTAGATTTTGGCTCATCTCCTTGCTTGGACGTTTCGCCCTCTGCTTCACCTTCTCATTTCTCTTCCCCTCCCTTCTTTTCGTCTCCTGCTTTTTCGTCTTCTCCATCTTTGGAGCCTTCTTTCTTGTCATCTGCTTTCTTTTCCCCTACCTTTTTGGACCCTTCTTTCTTACCATTTGGCTTATTGTCATCCGTCTTTTTATCATCTCCCTTCTTGTCGTCCGCTTTCTTGTTACCCCCCTTCTTATCATCCGTATTCTTATCTTCAGACTTCTTCTCATCATCAAACAGATTATTCAAAAGACCCGCCAACGTCTGATATTGAGGATCTGTACCTTCGGCTCCCTTAATTATGTTTGGAACACGAATGTTAATACCCTTCTTTTTACTTTCAACCTTTTTCTTGCCCTCTTTGTCTTTTCCGAAAAGATCATCGTTTACTAGACCACATAAAGTTTGATATTGAGGATCCTTAGCATCAGCTTTACCCGATTTCGCCGGAATTTTGAAATTTGGATCTTCTTTCTTCCCGCCCTTCTTTTCATCTTTCTTCTCATCGTTGTTATCTTCCTTCTTGTCCTCTTTATTTTCTTCCTTTTTAATTGATTTAGCCGTCACTTGTTTATCAGGCTTCTTGGATGCTCCTTCTTTTTGATCCCCTTTCTTTCCCTCCTTCTTTGAGGGTGCTTTTTGATCTTCCTTCTTTTTATCCTCATACTTATTCTTGACAGACTTGTTCCTTTCATTCGCAGTTTTCTTTTCGGGTTCCTCAGCAACGGCAGCTGATGTCTCTTTCTTCTCTTCAGCAACAGGTTTCTTAGCATTCTTAGTTTGCACTTTTGCAATTGAAGATGCTTTCTTAGGAGCAAGACCTTTCTCCGATGGTTTTGCCACTTGTTTATCTTTTGTTTTAAGATTAAGCTTAGCAGCTGCCTTAGAATTATCTTTAGGAACCTCTTTTTTCTTAGCCTTTCCTCCGCAATTAGTAATAGCTGTTGTTAGTAATAGAAGAGAAGCGAATCCAATTCGAACCAAAATATAATGCGTTGCCGGAGCTGTGACCAACATATTCCTTAAATCTGATAATAAACAACCTCCGATCTAAAAGAAAGAAAGGAAATGACAACTTATACTAAAGACGTTTAAATGAAAATAAATACATAATTACTTGATTAATCAAATTTTATTTAGCAATAGAAGGTAACAAAATGCAAATTTATCTAAATTGCTCTGCCTCTGAAATTCTTTTGTTAATAGGTTCAAGAGAAAAGCCCATTTTTTCAAGCGTTTCAGTGCCTTCGAACTTTTTGAGATCGTCTACTTTTTCCTTTAGAACGGTTCGGGCATTTTCTATTTCAATATCTATTAACTTTGCCTCTTTTTGTAAGTGACTTTTGACGTAAGTTGTTGGCAAGCGTAACATCAATTTATCATTGCAAATGATACAAGTTCTTTTTTCCTGTGCAGTGTCATCCAATTTTCGCCATGCTTCTCTGGTTTTTTGTCTTATTTTGTCCAGTTCTGTCACTTGAAATTTCGCTCCTATAACTTCTTCCCCAAGATAATGTAGTTTTGAAAGATTAGGAATAATAGATGAGTCCAAGGAATCCGTGAATATGTCGGTAGAGGTAGATTTATGATCTAAAATGTTACTCATGGCTGTTAAAGAAAAATACTCAAACACAAGTTTAAACAATAATGTTTGAATAAGAGCCGCGCCTTTATTTACTCAATTTTGAATTAAGGTCTTTGATACGAATTTAAGGACTGAATGACATTCAATAAAAATCTATACAAAATAAAAATAAACAAATTTGTTTATATATACCAATTCATATTAATTAACATTTAACAAAAAGCATGACATTGTTCATCCTTCCAATTTCTTCAAAAAACTTCTAAAAAAATTGTTTTTTGTAATACAAATATCATAATCTAAAATATTACAAAAGACATCAACTTAAATCTTTCATTCGTTCTTTTTTAAGCTGAATAAGCCATACAAAGACCTACCGCCGCGACTTCTTTAATAACTATTGTTTAAATGCCAAATGTTAGTGTATGATAAAGTTTTCCCCTATATATAACATTTGGCCCTAACAAATGGACACTCGTTTGAACAACAATCATCAGATGTCCCTCATGTTAGCATACATAGTATATATTATTTGCCACTTTACTAATATCCAATAAGTTTAGGTTCCCTTCCTTATTATTTGTATACTACATTTCTAATATATGCTAAGATGGAGGAAGATACAGTTGAAGAAATAAACCAGATGGAGCAGGATAAAAGCGAAGAACGATGCCAGATGATTGAACAATACTTTAATGAAATGAACCAAGAAAAAATTGATTATGGTGATGCAGATGATGGGGCAAATGAGTTAGCCGGACAAATACCCGTAGGTCTTAAAAATTGGTTCAATAATCCTGTTAACTTTATTTAGATTGATGTTTTAGAGCAGATCAGAGATAGCAAAAGCAAAGGAATGTTTGTCAGTGGATGGGAGAATGACGATGAGGATCTTATTCCTAAAGACATGTCAAATCCACAAGAACAATTTTTAACAGCTTGCGAGGAAGGAATTATCGAAGAAGTTAGAAAGCAATTCAATTTGGATAATTCGCTCATTTGTTCCCAGGATTCAGACGGATACTCACCTCTTCATCGTGCAGCATATAATAATCATATCGAGGTAGTTGTGTATTTATTATCAAAAGGAGCTAATCCCATGATTAGAACGAATGATGGCTGGACAGTTTTGCATTCTGCAGCTTGCTGGGTAAATTACGAGGTTGTTGGGATACTTCTATCACACGGAGTTGATGTTAATGCGGTTTCTTATGGCATTCTAACCCCATTGCATGTTGCCTTAGATGGAAGCAAAGATCCTGAAAAGCAGTACATAACTATTAAATATTTATTGGACGCACCTGGCATTGACGTTGGCATAGTATCGAAAGGAGGCGATTCTGCCTTGCAATTGGCGCGTCGTACTAATGAGCGTATTTTTAATTTGTTTAAGCGTTATAATATGTAGAGCTACAAAATGATAAACATATTTTGCGTATTTAATTTCATATTTTAATGTTTAGACATTACTCGATATATTATAAGTTATTATCTTTCATTAATCAACCTCTTTTTATAGTAAATAATAAAAAATGACCTGGGCTGGATTTAAAAGATGGACAGCCGCTAACAGACTAATCTTAATAAATTATATGGCGATAATATTGGCAACTTTTATGGTTAGTACAATAGCTCTAGTAAATTTATTTTTCACATGCAGCTGGGTGGACGGTGACCAAGTATGCCAGAAACACTATCCATATGTCAGCGTCGTCATTTTCCAAATCGTCTTTAATTTATTCCTTTTTAAAAGAACTTTAAAGAATAACCACGTTGCCTATTGGACACTAAAGTCTTCTTCATTTATGCCTGAAGCTATTACTAGGCATTACTCACAATCGGCTCCGATGCCTTCTTATGTTACGGTAGATAGATTAGAAGAACAGACGAAGAAGATTCTCCAAGAAATCGACCCTACTGATGTTCTAGAGGATGATCGTTACTATTATCAGGCACATGGGTTGCGTACAACTGATGAACCTACTAAGTATTGCATGGCTTGTAGATGTGTAGCTCCGAGGAGAGCTCATCATTGTCCTCTTTGCGAAATTTGTATTATAAGAAAAGACCATCATTGTTTCTTTACAGGTGAGCCATTTTTACATTTAAAAATTAATACTTTATTCAGGAGGATGTATCGGCCTTGCAAACCAAAGATATTTCATGATGTTCTGTTTGTGGGCTGGTATAGGAACTCTGTATGGTTTATGGTTCAGCACAAGATACATGCAAATGTTCGTTTCCGAACCTTGGCCATTTGGGTTTTTCAAATGGCTCTCTCCGATTGCAATAGGAAGATGGCTTGGAGGATATGAGTCTATGACTACTGTTTTAATGTCAGTTTTCTACACACTTAACTTTGGCGCCTTATTTGGTACGTTTGGCTTCTTCTTCGCTGAATGCTTTTATACTTGTGTTGGATACACGATGTTTGACTACCATACTGGAAGACTCAGAGACCATATTGAAAGTGATGGTGAAAATGTAACAGAAAGAATAAAATTAGTTTTTGGAAAGCATTGGTATTTGAATGTGATTTTTCCACTATTTTGGGAAAAAAATGAATTGACCCCTCAAATAGCTAAGAATATTTTTTTAAACGTTTCCAAAGATCTCTGAATCAAAGTTGCAATCGCATGAATTTTTTTCACCTTTTTTGTTCAAAATAAATTCTGTGTTACCATACATTTAACATTCCCATTTTTCAATACAGTTTACTCCAACATTCTTTTCGAGATGTTCAAAAATATACGTAGCGTATATTACATCAGTAATTGACTAAATAACTATCGAAGTTTCTAATGGATTCAATCTCCGATCACTTCGAATACAACGAAGAAGTCGATGTCGAAAAGTTGATAGAGCTTATTAATGAGCGTTACTTTATTCTATCAAAAAAACATGAGGAAGTTTCTGTAAGCAAATACCCTTAGTCTTTTGTAATTAAATTTTGCAGGAAAAGCTTTTGCTAAAAAACGAATTAGTTAATGAAAAACTGAACGAGATCAAGGGGATGCGTGGTTGTCTTAGTTCGCTAAGCAAGCAATTTAGGGAAGAAGTGGGTGGTATGAAGAATATGCATGCAAAGATACTTGAATTGGCTGAAGGCGATGAAAGCATTAAAAATCAGTATCAAAAGACGGTTGCTTGTCATGCAAAAGTGCAAAATTTGAGACAGCAGTATGTGATGACGGAAGTTGATTTTGAGGTGAATGAATTGCTTGGATCAAGAAGTTATGAGAGGTTGGCGAAGAAAATAACCAGTTACCAAAGTTCGTGGTCTTTGGGGAATGTGGAGGAATTAAGCAATAAATTGGTCAAGAAGTTTGTTGAAAATTGCAACTGTCTTTTGGACGCTGTAGGATTTCCTTATGATGAAGATGTTCTAAGTGAATCCTTCCAAAAATATCATTCGGACATATCAGCGAACTTGGGCTTTGTCCATCAATTATCAAACAAGTATGAGTGTGAAGATAAGCCTCTTGTGTTGCGAATTTTATTCAAGAAGTTTCAATTAAGATTCGACAAGCATTTCAACAGTGAATCTATCACAAACGACAGCAACAAGCCTGAATTGGTCTACACTGCTTTGAATAATTGGTACATTTCAAATTCAAATATCATATTCAAATTGCTAAGTCCCTTTTATGACGATGATACGGTGGACGTTGATTATGAGTTTCGTACTTATTTGATCGAATTAGCTCAATGGAAAATGAAGAAATGGCTATACAAGGAAGAAATCATAGAGGATCCAATCAAATTGGGATTCTTGTTGGATGCTGCTTTTAATGCTACCACCGAAATACTTCCACTATTCAATGAGAATGAATATGCGAAGGAGAAGGTATTGTCAATCTTCTATGAAGAGAAGGAAGTATTAGAAAAATGGTTGTGTATGGACAAAAAAGCTCTGACAGTCGTGATGAACAAATGTATCGAAGCCTTAAGAGAAAACGAACAAGATAATGCCAAGAAACCTCCGATCGTCAGTGAATTGGCGGAAAATCTAAGCGTCGCTATCTATGTACTAAACAATACGTTCAAATACTACCAACTTATCCCGAAAATATCAATCCGATTTCGCTTCATCCAACAACAATTCATGCAAATTAATAAGTTTAAAAATCTTTTGATTGAGGAAGGACTAAATGAAGACAGTATTTCATCGGCAAAAACCATTACTGTCACCAGCATCCTCAGCCAATTGTACAGATATTTGAAAGAAAAGGAAAAATATATTGTTGACGAGTTTGACAATCAGTTGGAATTTACGGTAAATACAGAGAGCAGTGAAAAGTTAAACTTTGGAGTGTTTTTGATAAATTTTAAGAGAGATTTGACGAATTTGATTCATTCGCAATGTGATGGTATTATCGCCAAACAAGAAAGTAAATTGAATGACTATTATAATGAAAAATGGTACAGTTGGAAAAATCCTCAGCGGATAGTTGAACCTAATTTCCAAATGACTGTAACAGAATCATTCTGGCCATATGTTTGTTCATTGAAGGAGATTTATCAAAACTTAGATTTGCTAGTTCCGTTTTATTGGGTCGATGAAGCTTGTGATTATTTGAATCATCGCTTATTTCAAAACTTAATCAGGTCTTTTATCCTGAAGAAATCATTTAATGAATTTGGAGCGAAGCAAATTTTATTTGATGTTCAAAATGGCCTTGTTTCAATGATGACCACCATCTTCCTTCAAAATAACCTTTACAGAAGTACTCCAGAACAAGTTCTAAACAATTGCGACTATATTCAGTTGATTAACATGTTGACGTTGATATCTTTGCATCCTGCCGTTGCAAAACTACTTAAAGACACTGCAGAAGTTCAACCAAATGAAGTGTTATGCCAAAAGTTAAATGAGTTTAAATTAGCTGGTACTGTTAGCAGAGAAATTATTTTGACTGTCTTAGACCATAAATGCGATATGGCAAAAATTAATTATTAGAAAGACTTATTGTATTTATTAACTATATATATTTATTTATTCATGAAAAATAAACAGTTTATTTAAAATTGTGTGTCTATTGCGTCAATTGTAAAGTTTAGCGATGGTTTAATTATTTTCTAAAGTAAGTTTAAACACCAGTATGTTGGATGATGATGACATATCAATTTAGTATGTTTTTAAAAGGTAGATCCGTATAGTTAATTATTATTACATTTAACCGATTAATCAAAAAATGTTTGTGCATGATATTCAGGCTCCATTTTCAAATTATCGCGTTTTGCTCTTTGATAGTCAACAAAAAAGCGATAAGCTTTGATTACTGTGTGAGTCCACCAGAAATCTAATAAAATTAGCAAGGCACTAAATATTGCCATAAAAGATGCAAGAAGTTTCACTATTTGTTGAGATTTCTTTTTGTCTTCATCAATAAAATCAGAGAAACTATCGAATGTTGCGGTATAGATAAAATTTCCAGGAAAACTAGTTGGCTCAACAGCAGCAATAATAGATAAAACGAACAATACCGCCAAACACAATATATTTATAATCTGCAAAACGATTGTTAACACAATTTGACAAAAAAATTACTTACCAGGCAAAATAAAAAGGGAATCAGAAGTTTCTGTTTTTTCAGCTTTAAAGCAGCAAATGTAAAAACTAAACTAATACCTTCTAATATCAAGACCACAAAATATATAATATTAGCTTGCCAATTCTGTTCCTTTTGGAAAAATAAAGTAATAAATGAGAAAAACAAACTTAATGCCGAAGTAGCAGCAATAATTAGAACACCTTGATAGACATGTAATGCTCCACACATACACTTATATTTTTCTGCATGTTGTTCAAAGGGCATTTTCGCAGTCACACTAGCCTTATTTGTAACATTCTTTAATATATCACTTTCAGAAGCCAAAGAAACTGTAGGCACAGATAATTTAGTTTTAGGAGTAGTTAATTCCATCGCAGATCTAAAATATCTTAAATTAAAAAATGCTAAATATCTCCTGTATTCAAAGATGTCTCTTCTTAAACAATTATCTAATAATAAAAGCCAGTAAAGATAAAATAATTTTGACGTTTCCTAATACAGATGATATAAATTCTAAACAATATAAAAATGCGCATCGCCTGTCTTGTCGTTTTGACTGAATGCAAAATAGTTATAATAAAAACATATTTAAGATAGATTACATCACTGCATCTAAATGATCACGTTCAAATTTTTTCATTTTAAACAAATTAATAAAGGCTTGATAGCGCGTATGCATAAAATATGCACAACAAATATATGAACAATTTATTTCAATTAATGAACCATTAAATACAAGTCAACTTGGTGTATAATTAAGGTCTTATACCTCAATTATCCAAATTCGGAATTAAAACTTGTAATTTTTATGATATTGAGTACTTAAAGGGGCTGGTATATATAAAAATAAAATTACTTAAATAACCTTTTCAACTCATTCGATGAGATCAATGATGTTTCAAATCTTATACATCTTTACACTCTATATCAGGCAATGTCTTTTACACAAACATACCCACATTGTTTGACGAATAAGCTATATTTGACACCTTTCATTTTGTACACAATGTTTTATCAACTGACCTTGATTTTAAACTTCTAAAGATACATTTTTGATTATTCTTGTGTCAAACTTCTTATTACTGTACAGTTATACTTGTCTAAATCTAAAAATATTCAGAAATACATTTTTGAAAGTGATCGGAAATGCTTTTTTAAATTATATTTAACTGCTTTTTAAAAGGCATCTGTAACTGTTAGAAAAAGGAAACAAGTAATGGGTTTAAATAGTTATATACCGATAAAGGTTTATATAAATAGTAATAACAACTACACATTTACAAACCAGATTGATATGAGATCGTGTAAAATTGAACATAAAGGAGATATATAATAGAGACACATTTGACTATGATTTATTTTCATGTGAAATCAAACAAACAAATGCATTTATTATCAAAATCCTGGGCATTTAGTTATTTTGTTTGGAGGGTATTTATTGTCAAGATAATATTTGAATAGTCTTTTGAATTTGGAAAGTTTTTTTCTTTCTTCTTTTTGAGTGGTATCTTCGAACAAGGACTGTTTTCTTTTGATACCTGGATGTACGTTGAATACATGAGTTAGGATTTGAAACGTATATCCTGCTCTACATAATTCATTTATCAATACTTGTTGGTCATGCAAACGTGTTGGGACTTTTTCAAAATGGTACGGATCATTGTGACGTAAAATGGTCTGTGGCTCTAAGGAGTAGCGGGAGTAATTAAACAAAGTTGATGATAGTTTAAGTGGCGACAATGAGTTTGTTAGCCACATACTTAAATTTGCTAGCAAATGACCTTGAGGATAGACATGTCTGTGAAAAAATACCGAGGTGTTTCTGTGAATTTGACTATAAAGCTGATTCATTGTTCTAGGAAGTGAATTAATTTCACTTGATTCAAAACGCCAGAAAATATAAGCGATCTTTTGATCAGAATGAACCCATTGGTGCAGATGTTTCGTGATTATTTGAGAAAAGTTGGCTGAGAAAATATTTTCGATGTCAGAAACTATTTGAATGGCACTTTTGCTTCCTCGTCTTGCCGTATTTCTCATTATGTTTATTGGATAAGCATAATTAGTAACATACTCAATTTTCTTTAACTCTTCCATGCTTTCACTTAATATAAAACCGTTGCAAGAAATATGATCCGTTGTTATGATGTTTTTATGGCAGCGATCGTAAATAGATGGTAAAAACCATACTAAATGCACTGAAACTCTCTGATTAAAGTCTTTATAACATTTGCTGAGCAATAAAATCGTTTCCAATACTTTTTGCGAGTGATGATCAATCAAAATACTATAAGAAACCAAGCCATCCCACGTAGAAAGTTGATCCATAATCATACTAAAGTATGCGGGAGTTGAATGAACCGAAATACTTGAAATATCATAATAATTTGACAATGAACTTGATGTAGTAAAATTATACCAAATACATAAAGAATTTTCCTTGATTATATTAAGTGATGTGTGCTCGTTTGTTGTCACATTTAAATAGAAGGTCAAAACAAATAAAAGTAAAACAATATTTAAAATATGCTGCTTGAGATTACGTGATTTCATTGATAAAGGGGATACTTTGTGATAATAGATGGAACAATTATAAATACCATTGATTTAGGATTAAAACTGTTTAATTTTTAAGCGTATTTTACACAAAATTTAGAAGATAGAAGTAAATTGCGTTATTTAACGTAAAAATTTATTCTTAACATAATTTTAATATTATTAACAATATGAATCTTCAATATTTATAAAATAAATTGTAGCATATAAATTATATTGGCAAGATGATAAAATTATATACATTTACTTATTCTTTTTCGATTTTTCCGTTTCTGAGTCAGTCGAGCTGCTGGATTCAAGTTCGACATCGGAGTCTGAGTCGCCTTCTTCACGTGCATCCCCTAATTCTCCTCCTTTGATCGATTTTATAGCGATGTTGACGAGTAAGATGGTCCAGAATATGTGTAAAACTAATAAACCTAAAAGCATTCCTAATAAAATTCTTGGGACAATTGGGCTCTGCGTTATATTAGTCCATGAGTATGTTTTTTCAATCAAAGCTGGTGCATCAAAGACAACCGAGTAGATAATCCAAAATGGATAATAAACCAGTCTAGTTCCAATCCAAACAATCATAAATATTACAAAGAAATATTCTAGCGTCGTGTTCCATCCAGCGTATCTGATAAGCTTTGCAAATTCAATAAAGATGTCGGTAAAATCGTGGGAAATTAAAACTAGAGTTCCCACTCTAACAAAGTTAATTGAAAAAGAAATAAAAAGAAGGAAGATGGTTATTCCGTGGTGCAAAATCATTTGCCAAAAATCCGACCTTTTGATATCGAAAAATATTTGACTGAACAACAAAGCCCAATAAAATCCAATTTCAATCATGTAATAAGTCCACACTTTGTCATTAATATGTTGATAAGGCCAATTGGTCCAACATTGAATAATATCATACAGATGCTCCGAATCATTAATTGCCCAATAACCAAGTCCAACAGCAAAACTAAAGTACGAAAATCTCCATGCAGTCTCGGCAACCTTCTTAAATTTGGTTTTTCCTGCAAATCCTCCGGTCATATGTTCACAACATTTAACAAATAATGATTTGTGTTTTCTTGATTCTATCCAGCCGCAGGCATATCCGATTGGTAAAAAGACAAATGATTCCACCAAAATTCTAAATACTAATATGACTAAACCGATCCCAATACTATATTTGAAATCAGATATCTGAGGTAATGTCAGCCTTTCAGTGGATTTTAAATTTTCCCACGTAATTCCTCCTGCAAACAACATAAAGTTAGTATTACAATTCCAAAGAGTTATTCATTTTTAAATTTCAATATATTAAACAAGCAATATCCCCAGCCGGTTTAAGACTTGGTACTTTGAAATTCAAATCTTATTACAAATTATTTACGTGTTATGAATTTGAATACAACTATATACGTGTCTATATTTGAGATCAAATGTAGCTTTACTGATATTATTCTATTTATTTTAGTCAACAAGATCCACTTTTATTAGATGTTTATTAAATCTACTATGGTTGATAAGAAGAAAGTAGTCTCAGGTAAAGATGGTATTCGTTAATCATTTGGAAAAAATGCCAGTATAAACGTAGGGGATAGAGTTACCGCTCTAATAATAGATGCCCAACCTTGGCGAGAAGTAAAAAGTCTGTGGATGAGAGTAAGTTTTAAAGCTAATAATATTGTATTTATTATTTATTTTAGGTCAACTTCAATTTTCTGATGGGGAGATGGCATGAGTGTCGATGAAAATGCTGGTTTGTCACAAAATGATGATCAAGTCGAAGATGGTAAGTACTAAAGCTAATTAAATTGCAATAAGTATTTTAGATCAATCTGGAAGTGAAGGGGGTTGATTTCTATCATTACAAGGACTTGAATGCCGAAGAAAGAAAGGAATTTGATAAGCTGCTTGATTGTGTCGCAGTACCCTATGCAAGTACAGCAACGTTTGAAAAAGAAAAGTATAGGAATTATAAGCAAGCTTTGCATTTAAGAGATTTGATGTTCCTCTTTTTCAGAGAAAATTTGGTTAAGAGTAATGAAGATAAAGCCACTGAAGATGATTTGCAGGCATTGAAGGAAATCATTCTGTATACATGATGTACAACATACTCAAAAAGTATTACTCTAAGAAACGACTTAGAGATGATTAGGGTGATGTCCTTGACGCAAAAGTTCACAAATGTCATTTAAGTGGAATGCTGATGTCGCCGATATTATATTAGACGACTTTTTTGAAGCTAATAATGATGTCAAAGATGTTGAATGTGTCCAATTTTGGATATATTCCGTTCTTTTTAATTTTAATAAATTTTGCCAACTTTACTAAAAAAGAAAATGATTAGTTAAAATAAAAGATAGATAATCTTACCCTGGAAACCAATATTCCTCGTTCCAGATACCTGACATGCTACCACCTATAATTATTCAAAGTAAAGAAATTAAAATGAAAGTGATTAATATAAGAACAAACAACCAGACGCGCATCTTCACACTAAATGGAATATGTATCCGAAATTTGTAATTTATAATGTGTAATTTTACGAACAAATAGAGGCAGAATTGGTTCCATGATGCGGATCTCGTATATGAAGATATTTATTTTAACAATAAATAACGTCATCCAATTAATACATTATTATACATTGTCAGATAGTTAGATAGCAAATCAAAACATTATAAAATAAAATAAAATATCTTATCAAATATCCTTCAATCAACCAAGTTACATTGCAAAATACACAAGACACGTTAGTTTGATCACTACTTTTACCAAAAAAGTCAATTAATATGTGTAAAAGGGACTTTATTTGATACCAATTAAAGATCATCATCAGCTAGTCACAAAGTCATCTACTAGAATAAAATATAACATTTGATGATACTGATATGACAAGGACAATTTTACATACTTTTTGATATTACTTGTCCAATGATTCATCTCTTCGTATTGTAAACCTGAATCATTCAAAAATAGCTGAATAATTGTTTGTTTTGTGATAAAATCTTTTTTAACATAATGTGAACATAAACTTCAAACAAAGCTTTTTAATATGTTAACAATTTGTGTTTGAATAGAACAATAACTAATCTCATCTTGTTACTACTACAATATATTATGACAAAATACAGAGGAAATAGTTAAAATACAGGATAGTTTAAAGAACGTCTCAAGAAGGATGTTCAAAGGTGTCTATGATATGTTGAAAAGTGAAATATAGTTGCAGTAGATGCGAGTCGCCTTAAATTAATATTAGGGGTAATAGTCGTGTGCATAGAGGTAAAGAGAGAAAGTAGGCATACAAATAATTGAAATATGCATAATTAACGACAAAAACGTTGTCTACCTAATACACATAGTACTTACTGCATAGTTAGCTTCAATTAAGTGATAGTGGCAAAATGTAGGGCCAATCGCAACCGTGTGTGCAGTGAGACACATGACGGGCGATGAAGGAAATGATACTCATCATAATGTATAGTCTCTGCTTAAATATCACTAAAAGAATAATAGAATATTTTGTTGTATAAAAAAAGAGAAAATACAATAAAAGAGTGAGTGCCTATCAAAAGGAGTATAAATAGCAGTGAGTGTATTGAGAAAATAATATAGTGTACAATAAAAAATGGCACTACGATCAATAGGACAAGATGGCTTATTTGTTTCAGGGCCAATCGTATCTAAATTAAATTGTACACGTTGTCCTTTTGACGTTATCTAACAGACAAGTTATGTATATTGCATAAATAAATATGGAAATATATTATATACCGATGCTGATGTCTTTAAATGGTCGGTTACCATGGTAGCATGTATGATTCAATTAAAATAAATTGTTTTAAAATAAGTCGAAAGTAGTGCATATAAATAGAACCATTCAGTGAATTTTAAAAGTGCACCTCGGCCAACTAAGATTATAAAGAGCTTCAAACAGATAGCGACAATGCATAGTAAATGTGACCTTAATGAAAGCGCAAGCAATGAAAATAATCTTTTTGTTACCTTAAATAAATGATCCCGCCTTTGAGTGTGATTATCTAAAGCAGAGTGAATTCAAAAATTCTAGCAAACTAAAATAGAGTATAATCTATTTTAAATATTGTGCACTCACTGTGGTAGTTTGAATGCGTTAGTTAATGTTAGTTAATTGTTATGATAAACAAGAATTGACGATGATAATATGTGTATGTATTTAATATAATCAACATAGTTACCAGCAACGAATTGATAACAAAATTGTTGTCAAGGACTTTATTAAATGTTTTGGACTAGCACAAAGTGTGTACAAGCTTCGTTTCAAAACAAACAAGGAGAAATTGATGAAGTGATAATTGATAAGTTGTAATTAATATTTATTCACTTTTTGTTGGATTTGATTAAGAAGGTTTTTGTATGATGATAAAGTTTTTTTATGAAAAGGCGTATAAATAATGATGATACTCTTGAGATGTTATATGGATAAAAAAATTAAGAACAATAACATAAGCTCTCTTGTCGTTTTAAGTATTTGAGGCTCATTGGCAGACATTGGGCAAAGAAAAATAATTCAATATATACATCCTTGTGTATTCTTCAAGTTTACGGGAGTCAACGACATTACCCAATCTAACCAAACCCATTTAATTTCAAATATAGTAACAATTTGTAATAGAGTCTTTTCTTATCAGAAACATGGTAAATTTAGGTCCCTACTAAACAAGTTGTTTCTTTATCAAAGTTTTACATATCTTGAGCTTAAATTATTGGTTGAAGAAAATATTTTGTCTGCTATAATGTGTGGATTGAATGATTCCGGTGGTTTTTATCATCCTCAAATCTCTAGTTCACACTTCGGTATAACTAAACAATTAGTTCTTAGGATAGCACTGCCACATGTATCATTATTTATCACTACAGTAGCATATAGTTTTTTTGGTGGCTTAATATTATCTCAATTAAATATAATAGAAAATGGGGATGAAAATGTGGCTAGGATGATTATAGAAGGGCAGAAGCTACTTTTAGGCAATATTACTAGGCAGAATATTGGAAGTGGAGATGGTCATGATTTAGCTTTTAAAGAGTTTGTTTTGCAAATGAACAAAATATTTGATTTAAATCAGGAGAATGTCCTCGTTGCTAAGAATATTAAGGTAAGTTTTTAGTTGCTTCAGATTAAAACAATTGATAATAAACAGAATCTTAATTTAACTAAACGAACGACAATGGAATCACTGACAATGAATATATTTTTCACAACAACTACATTAACGTCAATCGGATATGGTCAAAATGCACCTCATTCTTTATACGCACGAATATTCTGTGTAGTCTACATAACGATTGGTATTCCCTTGTATCTTATTACTATAGCAGATTTGGCAAAATATCTTTCCGAAATGCTTTATATTGGATATATGGAAATAATTAAAATTAAAGCAAATATCTTACTTAAATTAAAGAGGAAGCCACCTAAATTTGCTACAAGAAGAACTAGAGGAAGTATCCAACTTGGAAAGATTATTATCGCAGGAGGTGAGTAGTCAATTAATTTCTTTTTAATGAATTTGTATTAATTGTAACTTTTTAGGAGAAGAAGATATTGCTGAATTTTTATGGGAACATTTGGGTATATTTTATAAACTTAAAAATGTGTATTAAAGTTATTAAATCAGTCTTTCCTCGGTGGTGGTCTCAAGTTAACTTGTTCATTAGCATCCAAAATAGCTTGGAAGAATAACTTAGCAATTTGGTTCCTTATTTCTGGAAACAATCTCAAAAAGAAGGCTTTCTAGATTGGGAATTAATTGATCCATCTTCAAAGTAGTTAATCAGAATGCCTCAATGTTTTCTGCCATTTTAAATAATACGTCCTTTTAATGAGTTGTCATTACATTAACACTGTTCGTGCTTTAGCAGCGATAATATCTGGTTTCTTCATACACACTGTTTTGATTGTAGGAATAACACGTTGAACTTCACTTGTCTTTTCTTCCTCGTCATTACTTATGCAATTCAATTGTAGCTCCAACAGCCATTTCTACCTCTTCATCGATACTGACATAAATGACTTCATGTTTGCCTTACCAATATCCATCAAATCATCTGTATTTGTTCCAGTATTAGCAACATCGTCTTTTGCTTTTCTTTGGCCTAAAGCAAATATCAATTGTAACAGAGGTTTCAAACATACTTTTAGCTGCAATTGCTCTCATTTTTGTAAAAGAATATGTATTATTACTTATTTTAAGCACTTTAATTGGTCTCCCCTCTAAGATAACTTTGCCAGTAGCCTTTCTCTTCTTGGTGTTGTCATCCACCATTCTTTTTCCGCTGTTTTTAGTCATGTTAGTTTAAATATAACCCAAATGTGGGTGAGATGTTTTTTCAAATTAAGCAAGTCAATAAAATTTGATTTTAAAAATCATTACATCCAAAATAGTTTGTGAATAATATTCATACTGTGCATGAAAAAGGTTCACAAAACGCTTAATATATGCCAGGTACAAGTAAAGATTAAAGATCTTTCTTACATTTACTTGTAGGAAACAAATTATTAAAAAACACCCAACCTTTGTTACGTTAATATTAATTATTTGATAATTCAGAAAATACAATAATTGTGGAGGTTCCTTTTTTCTTTTTGTATATTACTCTTCTTGGATATATTTCACTTTGTGCGTATATTATGGCAGGATATGAAAATTGGACTATGCTGGAGAGTTATTATTTTGTAATTATAAGTATATTAACCATAGGATTGGGAGATCTGACCGCAAAAAACGAGGAATATATAATATTGGTAATTAATTAATGGATTAAAATAAAAATGAGTTTAAATTATAGACGACAGTTTTGTTGCTTTTTGGATTGATACTGATGACAACATGTATAGATCTAATTGGCTCATACTACATAAACCAACTTCATTTCTTCGGCCGTAATATCGAAGGAGAAGACCCATTGGAATGGTTGAAAGCAGTTCAGCAAAAGAGAATTGAGATGCTTAAAAGAGATGCGATGCGAAAATTGTTTGAAACTGTAACAGCTTTGCATCATCTTCATTTTGCTGCTAGAGTCAACTTAGGGAAAGGGTCGATTGACTCAATTGAATTGGAACCCGAAATTCCTCCCGCCCCATTGTCTATTGAAGCTTCGAACCCAACGACTGACACAATATTATTATCGTGGGTACCCCCAATTTTCAATGACAAAGACAGAAAATATTATTACACTCTAAGTGTAAAAAACAGAACCCCTCAACGCAGGAATCAAAATCATTTTACAGTAATTGATTTCATCAATACAAATTTTTACGAAGTAACTGGCAAGTCGATTTAAAAGATATTTATTAAAAAGACAATTAAAATTAAACATATTTAAAAAATTGTGAGATATTCAGCTTTTTTACTATCACTATAAGCTTTGAAGAAACCATCTAGAACAAGATCTGCTACCTCGTCATTCATTTCTCGAAACATTAAAAGTACTTCTTCGAATGAAGGCTTTCCACTATCTGAGTTGGTAAGTTGTGGTCTGAGAGAGTCAATTAGGATGCTCTCAACATTCTCTGCAACTTCCTTTGATTGACACCACTTCTTCAAGACGATAATTCCATTCTTCCCAAATGACTTATCATAGACAATTTCTTAATGAAATCTTCCTTCTTGTCAGAAAGCATCTCTAAGTCAACTGCGTGTTTGAAGCATGCTTTGTGATGTGGCATTCTTTCGACAAATTCTATCGTCTCTCCAATGTAACGAATCGCTCTCCTGACTCCTGCTTGGGTCCAATTACCAAGATAGATACTTTATTATGAAATGGAGAGGGTTACATATACATTAGTAGAACATAAATATGAATATAATATATAGATAATACCTATATGCAGAATATGTTACAAAAACAGAACATTAAAAATAAAAAACCCTGCCTTTTACTTATTTAATTAATGATGCATATGTCTATATATCTAATTTTTAAACCATTTTATAAAATGTATTTAGTATTTGATTCAAAAACTGCATTTACTAATTAAGTATTTTCCAACAACACGTAAATGCCTTGTTAGCTAATATTTTGAATGAGCGAGGTATTAAAAAAACAGTTTATATACAGTCACCGTATATTTAAAAATTATTAGACACCTAATACATTGATACTAACACTTTTTATTTCACTTTAGGTTTAAAGTCTTTCACGTTATATGAATTTTCAGTTCGAACATCGACCAAATACGGCAGTAGTTTGCCCATCAGATGCCAAGAATATACCGAACCATGTACAGTCCCTCAATCTCTAAAAGCGGAAATAATTGGGTCAGATTCAATTACTTTATCGTGGCTGCCGCCAAAGAAAAACAACGGTAACGAAAGTTATATCATTCAATACTCACAAGAACCGGCTTTACACTTTAATAATTGGCATCGGGTCCATGTGGGGAAGAATAAATGCTACACCTTAGGGGATTTAGTACCGAACAAAACATACACCGTGAGCATCAGTGCCGAGCATAATTTTGGCCTCGCTGCAATGAGTAAAACGATCACTTGTACGACAAAAAATTGGTGGTATGATGAAGAAATGCTAAATCCAACTACACCTTTAGTCAAACAATTTTTGAATGTTCCTGCTTCGTCAGGCAAAAAGAGCCGAAGCAATAGTATTGACTCTGATTCAGCGATTGTAAATGTTTTTACTACTTTAAGTGCTTTGAGATAATAAAGTTTTGTAATAAAAAGAGTAATATAAGGAAGTTAATACTTGAATACAGAAAAACACAACATTTTCATATTCAGTACAAGTGTACAAATTTACACACTACAAGTTTTTCTACGATCCCAAAAGATTACAAATTTATTAAAAAAATAATACTAGATTAAACTTAAAAACGGGTTATAAAATAATTAATCACTGTCATCAGTACTTTCCTCGTATTCAACTTTTCTACGCTTTTGCTTTTGTTCACTCGTATTGCCGTTTCTAGTTCTTGAACGCTTATTTGAAATTTCTTCTTCTTCTGCGCCATCGGAGTCGTCGTTACAGCCTTTTAGATAACTCGAAATACTATTTAGGAAATTTGAGTATTTAGCCTTGAATTTGAGAGACTTTGTACTGGTCCTTAATTCACTGAAATGCTTTTTGATCTGTCTATCGGCGAAGAAGGCATCTACAACTTCGTTCGATGTTCCATTTGTAGTGTTTTCACCCGAGAAAGTCGATCTGAAGGCATCAATGTGTGAATACATTATGTCCAAAGTAACTTTTTTACTGGCCTCCTTGTCCTTTGATTCAAAAAAGTCACTTGCATTAAACGCTTTATCCAACAACGCACCAACATGAATGATAAATTTCCCTTGATAATCGTCATCTTCTAATAATAACTTAAGCATCGTTGGAGCCAGTGTATCATTCCTCGGCCTCATCATAATATTCCGCACAAATCCAAGTGTAGGAGCCTTCTCTTGTCTCCGAATCATCAAGAAGATCCCTCTCGCGGCAACAGTATCTAGATGATTAATCTTAGCAATTGATGTAGTTATCCAATCCAAAGGAACTCCCTCGCAATTTATCATTTCCCACAAATTTCGCCTTGCATAAACTGGCCATTCAAACGAGTTAAGGGCGAGAGTTGGAACATTGGAACGGTTGAAGAACGTAATATCATTATGGAGAATCATTGCAGATAGTTTTGTAAGTTCACCCGGATCGACATAAGTAAATATCAACTCATAAATAGCAGTGGATTTCATAACTTCGGTTTGAAAACTGTTAAAGAGGAATGGTATAAGATAAAAAAATAGACTATAGTCATCGAAATGGCAATTTTTGAGATCATCTTCAAGCATCTTCTCCAAGTCAATATCCAATTCTTTCGAAAGGTCCTTGTATATTGACAATCCCGTGTGAGATTTGCTTTCGGCATATTCTTCTTTTACAAAAAACAACAATAAGTATCCGATTCTCTTTTGATGTTCGACTAACACAGACATCAGCTGAAGCAATGACCGTCTTGAAGTGTCTTGTGGCAAGCAATGATACAATTGTCTAAATATAACAAACACGGGATGTTGGAAGAAAAGCTGCAACGTTTCCTTTGATACTTTCTTGGGCAAATAACTTTTTTCATTAAAGAATTTGGTGAATAATTTATTTAATGATACCGCAAAAGTTTCCATATGTGATTCTTGGTCACTTTCGGAGCATTCAGTAAATACACGTAATAGTTGAATCATCAAAACCCCAGCTGATTGAGTACTTCCAGGAAGAACATCGTTAATTTCATTTAGCAAATTCTTTAGACTAGGTGGTAATTGATTTGTTAAGGTGTCAAATTCATCACTTTCATCGCCACTGGTAGTGTTGTTTTCTTCCTTCCCATTGTTCTTCTTATCGTCTAAGGCAAAAAGGGAATTCTTGGCTTCTTCGATACTTCCGATTGGTTTTTCTTTCTTATTACCATTATTAAAAAACATGTTTGTTGGTTGAAGGCTCCTGCTTAAGATGTTCTTTTTCAATCCATTATCAGCAGCGATTGAAGCAGATACCAATTTTTTGTCTATAGTCGATAGAGTCTTTGCTTTAATAACATGACGTGGATTTGTAGATTCACCTTTCATCATCAAATTGATTGCTGTTTTGTTGGGTAAGATTGATCCAGGATTGGTAAGAGGAATAAAGCTATTGAAATGTTGGTAAATTAAGTTTTTTAATTTCATATCATATCTTCCATTTTCAAAAAACGCTTGGGGCAAGCCAGGATTCTTTGGGTCATTACACTTCATCAATTGAGTTGCTAGACTTTTGTAGCAATAAGAAGGTTCTTTAAAGGAGTTGGCAATACTGAAAATGGTGTCCCAAATTCCTCCGATGACATTCTGATCTCCTTGAAGTTGTAAATGAACCAAAACTTGGAAGATGACAGGAAACACTGGACATACAGCTGGACTATCCTCAAATGTAAAGAGCAAATCATAGATTAAATAATGCACTATTTGCTTAAACTCGAATGGATCTTTGAGGGTCGAAAATATGAATAATATAAAGTCTTTCCTCCTCTGGGGAAGAGCTTCTTTCAAATTATTATCGACTGCTGACACGTATCTGACCAGTTCGCACTTGATAGAAAGGTAATCCTTGCTCATTAGAGATCCACTAGTGAACATTTCCAAATGCTTCTCACTTAATTCTGTTGGAGGCATGTGTGTCATAAGAAATCTAACTTTCTTGTACAAATTGAATGAAATTCTGTAGAAATTAACCTGTAGAGGAGTTAGAGTTGAATATATTCTGGTAAAGTCTTTATAAATAGGCTTTGGTGGATTTTCTATAGAAGCCAAAATATCCTTTTGGATGGCCGCAAATATCGGAATTTTGGAAATTTTGTTAAGACATAATATTAAATCTCGCCCAAAATACACGCAATTTAATATGTTTGCCGTCAAACAAAATTGCAGCAATTGAAGTATCGGCATCTTCATAAGCTCTTCTAGCGTATTTTCCTTTGCAACTTCGGTAACAAGCCTGCTTAGGACCAAAACGAGGATATTTGTGAAATGTGTAGAAGGATTGATATCAAAAATTTCAGCCGATTGATGTTTGAGAAGCATGGAGCAGTATTCTCTTGCGAAATTGGCGTTGTCTTTACCACGATCGACGTCTCCTGAATTAAGTTGAGACAAGAAAGTAATTAGACACACGATTGCTTTCTCTGGTTTCCCTGGTACCATCACAGTTTCACAAATACTTAGCAACTCGAATCGACAGTCATTACTTAGCCAGTGGAAATATTCCATAATTAGCATATTCATCGTCGATGCTAGAGCATTGTACCATTCCATGTCTTTGGCTGCTAGCAGAAGAAACATCTCTTTCCACTAAAAAATAGATGATAAATCAGATGGCAATTAACAAATTTTACCTTGGATCTATGTTCATGATTAACAATGTTAACGTATAGATAAACTCCACAGCACTCCCCATATCTCTCAGTTCGGGTCTTTTGATCAGGAGCGTCTTTTATCACAGTTTCCGTAATATATCTGACACTTTCATCCGGACTTAATTTTTCAGTTACTCTATTCAAGCTAGCAAACAATTGTTTCCAAATCTATAAATAAAGTTTTATATAAAGTTAGTAATCCTGACAATAACTTACTGCTTCAAAATTACGCTCGCAACTATGGTAATCCGAAGTAAAGTTGAAGAAATGCGAAAGTATGGGCTCGCTTTTGATTAAAAGGTCCATTAGCATGCCAAGAAGTGTGATGTTGCCTTATTATTTATTGATCTCTTGTAAACCTTGTATTATAAATAGGCAACAGTTTGTTAAAATAGATTGTTACTATACTTGTTTACGTTGCTCAAGTAAACGTGTTTCCACAGAAAATCTTTGTAAAAGGGGGTGGGTGATATAATAGAGAGATTTAGTGTGTCCTTTTGGGAAATCGAATCTTCTATTGAGTAATGACTGGTCGGAGTAAGGGTTTGCCTTTGGAAAGAGGTTTCTTGTCTTGAAAAACAAATTACTAAAGCGGTAATTGAACAAATAAAAATAGCTATTTTTTCAACATCTAAAAGTTAATATTTAGAATTGGTAAAGAAATTCTTATAGTAAAAATCCTTTTAAGACTGATTGTAGATAACCAATGAGTCCAAGCAATAACAAACTTCAAAGGCACAAGAAAACGATTTTCAACTTAGCACTTTTTGTTATCTCTAAAACTGTATGAATTTACAATTTAGACCGTCTTCTTTACAAAAGCCTAAAACAATTAGAGGTTAGATATGGAAATAGGAATATAATATAGTATATTAATGATGTTAGATACAAAACGCGCATATAATTAATATGAGATCGTGTAAAGTCGTTTAGTAGGAATGACAATAGCAATAATGCTGCTTGCTTTTCCCAGTCAACAGTCGTTGTAGGAAATGAACTGTAAACTAATTTGGAGGAAGTCTCTTCGAATTAGCAGAAGATGCTAAATCTTTACTTTATCACAAAAACTATTCGTTATTTAAATATCTAACTCAACCCACTATAAAGATATAAAATGTATGCACACACATGAATGCAGAAATTCATCGCTATGCACATAAAAACGGCATCAGAATGTTAGAGAAATGAAGACATGTATTATTGATAGAGTAATAATTTATTATATTTTAAAGTTATCGGTGGAAAAGATAAGGCAATTTTACACATTTAATATAGATAAATTAGAGGTTGGTTGGAGAAAACTTGTCACCGATGTCCTAAATAAAAGATAATATAGATAAATTTAATGATAGCTTACATTAATTATAAGATCCTCTGAATCTGATAACCAAGCACTATCAGATCCTACGTCAGCAGAATCATTGGTTGCAGTTAAAGTGAATTTGGCTGGAATGGTTTTGGTTTTGGCTGGCGGCAAGATCGACTTGCCTTCTGCGGCTGCTCTTTCGGCTAATATTTCTTCAAGAGTTAGAGCATCTTTAACATCAGGCTCCATATCGTGAAAGTAATCTATATCTTCAACAATATTAATTTTTTTAGCGGGGGATGGAGTCGAATATTTCGATTGCAAAGCTGAAATGGAATTTATGACACCATCGCTCACATTGTCTGACTTAGTTTCAAGTGCCGAGCTTTGATCAAACTCTTCACTATCCGTTTTTACGTCTTCTTGGACATTGGATATTTCATCTTGATCCACATCTTTGGGAAAAAAAGATAAAGGAAGTAAATGAGCTGGTTTCAAACGACCATCAACAAATGCCCTTCTAGGCCTGATACCTGTTACAACTCGTGGAGGTAAAAGGGTAACCAAGAAAGACATGCAAAGATATGTGGCAGAAACGATTTCAACTCTTTCATCCTGCAATCCTATTAGTATTTTTGGCAATAATAGTTCCTGAATTAAAGCAGCATCAATATATCTAGCATAAGTTGGAAAATACTTAAGCAAGATTAATCGTCGTCCAATTTCAGTAATCTCAAATTGCTTGATTATCGCAGGAACCAAAAAAGCTTTGAAATTTTCACGATTATAAATTCCTCCTTTTTCCAAAATTTCAAAGTATTGAGGAAATAAATATTCATCGGCTAGTGGTTCTACCCACATAGTTGGCTCGAATAAAAGATCAACATATCTTTCAGCTATAAGCTGATTCGGCAAAGCTTTCAAGTCGTGAACTAAAGTGGTAAAAAATTCCTCTTTTTGCGAGAACGTTTTCATAGGCAAATGCTTGATGAATTCATAGATATACAAATATTTGTTGTTAAACGCTTCTTGGTATTTTTCATAAATTTGAGTGAACCTTATGCTGGATTCATCCTTTAAAGTATATATAAGATCTTCCATCAGTTGGTTGGATTTAGCATCAATTATCTTGGTGACTGTTATTAGGAAATGTTGCAATAAATCTCCGTATGCCTTAATGTCGTTGTTTTGCTGGTCATTAATGACGGATGCTTGTTCGAAATTTCCTAAAACCCAGCGACCACAAGGCAAGACGAAAATTGAGTCCAATGAGATAGAATTATGTCTCATGTTAGCTGTTTTTTCGAGAAATATTAATCCCTCAAGGATGTGATGGAGACCAGCTAAAATATCAAAATTACTAAGAGTGTTGTAGATACTATTCAAATTGACAGCACTTTCTGTGACCAGATATAGTTGATTCTTAGTGACTGTAGAATGCACATACTCTAAAATATTAGGGTGCCTAAGAATCTTGAGGTTCTATAAAACAATTTTATTACTTAAATTATGCCCTTAATTGCCAACCTTGACTGCATTTGAACAACTTTCGTGCAATGAATCCTTGGAATTAAATTTCTTTGAAAATATCAAATAATTTTTGATAGGAACCCGTTTGTTATCTCTAAGGTCATATTTTACACAATGGTTAATCGAATCCCATATAGTATTTTTAATGATTAAGGGCTCTCCGATAGTGGTGTCTTTTCCCAAGAAACTGCCATTGGCCCCCATGAATACTATAAATCATTACAAATCAACTATATATTCAAAGTATTAAATTGTTAAAAGTAGTGAATGGTATTTACCAAAATAGTAATAAATGACAATCAAATTTGATTTTATGAATCAGTATTTTATAAAACAGATATATAAATAATATTTAGATGGATTGAAATATATTTTGTTTGAATATGGACAATGAAAGCTCGCTTTCAATCGGCATTTGCCGATATAATGTACTGAAGGACAGTTTATTAAGTTCCCTTTAGATTGTTGGCTAGCCATTCCATTGCATCGTTCAATCCAGTTCCGTTAGAAGCGGACGTCTTGAATATTTGCAAAGTCCTATTTTTGATGTTGGCTAAACCTAAGGCATTAAAAACATCTACTTCAGTCAAAGCACCAGCAATATCACATTTATTTGCCAAAACCATTAATACGGCATTTTTTAATTCTTCTTCCTCGAGCATTGAAAGTAATTCCTTAAAATAAATTTGTCAATAAATGATAATAGGTAATAATTACCTTACCTGCTTCGAAATACCGACACGATCTTTGTCAGATGAATCAACTACATAAATAATGGCATCGGTATTTGAGTAATAGCATCTCCAATAAGGTCTTATTGATGTTTGCCCTAAAATGACCCAATCATGTACAAATTATATAAATACACCAATATTTAATTTTAAATATCACAAAATAGTACTCCAGCAACACTTTTAGGATATACTCAAACTTAAACTAAATCAAAGTGTATATATTTAATTCAAAGCTAAAAACTCTATAGTTTAATGATCTAATTATGTATTATAAATAATCACTTGCAAGGCTAGTAAATATTTGTCTATTTAGCTGAACTTTTAAGGTAACACCAGCTCCTAATGGCACCCTGATAGGTCTAACTACAAATGACAAACTTTATTTAGATTACGAATACACGCGCCTCCACCATATTATATGAAGTAAACTAGTGGGCAAATAACCAAGGTACAACGTTTTTGCCAAAAATTCTTTTTAATATGAACTCACCTCCAAGATCCCATACTTGAAATTTGAGATTATTATAAGTGACTTGCTCGACGTTAAAACCAATAGTGGGAATTGTGGTGACGACTTCTCCAACTTGCAGTCTGTATAGAATAGTCGTCTTTCCAGCACCATCTAAGCCAAGGATCAGGATTCTTAATTCTCGGCTTCCGAATAAGCTACGAAAATAACTCATCATACCTCCCATTGTAAAACTAAAATGAAATAGAATGTAATAAAATTGACACGTTTGTTGCAGTAATGATAGAGAGATATGAAGTAAATGTAGAGCACAGTGGGAAATAGATGCAACAAAATAAGAAAATAGGATGGCAAATTGAATTATGGGAAGCTATAGAGAAAGGACCAAAATTGGACTGTGAGTTGAGTGAAATATAATCGGAGGCTATGATAGTTTGCGGAACCCGAATATTGGAAACAAAAAGCAACGTGTAGACAAAAATCTGGGTGGGACACTAGTCATGATCTGTTTTATCGTCATTTAAATGCAAAAAGTACAATAAGTGCATATAATTAAATTAGGAATAAGATATAATGTAGGAGTTAAAAATGTGTTTTGTTGTTGTTCTTAATTAAAAAAATGAAAAGGACAAGAGGTGCTTCTATAGCTATTCAAATTTTGTTCAATTATATAAACCGTTTGATCTTTTTAAGTAAGAGATCATTACAATTAGGGATGAAATATGTTTGCGGGCAAACTTTTTTGCCGTACTTTTTTATAAATAATTTTGTTTGTCCAGCAACAATTGACAAATATATTTGATAGCGTGACAGATTTAAAGTTTATTAAAATGTTGTCACTAATAAAGTGCCAGTCTTAATAACTACAAAAATACTTATCAAATGGATTGGGGAAAAACATACGTAATTTGCTTTTAAAGGAAATCTTTTTTGTAGCTCTGCATTCTTATGATCATCTCGAATTTGAAAAAAGCTTTTTATAGTGGAATTAGAGATGTAATTAGCTGAAAATATAATATGATTTAATATTTAACAGGAACACATTGTTTCCTGCTATTAGATTTTGGGTGGCATACTTATTGAGACGTGATTAGATTCTTATTAATGCACTTTATAGTTAAATTTAATCTTTAATTAATGCTGAAAAACCAACAAATCTGTCTTTTCTTATATAGGCTCTAAATAAAATTGTTATACATAATTACTTAAACTTTATCACAAAACCATTGGTTAGTTTAAATGAAAAGAAATATTGAAATCTCAGAGATAGTTTGTAATATAATAGGTAATAATATCAGTTTGGGAGTTGGTTGACCAGTTAATGTGAGTGGAGATCATTTTTTAATTCCCTCCACAAAAAAACGCTGACCAATAACTTAATTGAAAGGTATCGCGTATATTATGAATCTTCTACCTTCGGCATAAAAGAAGCAGAATATTTTCCACGCCATTATGATTTTAAATAGCATGATAGTTTGCAATACAACAGCTTAACTATTTTACTGTTTAAGCAAGACATCAATATTACGCGATTTAATACATTTGATAATCCAACCTGTCTTTATGGATGGATTGCTTAAAATCATATTTTTATATTTTGGTTTTGAAGTCTCGGGATAAAAATCAGCCATTAGTTATTATCATTGTGAAGAATAAATTCTTTACTATACCGGTAATAATCTTCTTCATAGACCCAATAATGTATGTGGTAGACTTGATTATAACACATCTTTGGTTACAGCTCGACTAGGTTAGAAATAAGGTGTTTAGTCTTTATCAATGTTAATAAAAAATGTGCAAGCTGATTTAACACAATTAATAAGAACGTCAAGATCATATTGCAGATAGATATTAATAATGATTAAAATAGGAAAGCATATTACAATTAAAATATTTCACATAATAAAAGCATAAATAAAGCCTTACATATATTAAATCATTTTATTACATTTATTTTGTGTAATAAATAACTGATTTTCTTTAAATCAACTTTTATTTAAATAACAAAACTTATCTTCAACAACACAAAGAACCCCCGTTTCCATTTTCGGTTCAGAGAATTCAGAGGTCTTTGAGAGAATGATTTTCATAACTAAAATTCTCGTTTGTTATGCTGTAAGATTGATATTTTGATATAGCATTATTTTCATGCTGGTAAGTTTAAATTGCTCTAATTTATTTATTGTTTCTATATGTCGAATTATAAAACAAAAATTCAGAAAAACTTATCAAACAAATGGAAATCTTGTTATTAATGGTCGGTTATGGATTTGCAGTTTAGAATGAAACTTCTCAGCTATGTTATGAGATTCAGGACATGTTATATTTCTTGTGATCACCAATGTTGTACTTTACTTTCTTGCATAGTTCATCATGTTCTTAAATGAGTAAAAATTAAATACCTTGAAGACTAGATTTGTGCTTTAGGGTATTAAGCTTAGAGAAGAAAATAATAAAAGTTATTCATTATTTAGTAATCGCATTGGTTGACGTTGTTTGGCGGATATTATTACATTTAAATAAAGCAATAATTGAAATATCTATATTCTTGTCATTTATAAGCATTTATCTATTTAATAAACATAATTCATTCAACAACTAGGCAGTTTCAATATACATTTCAAGCCTTAAATGATAATACTCCAACATTAAGCAAATCTGAAATTTGACGCATTCATCTTATTGGTTTTACAGTTTAGTTAAAAGAATGCAGCACTGAAAATATAAATCGAAGATCTTACACGATGCATCAGCTAAATGTTAGATTTAGATGCATTTTGCAAGTCGATTACTTTAATAGCTTTTTTATGCATATATTTTATCATTCTTTGTAATTATGGTCATTCCACCTAATTACTATTGTGCCTGGATAATAAGCAAAATCATCAATTAAAACTTAATCAACATAAAGCGCATATATGTGTATTTGCATGAACTTTCATAAATCAGAATACGTGGTTCAATGATAATAGTAGAAGTAAAATCAATTATTAAATGAAAAATGATTTATCCAATCATCTGCAATTATGATTGCAAGGGTTTTAATTAATTGCGATTGCCACAAATATTTCTAAGTTTTTACTTTATTATGGCTTATTTAACTGAAGACATATGGATATTCAATTCAAGCATAGCAAGAGAAATAAAGTGAACTTTTAGGAAGATAGACAATTAAAGTGTTATTGGAGTTATATTTGTATACAGAGTTGAACAACGAAGCAATCTTCAAAGACAAATATGTTAGACACTTTTTGGTAGAGTACATCATGAAAACAAATATATCTTCTTAATTATACTAAAGCTGGATTTAAAGCATTTGTTTCAATTAATTGTCATGCATGGTGATAAACTTCCAGCCTAAATATTAATCTATCAGATCCACACAAAAAGAGTAGCATTCTTTTAAAAACCTCAATTACATTTTTGACTTCCAAGAACATTAATAGCTTTTGAATTATTCAAAATTGAAAATAGCCGCATTATTTTTTGGTCGAAAGCAAAATTCCAAATACACTCTACTACAAGACATTGATGCATATCTTAACGTTGAGAAAATTTTGTAATTACGGAGATTCTGCTTAATTACTTTTATGTCTTGGATAGTAAGAAAAATTATGAATTACAGTGTTTTAGTATTAAAACATAAAAGCGTTTGATCAAGTTTGTACACATATAAAGACAACTTCTGTAATTGTATCACTAATTATTAAATAGTTAAATATCATATTCAAGCATTTTATCGGGAATAGTTTTAATTTATTCAATTATTACACTCACGACGTAAAAACATTGACTTGAAGTTCTCGAGGAAATGTTGAAATCAGTCCTAACGTGTTGAATATTCACTGCAATTCCTTTATAAACCAGCATTTGCAAATGATCTTCTCTTAAAAAACCATTTGATATCTTTGAATGAACACTTTATATTCACACAAATTTGTAAAGACAAATCAGTATGAAAATTATTAGACTCCTTCCTGAAAAAACATCCAAGCATTATATTAATATCCCTTATTATGTGCAGAAAGCACGAATATTAATCAAAATTTAAAAAGCAACAATGTATGTTCAATCAAAATGAGAAATTGGAATTGAATGCAGTCTTAACCTTCTGAAACACATATTGAAATATCGTTATACAACCCTTACAATGTACCACCCATTCATCAACCATAACTTTTGTTGATAACGCAATTTTCCAAGACAAAATACTAAAAATTATATCAGTTTCATCATGAAAACTGTTGCAATACATCTTCTTTACTGCTTATTAAAAAAATGCAAGATTATGTATTTATGTGCGCACATTAAGGTGTTTGAATTATTGACAAATTAACGGCATAAATAAAAACCACTATTTTAATAAAAGATTTTTTATTTTGCAACTGAATAGCAATTTTAAGGACACACTTTACAACGCATTATTTTAAATGAATTATTATGCACATAAAACTCAAATTTCCCTACTTATCAGCTGCAATAATTGTTATGCATAATATTATCACGGAGTTTGAATAACGGAGATTCCGGCTAATCTTTACAAATTATAAGAATGGCAATAAATATTATTTTTGACTTTCAGGAGGAAGAAAGACCCCTATTATGGAAACTATTAAATGAATCAAACATGCATGATTCTTTAGTTAACAGTTCATTTAAAAAAAGGAAAACAGTTACTTTACCTATTGATTCGTGCATTAAATGTGGAAAAACAATGTAAATATGGAGATTCTATATAATTACTGTTATTCATGTGATATTAAATATCAAAATAAATTAGTGCAATCAACTACGTCAAATTAATGGCATTTACAAAATATTTAAGCATGAATCAGAAACAAGAATAAATTTGGCATGCAATAATTATTAGTTACTATAATATTTTCATATCTAATTGAAGTACTAAAACAGCATTATTTATCCCCACATATCCGCAAAGCAACAGTGTCAATTTTCAGGGAATCAAAGGAAAATTAAGCCCATTTAAACGACAAAAGTATTACAAAGTATTTATTTCATTGACTCCATTTAGATTGTAAATCAAAGTTTTGTATCATTAATACATTCTGTTAAAGAAATCACTTTCAATATACTGCATCCTTTGCTATTTACAATGAATTCCAACAAAGTTAAAACTAAGTATTTACCCGAATTAATTTATGAATCACTTTTGCACATCGTTGTTAACCCAGCATTTCCTTCTCACGTAATTACGGAACAATAATCAGCATCGAAGATTACTATTGTTAGCATTTACATTATTGCAATAAGATTCCATAATATTACATTTATCTAATTTTTTGGAATTATCACCGTATGAATTGGAATCTATTATAGCCCAAGCTACGCATTCTTGAATAATACGTTCTTTTTGAATTTGCCAATCGCATTCTTTACTACCTGGCATAATTGTATTTTAGGCCTTATGGAAAATTTAAATTGAACTAATTTCCTATCGCATAATTGTTAGTTGTTAAATCTATCACCAATCACAACAACATTAAAAAATAACTAACTTCCAATACACATGGAGAACATATCTTAAATATGGAGATTAAGTAATAGTACAACCCGATCAAAAAGCATTTGGATCACTTAATAATCAAAGCACTTAAGCTAATAAGAATTACAACGCATAATCAGAACAAATGGTATCAACTCACTCATTCATCTTGGAATAATTGTTTAAATTAAATCAAGCCAAATAATATGCATAAAAAACTGCACCACTCCCAGGCATTTAAGAAAAATGAAAGCTCCTAATGCTACACCATTTATCTCATTGACTAGATGCTCAATTAAAACTTGAAGTTTAGTATTAATCAAAATGTTACAAAAAGATAAGCATAAAAATCATATTTCCATCTAATTTAGAATTAACTTAAACAAGCATTTAATCGAATAACCACATCTTGAACTACATATTATGCATGAATTCGGTCCATTAATTTGGAACCTGCACACAAATGTACTAATGTTTAATATGTTTTGCCCTTCATTAATTTCAAAGCCTTGCATATGTAAGTAACACATGTCGGTCATGAACTAAGCATTTCCAGCAAAGATGCAACTCAACATCTACCCGCATGAATCCAATATGTCTAAACTTGTTTAATAAACATATATCTTAATATTTTGTTGAATTTATAAATACTTCAAAATTTCATGATAAAAGCAATAGTTAGATAGACACTCATTTTTTGTATAAACAGTATTTTGTTCTACTTTATTGGCAACCTGATGGTTGTAGAGGTTGTTTCGTTCGTTGACCCTTAGTTAGATTGTTATACATAAAAGTAACTTGGGAATTTAAAAATCAGCCATGCCAAATAAAAAAAGTGAGTCTTGCTTTAGTAACGAGTATATGGGAAGTATTTACATGCATATTATAAGTTGATCTATCCAAAATAATTAAGATGTTAAAATCCACTTTAAAAGCTCCAATCATAAAGCAGTCTTACTAAATAGATTAGCGGTCCGCAATCTAAGTCACATAATTAATCCGATTCGGAACATTAGATCATATGCAAAGATCTTGGGTTCTTCACAACGTCCTATTCACACGATCAACTTAATGACAAATTTAACAAGCTTGTTAGATGCATATTATACATAGCATTTCAGAAACAAACCAAACTTTTTAGATACTAGTTGTCAAAGACACCTTTTACAAATTAGTTTTAACTTTTGAATTGACTTTTCTCAATGATGGTGTATAATGAAATAAAGCAGGAAGCTCCCAAAAATCCATCAAATTTACTATGTAAGTAAGAATAAGATGATTAATATCTATTTCTAGTTGCCGGAACGGGAATGAACAATTTAGTGTTTCATTTAAATGCGAAGCACAAAGTTATGGTTCAAATCGGACGAATGGGTATCAAAAGAACATTGCACACGGCAGCAGCTGTTGGAAATTACGTCTTTGTCATGGGTAAGTTAAAACATTAGACGACCTCTATTGTATTTCTCTGCTTATTTTTAGGAGGAAACGAATCTACGGAAATTGAAAGGTATGTTGCATTCATATTTCTTATTTTAATTATTCAGGTACAATAAAAATACAAGTGCATCTCAGAAAATTAATCTCGCTTTAGATAATGTAACGCTATACTTGACAAGTGGGGTCATTAACAACAAGATTTACACTTTTGGGGGAATGATAAATGAAAAACCAACTAAAAGAGTTAGGTGGTATGTCGAGAATATTTTTTATTAATTTTTAATTACTCTTAGCTTTGATCCAGAACATATGAGTTATGTCAAACAGCCAAGGATGTTAAAAGCAAACTATTACAATAGTTGCGTTCGGATTGAGGACATTTTTTATATAACAAGTGGAAAATATTGTTTGAATATACAAAGGTTTGACCCTAGAGAAGGTTTGTGGTCATTATTAGATGAGATTCCAAATGGTACGTATAGTCAAGCTGTAACGAGCTTCGACGATGACATAATGTGTATTGGTGGATTCGACAAAGATTTTGTCAACTCCGATAAATGCTACACTTATGACGTTAAAGCATGCCAGTGGTATGAAATGCAAGACTTCCCAGAACCAGTAAGTGGAGGCATTGCCTGTGAAATTGAGAAAAAGGTTCTAGTATTGGGGATCAGAAATAAATACTACTCAAATAATGCGTACGAATACAAAAAGAAGACTGGAAAGTGGAAACAAGTTGAAGTGAATTTACCTAAGCAAATGGGTTTTATGTCAAAGTGTGTCGTGTGAATATTTATTTTCTTTATTATTAATTAATTTTTTAATGAAAATATTTTTTGTTAATTAGTTTATACTTTTCAATAATAAAAGTTCATAAAACCTGATAAAGTAACATATGACCAAAATATGTCTACAATAATCCAAATAATTTTCAACTATACATCGCTTAATGAGTAAGTTAAATGTTTTTTACGAAATTATCACTTTAAAAGTACGTGGACACATAATATTATTTTTTGTTCAACTTTTTTTCTGTTCATTAACCACGTTTAATCGTAATTTTAGCGATAACACTTCTTCTTAGACATTAATTTTGTCACCAATATGAACGTTTGTACAATATTAAAATGATAAGGGCTGCTTTAAAGTTGAGTGTCCATCATTTTAATAAGGTATATAGTTTTAATCACTTGTTTATTTTTCATAAATATACATATATCATTTAATTTCGTATTTGAAAATGCAAAAGTTCCTTGCATTTGTTATTGCATTTTCTACTGCTTGTTATGGCAAAAGTATTAATTACGAAGAAGAATCTGGTTGTTTGACAAAAGGTTTTGTTATGAAAGAAGATCAAAGATGTTATATGGTAAACATTAATTATTTTTAATTTATTTGTAACTCAATTTAGATATTTGGTGAGGAACTTTTTACAAGGAAAGATGCAGCAAAATTATGTTCAGATTTAAATTCCTATTTACCCTCCATTGAGAATGACAACCAAAATAGTTTAATAATAAAGCTGTCAGGTAATAATCATAAAAGTTTTTGGATAGGACTAAGTTGCGTAAATGACTCTTCATGCGCGTGGGATGAAGGCACCGTTTTAACCAATTATAGAAACTTCTTTAACAACTCCGCAAACTCATTAGACGGTGGTTGCTATTACAACAACATTGAGGACTTAAATGTTAATTCATTTGGTCAATGGTATTCGGAACCGTGTGGAACAACAAAACATCATGTTATTTGTCAACAACTATCAACAACAAATGTGATTCAGAAATGTGCTGAGTATTTTACTAGGAATACGGCAAATGACGCTTGTTACAGGTTTATTAATGACAAAAAGACCTTTGTAGAAGCGAATGATGAGTGCCAAAAACAACAAGCACAATTAGTTTCAATTCATTCTAATGACGACAACAATTATATTTTGAATTTAGTCCAAATAAACAAAGATAATATGAATGTTTGGATTGGGTTAGAGTATGAGGGAAGTCAATCCAAGTGGTTAGACAATTCTACCTTTGGAGAATTTAATAAATATAAAGAAGGTAACAAAGCATATATTTTCAAATAATTTATGTTTAAGGCTTTCCATCAAATGAGCTTGGAAGAGCCGTCAAAATGATAACTTCCAAAACTGAAGACCAGGGTTCATGGGAAAATGGCAATGAAGGAGAGAAACTGGCATTTGTTTGCAAATTAAAAGCAGAAGTGACGACAAACTCCTTATCACCTGCTGAAATTAAGACTTAATTATTTAAAAATTTAATTGCCTCTGTTAATTCATCACCTCAACTTTTTAATTTATTTAGACCCTTTTCACAATAAATTATCACATTCTCAAAAGTTTCATCCCATAATTGATTTGAAATTATTTTCTATGACACGTTAGATTCATTATTTACGTGTTTATAAGGTATGATTACTTTCAAACCAAAATTGCAGAGATTGTTTTTCATACGTGAATGTCTGAATTTAATAGAAGCATAAAGAGAACATATTGTAGTATTATATTTTTATTATTTTTTACTGTTGTGTAATTCATTTGGAAAGTGACGATTGTAGTAGATGCTTGTAATTCCTTTATGCCATCAAGGTTAGGGACATCGAAAACACAATATAAATTTATACCTTTAATGCAAGAGTCCCTGTACTTTTGAAAGATATATTTCCGTTTATGTCTCTCTGATTGACCCCTCAGCGGATATTAATTAGAAGATTATGACAGCATTAATTCTGTACTTACTACCTTGTATTAGGACAACTTCATCAAAATGACTTGCCTTCTTTATTTTAAATGCTATAAAATACGAATGTTGGATGTTTTCCCCGAATAAATATAAATTCATTTCAATCACCATCACATGCTTTTCTCTATATTTTTATTACCGCAGTTTGTTTTAATTAATTTATAATACTTTTCAACTTTTTATTAATTATTCACACCTTTTGAATTATATATAAATTATGTATACGTCGCAATTGCCATTACTTTTTTACTTTTCAAAGTTCTGATAATTTGTTATTGCTTTGGTTTTAAAATGGATGGTGAAAACTTTTCCTCATAAATTCTTATTGTTTGGAACAAAATATTCCATTAATAATTGGTACATATGAAATGGAATGTATGTATATTTAATTCAATTATACTCCTCTCGGAAATCCCTTTAATTACGAAGAAACTTACAAAAATATATAAAATGTTTTCCTAAAAACTACCTTTGCCAATTTTTTGTATCATTTATTAATTTAGCCACAGGCATATCTAGTTGAATTCCCTACTTTCTCTTAATATTAGCACACATTTTTTACCTCATTTATTTTGTAGCTACCTCTATAGGTTGAAAGTAATATATGACGATGAGAAGGGAATATATTTAATTATAATTTACCTTTTCCTTGCCATTTCCACGAATTGAAATGTACATAATATACTACCTAAATGATGTAAAACCTGTCGCTTAAAATGAAACAGATTTTTGTGAAGGGCGTTGAATATATTATACGTTTATCAAGTACATACCCTCTTCTTAACTTTAATTTTAAACTCATAAACACATCAACTATACAATAACCTTTTTTTCTTTTGTTTGCCATAAATTTAATTAAATGTGGATATTTTGTTAGTAATAAATAAGGTTGTATTGAGTTTTATTTAAGTGTATATATTTTTATTCATATTTCGTTTTGGTTTTGCAATTATCCTCAGCCTTAAGTGAATATACAAAAGCAGAGGAGGATGTTGTTTGATATACTACGATAAGACCTATAATAAGGTTCATGTTTTTTGTATCATATAATATTTAACCATCATTTATAAGTTATAATTAAAAGGCAAAATAAAAATTTAGGTCTACCTTGGTTGCCAAGGTAATTTTTCATCATTTTTCTGACGTCTTCAATAATAAGTAAGCATCCATTTAAAATTGTGCCAGAAAAGTATATGTACATTTGCATATTTTCTTTTTCTTTCATTATTTATGTAAAATTTTCTTGTAACCTTTAAGTAAACTTTAAAGTCTAAATGAAGAATTAGCAATTACTGTTTTAAATATTTATTTTTATGTGATTGTTATGTCTATGAATGATGTAGGAAATTATGCACTTTTGTAAGGTAAAAAAATATGGTACATTTAATTTTTCGAATAAGTTAATTTAGTTACATATGTTTTGTTTTTGAAAGTGTTCTTTAAAGTAGAGTGCGTTGGCAAAAGTTTAATTATTAATTATGAGTTTAGAAGGATAAATGCTGTTAAATATTTAATTGCCAACTGCCAGCCATTTGATGCTTGTTAACAAAATGTTCATCACAGCGAGTACACATTTATATTGTCAATTGTTATATTTCTTTATTACTGTAGAATTTAAAAAAATTTGTTGATGATAATTGTCTACAAGGTTGGATAATTAAAATCAATTAGTTTATTGGAATGAGAATATTATTTTAATTAGCAATTTTCAGGTTTTTTACATACTTAAGATTTCCGCGAAAGCGTACAGTAATCGAGTGTATTTTATACTAGAAATGGGTGTTTGTCAAAGTTCTGACGAAAAGGACATGATGAATAAGACAAAACAAATTGATAAAGAACTAGTGGCAGGGCATATGAGTCAGCAAAAAATTGTTAAACTTCTTTTATTAGGCAGTGGAGAGTGTGGTAAATCAACTGTTTTGAAGCAGATGAGGTAAATTGTTTGCGTAGTTAAATTTAACTAAACTTTTTAGAATCCTGCACGACCACGGCTTTTCACAGGAAGAGACATCAAAGCAGAAGAGTGTAATCTACAATAACACCGTCAATGGAATGGGAACACTGCTTAGGGGAGTAACTTTGCTAAATTTACCTTTAAGCTACCCAGATGCTGAAAAGGATATGATTCTTGTTAACGATGTAATTAAACGAGGAGAAGAATCTGAACAAATCACTCAGCCTTTATGTGATGCAATTTATCGTTTATGGCAGGATCCTTCTATTAATAAGACCGCCATTCAAAGGGGTAATGAGTTTCAACTTCCTGAGTCAGTTGGATACTTTTTGGATAGTGTTCAAAGAATTTCAGCGGTCGACTATATGCCAACCGAACAGGACATCTTGCTCAGTCGTATTAAGGTATATTTGGGGGTTTGATTAATGATTATATTTTAAATTTTAGACAACCGGAATAGTAGAAACTAGCTTTAGAATGAAAAATGTCGATTTCCGAGTCTTTGACGTTGGAGGCCAACGTTCTGAACGTAAAAAATGGATCCATTGCTTTGAGGATGTAAATGCAATTATTTTTATTGCCGCAATTAGTGAATATGACCAAGTTAGTTTATTAAATTATTAAAGACACTTTTAAGTGTTTTATTAATAAGAACAACCCATAAATTAAAAATTAAGCAATTTGAATAAACTTTACTAGGATAGATCAAAAGGTTTCCACACTAGAATTAAGACATTTATTTTGTCAATATCTACTCTAATAAAAATTGTGATAGTAGCATTAGATATTTTAGAGACGTTTATTTGGTAAAAGTTTGATGTATTGAGCTAAAAAATTAAAAAAACCATTGAACAATTCAATTGTTCCTAATCATTTGATATAACTAATCTCTTTGTTTGTTTAAGGTACTTTTCGAAGACGAGACAACAGTAAGTTTATAATATAGTTAAACTAAATAAGAAATTATTTAGAATCGAATGATGGAATCCATGCGCCTTTTTGAATCAATTTGTAACTCACGTTGGTTTATTAATACTTCAATGATTCTTTTCTTAAATAAAAAAGATCTTTTCACTGAGAAGATTAAGAAAACTTCAATTAAATTAGCATTTGATGATTACAAAGGTAAGCCAATTAATTGAAAGCTATATTGAATTTAAATTGTCCACAGGTAGCAATTCGTACGACGACCAAGTAAAATTCATTGAAGAGAAATTCGAACAACTAAATGCTAACCCCGATAAAACCATTTACATCCATCAAACTTGTGCTACTGACACAAACCAAGTTCAAATGATTTTGGATTCTGTCATAGATATGATCATTCAAGCTAATCTCCAAGGTTGTGGATTATATTAACAGCAAATAACTACTTACTATTAACATCCTTTTACGTTCATTATTTTTTCTCTGAATAACAATTTATCAAAATTAAGGAAATGAGACAAATTAATGAAAAATATAAAATTGTTTATACATAATTATTGTCTCCTAATTAAAAAGCACCATTTAAATACCAAAATTGTAATAAACATTTAATTGATATGTATTTACATCATATTTAATTTTAATAAAGATGTCACACATTTATATTTACATTTTTTGTTTTAAAGTTCTTGTTTATAAACTTATAAACTCTTGGCGAGAATATATTGGTACCATATATCCTTGCACTAGGAAAATTAGTTATATTTGTAGCATAATAAAATAAATATTCACTAAAAATGGCGACTCAACCAGGTAATAACTGTCAAAATTGTACTGAAACCGAGACAGAGCAACAAACTACTTCAACAACCGCATCTACAGTCGCGCCACTGATTTTACGATTATCTGCTAATCCAGGAACATCTACAACACCAAAGTAAGTTTAATTGGAAGTATTAACGGTTATTTCTTTTTCCAGTGTCACTTGGTCTGAGAATACAGTCGACAATGAAAACCTAAACAGGAAGAAATCGAAATGTTGTTGTATTTTCAAAAAGACAAAGAGATGGGATGAAAGTTCTTCAGATTCTGACGAGGTAATTTATTTAATTCTTTCTAAATCAATTAATGATTACTTTAGGATGAGACTGAGCATTGTAAAGGACATGTTGAGAAGAAAAAGGAAAATAGCCACAAATACTGCGATGGATTTTGTGCTAATTAATTATGGGTGGATGTAATTTTATATAAACACTTATCTTTACAATAAAGTAATTTCAAAGACTTTTTACTTATCCTTCTTTATTAAAACAAAAATATAACATAACAAAAAAGCAACAATAATATTAAATTCTTTCAAAAATAGCAACAAAAAATCCATTAGTTTTGTCTGTTTGTGGGTCGCATCTGAGGCATTTGTCTCCAAAGTCATAACAATCCAATCCACGGTGCTTCCAAGAAGGCAAAGCATTGACCAGTTTGAATTGAGCCGCAATATCTTCGTCTTTCAAGACTTCTTCAATTACTCTTTCATTCTCAGCTTCGTGAATACTACAAGTGGAGTACACCACTTTCTTGAGCTTCGGCAACTTCATAGCATGTTTGAGAAGCATAGCTTGTAAATTTCCTAACCCTGCAAGTCTTTTGTCGTCTTTTTGTTCATCATCAATAAATGAGTCCAATCTCTTAATCATACCACTGCCAGAACAAGGAGGATCAACCAAAGCATATTCAACTTCATCGTAAGGCATCTTTCCAACTTCAACTTTCAAGAAATCTTGGTTAAAGATAGTTCCGCATTCCGATCCAGAAGCAAGCATATTTGTCTTAAGATCTTCGAAACGAGTCTTGTCCCGATCAAAGGCATAAACTCTACCTTTATTACCCATCAGAGCAAGCAAATGGGTAGTTTTCATTCCAGGTGCAGCACAAACATCAATGACTTTTGATCCAGATGGTGGAGCTAATAACTCAGAAGCTAAACAAGAAGCTTTGTCTTGCAAAATAAGTTTCTTATTCTTGACTTCCGGGAGACCATTGATTCTTGAAGTTGGTGCAAATATCAAGAGATTCTTCACATGACAATCTATGAATACTTGTTTCTTATCCATAGATTCAATTTTAGAACAAAATTCCTTTGGCTCAATTCCTTGTTCAAGAGCCTCAAAGACATAGCCATTCTTCTCGAATTCTACTTGGATTTCCTCGAATGTCGCCTTGATTGTATTGACACGAGCATATCTTGGTATAACTCCAACTTTCTCAGTCTGTGACTTGTAATTCTTCAATCCAGTACCTTCTTTATCCATCTCAGCCAACGTTATCATCAACGCAGTCTTAATTGAGTCAAGTTCAGTGCGATATTTCTTAGGAATCGCTTTATATCCATTTCCCTCAAGCATCTCATAAAGCATGACCATGAAAAGACTTGTGTTTCTTCTAAAAGCTGGTTTGCGGGCAGCCGCCTTGACAAAGTCAAGTTTCAACAATTCATCAAAAAACTTCTTAAGTTTAAGAGTTTCACTACACATTTTAAGCAATTTCTTTTTATCCTATTAAAAAAAGTTTATTAGAATGTATAAAATAATAATATTTTCAACAATTAAAAAGACAAGTCCATATTAAAGAAGGGGTTTTTTGTAAACACATTGCATCCAGACCCGATACATTTTTACTTGTTTGGCACGATTTACAATTAGACGTCTGTCAACGGTGTTTTGAACTTTTACAAGACCAGCTTTGGTAAATAAAGTATCAAGCTCGTCAGACGTGAAAAAGTACACGAAAGTACCATCCCCTCTACAATAAAAATTATCGTCAATGTACCGATTCTTCTTGAATCTTAACTGAGTCAAATCGTAGCGTCCATAATCTTTCAACAACAATTGGCCACCTGGCTTAAGCTTCCTAACTAAATTGGAGATGGCAGTGCTCTGTTGATCAGGCTTTAAGGCAGATAACACATAAATACACACAATGATGTCCCCAGAAGCGTCAGGGATTTGGTCCGTTTCCCTCGTAATGTCCCACACAAAGGCAGAGCATTTAGAAGTATCGTATTGGGAATCTTTTTTAAGGATATCAATGGCGGAGGCAGAAAAATCCGATGAGTGGATGAAGGTGTTACCCGGAATGAGTTTCAGTAAAGGAAAAGTTGTGTTTCCAACTCCACATCCAACTTCTATGATAGTATTCTATGAAAATAAATAAATAATTAGGATGTTGTCAAATCTTACCTTGTCAGATGTTTCTTGAATCAGCATAGGAAATTCGTGAGTTAGCCAGTTCCGATCTAAGAAAAATTTGCTTAAGTGGTTGTCGTAAAACTCATCCCATTGCCGGGATGGTTCTAATAGTAACAGATCAGCAGCAGTTTCATCCAACTTTGTGTTTTTCTGTTTCGCTACAACAACCTCTGCTTCTTTCTCTTGCTCCTCATTCCATTCTACATGGTCCCACGCATTGTGCTTGAACACGTCGTCTTCGTCATTTAGAAACCGAGTACCAAACAACTTTGGCTCGCCTTCTGACGGAGAATCCCTCTTGAGATTTTTCTTTGGATCTTCCATACTATAATAAATTGCTATCAGTGCAATTTAATCAAAATCAAAGTAAGAGCAAATTAAAAAACGCATTAAATTTAGGGGATATGGACTTGTCGTGTATAATTTTTTTAAATATTACCTGGCAAGTACTAGAATAAACAAGATTACGAATCGAGTGTTCTTTTGACAAACATTTTTGCAATATTTCAGCACACGCATAATAAAAAGGTTCCATTTCAAGGGTTGTTTAAAAATGCTTCCAAAAATTTATTTGAAAAAGCTTTGGGAGTGTGGAGTAGGATGTACGATATTTTCTTCTTGAGAGTAGAGATGTACAGTATGTGGTAAAGACAATTTTATTTAAAAGCAACAAAGAACAACAAATGGAATACAATGAACCAGATTAGGCCTTCTTCTTCTTATCAGTCTTTTTGGGCTTATTTTCAGAACGGCCTTGTTCTTTATCGGCTCTGGTTTTGATCATCTCTTCATTTCTATGATTGACTGTGCGAGAAATTAAGGTCTGGAGCTTGGCATCCGCAACGGCACTAGCTTTCTTTGGTGCAACCGTAATTCCTTTCTTGGGAGCATTGGCTTTCTTATTAATACGGTTTCCCTTTGTTTTGGTTCCTACTGGAAGACTAACTTTTTTCTTCATCTGATGCTGAGCCATGTTCTAAGATTTGCTTGGATTATTCTGAAAACTGAAATTATAAATGAATGGACAGTGAAAGATAATAGAATGTGTAAAACATTTGATAACAAGTAAGGAATACAAAAGGAAAATTCATTATAAAAAATCAACAACAAAAAGTAACAATTATTTTCTTCCATTCTTATTGAATAAAGGACCAGACCGCGAGTCACGATCTTTTTTCTTAAAATTCTTCTTGGCTTGCTGATAACACAAGTCCAATGAAGGTTGAGCTCTCTTGAATGCCGAGTTGACTAAGTCTTCTTTCTGAGTTCTTCTAAAGTTGGCAAGAATAGATTTATATTCAGAAGCTAATGGTTCGAGGAAGAACTTTTTTACAACGACTGTATTAATTGATGTTTTGACAGGAGCCGACTTTGCCTTTTCGGGTTTTTTCTTTTCATTTGTTTTTTCCACAGGAGGTTCCTCAGTAATTGATTTCACTAATTTAGGAGTATCTTCTGGACGTCCAATCGAAGCTAAAAATGAAAAAGGGGCATCTGATTCCTTTGTCATTAATTCATCTTTTAGATTTGCGTTTACTGCATAATATGTCCCCTCAACAACTATTTTGTCTACTTTATCAAGGACTTCTTCCTCTTTTGGCGCGACTTTAGTTTTGTAAGCAGCCATCCATTCAACATGCTCTTTATTTGTTGGATCGAATTTAGAAAAAGGACGAATCATCTCATATTTTTTGTTCTTATTCTCGAATTTTTCCCCATATGTCTCATCGGGGTTTAATTCTTCCTCTTCATCGTCATCCTCGTCGTCAAGAAATTTGTCATCGAGCTGAAAACGGTCATCATTACCAAACTTCGACTCAATAGCAAATAGCTTAGCTCCTTTCTTCCCAACATGCCTACTTTTGATCAAATCTTCGGCGTCACTTGCTTCATCATCACTAAAAAGTTTCATTTCATCTTTAATATCCGTCTAAATAAAATAATTTAAGAATATATTTTTACTAACTTACACGGTGCTCAGCTTCGGATTCATCGTCACTATCTCTAAACACAATATGTTTTCTCTTTTTAGCAGGATTATCAATCTCGCTCAGTGACTGAGCAATAACCTTTTTCTTAACAACCTCATCTTGCCATTTCCTCTTTAAGGCATCTTCTCTTTTTTCATTAGCTAATATTCTTTTTGCCTCCTTAGATTCGCCGAAACTTTCTTGATTTGACATTTTAAAATATTAATAAAATAAACTTTTTGCTTTGAATCTGTATTATTACGACATTCCAACAGCCATGGTTCGTTCTGAGATCACTTCAAAGTGACAAATTAATTGTCAGAGACAAAATATACATGCTTTGAAAGCAATTTAATCAAACAAAATAAGTATTTAAGATAATTGGAGATGTCTTTCTATTTATCAAAATAAACATATAGTTCTGTAACATTTCGTAATATTTGATAAACAAAAATACAAGTACCAATCCTTTTTAAGCTAAAAAATTTCGGTAGCTTAAATCTCCAGATTTATTAAAACACATTATTGCAATTGACATAGTTTAATAAATTTAATTTTTTGCAACTATCACCCTTCTATCAATCGCATTTGATTCCAAAAAATACAAAGGAACAAAAACGTCAAAATTTGTTTGATCCAGTTTTACTTAGCTAAAGTCTATTCTTACAACTTGTAACAAAATGTTCACACTTATTCCAGGAAGTAAGGCTTATGTTTGTTTAATCGATTTTGACTGATTACTCAATGCTCATAAGCAAACAATATGATAACCATGTCTTTTGGGGGTCCAATTTTCATTTTGTTAAAGCATACAACCTGAGAGACTCAAATATATTCAGACTTTGCGATGCCTCAGATTCCTAAACGTGAGGCTCAGGCTTATGTCAATTATTCATTGGATCCAGGAGATGAGGAATTGGCAAATGGACGTACTATTTATGATTTAAGAGAATTAAGCATAGATGTTAATCAAAGTCCTATTTCAAATCAGGTAAATTTATTGTATTTACTTAACTGAGTCATTGTCATATGATCGTGCTTTTTAGCCATTATCTCCGAGTTCAATTAAGACGAATTTAACTTATCCGAAGAGAAAATATTCCTTATCAAGAGATGATTCTCTCGAACAAATGGAAACACCCGTTTTTACCAAAAAAGAAATCACCAAGAAAAATCGGAAAAAAGGTCCCAGTAGCATGAGAACAGTTCTTGCAATGGCCGTTCTCTTCATCGGAGGAATTTTATTAATGGTATCTGGCATAATAATCCTGACACAACAAGAAGAACAAGAATTCATAATAACCGGTTCTGTCTTCGTGAGTGTAGGCTTTTTAATGTTCCTAATCTGCATAATACTACAAAGAAAAAATTTGATGAAATTTATTTTCCAATTAAACCAGGATTTGTATTTCTTAAAGATGGGTGATTCACAAATATGGAGTTTTATGTTCAACGCTGAAGGTACTTCAAAATACGAAAGACCCTATCATCGTTGAATATTAATTTATTTTGCTATAAAAATAAAGTGCTTTTTAGAACATATTCTTAACATTGCTATTTGCATTTACTATAATAAAACTTATACAAACTGATTTTTTCATTATGGGAACGTGTATAAATTTAGAAATTGTCACCACTTTTAACTTATACAGCATTTTAAAATTGCGTTGTTAAATGGTAACAGGGATAGACAGAAGCAGCACCATTAAAAAACAACTAGGTCGATAAGTTTTTATTAAAAGTACAAAACTGACCGTGGCATAACGGACTCTGTTCGTTTGCTTGCATAATATTTGGGTATAAACCTCCTATTTATTAAAGAGACATTTTATTCACTCAACAAATATCCCCTTTTTATAACACCAACGAAAGTATTTACAATAACAAAAAAAGTAAAATTCCTTACTATTAGATATAAATCTTAAATATACTTTATCTCACTTTGACATCTCAAAGGTCATAAAGAACTAGTGGAGTTAATGAATTCGGGCATTAAAAAAGATTACTTTTTTTGTTAATGCACACTCGGATATATTATTTGACTTTACTCATTCTCAAGAACTACAGTTGTCTTTGTTAATTACTGAAAACTGTTAAAACTACAAATAAATTTGATTCTGTAAGTACTGTGCCGTCTGATAAATGTGACTTTGTGTCAAAGTATGCCGAGGTGATGATGACATTGTTTCTTTTACTCTTAACTATATACTAAGTATTTTGTGTCCGTCCGTATTTATTCGTTTTAAAAGTAATGCATTTGAAACAAAGAACATCTCTATCTATACCTACTGTCAAAAATGCCTTCATGTTAGTTCATTTTTCGAAATCAATTTTTCACATCAACTTGTCTTTGATTTTTACTAATATATTTAAAGCGTACCCAAGATTTATTCTCATAACTCAAATAAAAATATATCATATTTCCCATTTCACAATCTTTAAAACTTTATGTCCAAAATTCATACAATTCTATCTCTGCAGAGAACCATAAATCTTAGAAACGTCAAAAGATTAGACTCATTAAATCACTTTACGCACTCTTTTATATTAATCAGACCAGTTTATAAATAGCCATGTTAATTTTACTTATACTAGGTCACATAAAAGCTTAAACTAAAGTTTCCGCCATAAGATAACTTATTCTTTGGAAAAGACGAGTATGACGCCTTTATATGTGTGATGAATATATATCTTTTCGCTATTGCAAATTTTATTATACCCTTTTGGTACGATTTATTTTAACAAAAGTTTGCCTTTCAATAAGACATATCTCTTAAATTGATAACAAAATCATAATTTGCTGAGGCGATACTTGTTTGTTTTAAATTCTATTATTTTTAATAATAATCATTAATAACTGCTAATAAGACACTTACTAGTTTATATAATTACTTTCCTTTCATTTTTTAAAAGCATTGAAGCAGAGAATGCAAATTTAATATATTATTCCGACACAGAAGTATATCATTTACAACTTTGCTAAGCATCTGCCATCAAAAAATGATGCAAATTTATTTAATTGAGGATTATGTAAGGAAGAATTCAAATATTCAATATTGTTTTATATATGTTGAGATAATTTTAATTATAGCCATTGTCATGTTTTACATACTAAATTGATGGTTTTGTTGAAGGTTACGTGTTTCAATCAACAAAGACAACTTGATTTTGTAAAAAGATTGAACAAATTTTTATGATTAAACAAATTTTATGAGTGAACTTTTGTGGCTACTGACAGCGATTAAGATATTTTCGTTCAAAAAACCAAAAAATAAAGGCAATATTTTGTGCTTAATTTATCCATTCTAAAATATCATCATTTGGTAGGGATATGCTAAATTATAAAGACTTTTTATTCATACTCTTGCCATCAGTTTACATCTGTTCCCAAATATGTCAGCTATCATTAAATACATCCATCTTAAATATACGCATATACAAATATAAACATTGGAATGAGTAAATAGCATCTACCTTCGTCTTACACGAACCATAAAAGATTGTTTAAGATTAATTGTTTTGAGGTGTCGATAAAATAGAAAATCATTTTAGTATCTTCTCTACCTACTATACATATTCCATCAAATTCATCTAAATTACTTGTATTCATCAAAATTAGTTAATATTTTTTTGGTTCATCTTGATAATCAAAAACATATGTTGTTTTTCAGTAGTTACCTTGGATATGAGGAATAGTGATTAATTGAATGTAAAGATTATTATAAAAAAATTGTAAAATTGTTTAGATCTAAAAAATACAAGTTATTGTGCTTTAGGAGATAGATATCGCTGTACCCTGTGTATAGTTGATCAGATTACTTGGTCTGTGAAACTTTGATTGTATATATTAAATACACAAAAATGAGTGTGTGTGGTTTGCTGTTAACACATAAATAAATTTTTCTTACATTTTTATAGTAAACGCTCAACCTTTTTATATCAATGCATTTGTAATGTTTCCAAACACTTTTTCATGAGTATAGTATAAAATAAATCATTCAATTTATAAAATATTTTACTAACTAATTGAATCTAATGTTTATGAGTAAATATAGATGCAATATTTTGGTAAATAATACATAAAGGAAATCGTTTTATTTGTTATTAATTTGGAGGTGTACGCTTTCGATTAAATCGGCATTCAATTTAATGTATTGTAAATATAAAAACATTTAGTCGTATATATTTTTAGACCAACGCCATTTTTTAGTTTCCTTTCTAAATAGATTAATTTTTTATTCATCATCAAAAGAGACTTAATGATGTCCATCACATATTTTGCTAAATAAACTAACAAACAATAATAGTTGTTTTATTTTTGAGTCATTTAAGAGCGTCAAATATAATGCATGTCATTATCTTTTATTTGATCTGTAACCCAACGTCAGTTCTATTATCAGAATTTTTCATCAAAACGTACTACTATTTTACAGTTTATATATATCTTTGTTAACAGCTACTGAAATTTAATATGCAGCTTGTTGAATGTGAAGGCATTGACAAAGTTTTTAAAGTTATTTAGTTAAAAGAAATTAGTATAGAATATTAATGCCGCATTTTTATGCTAACTAAATTTCACTTTATCATCATTTGAATACTCTAGGGTCCAGGATGTTTGTCTGTTTCGATAAGATGGTCATTTTGAGGGAAAGCCAGCTGATGATAGGATAGTTGAGTGGCAGTATATAGTGCCGTTCTGAACGTTATTTGATTAATTAGAATGAAAAATGGTTCTTTCATTGGCAAATCATAAATACAGCTGTCACAAAGATCTCATTCATTTAGTAAGCCGATCCAATTTGTTAAACAGACAAACTTTCTCTCACATTTTATATCGTTTTTTCTCCCGTTTACCATACTTTTTGCACAAGTCTCTTGTAATACTTTTGTACGTTCGTAATAATTGAACCTATTGGTCCAAAATATTATGACTATAAAAGCTTCTCCTTTATTACACTACTATGCATGCATTATACTAAAGTCGATTAATGAAAATTCTCATCACTTGTTACAAAAAACCATCTTATATTTTAAATGATCCCTAACTTATTTGATCGAATTTAATAGTGTGTAAAAGGTTCATTGTTTGTGGTATTTTCCGCAATTATATTATTTCGCATAATTTCATTTATTATGAGCATATTGAATGTTTAATAAATAAAATTTCTATGTGTCTGTTAATAATCGAATCAGCTTATTTCATATCTGTAATGTTGACTAAAATAAAATGATAATATAGGTATTTATTGATATGTGTTGAGAATAAACGTCTAAATACGTCGTTCGTAAATTATTATTAATATTTCTTATCGCTTTTAATCATCAATAAAGATTTAATTATTTTTAATCATTCAGATTAATCATCACGACGACGTCTTGGCTACCAAATAAAATACGTACCGTGGGAGGTTTATCGGGGCTTCCAATAACTTCTAACGGTACAAATACTCCTTCCTTGACTGGTGAATTGGCAAACTCACGACCATCTTGCTCATTCACCCATTCTCTGGGTTTTCTACAAAATGGCAGTCAAAACAATTTCTTGTTCAACCCGGACACTAATCAACTAAGCACCAACAATAGATCAATTGAAAAATTAATTGAGGAAGCTTATTTATGCGGGGCCTTACAATTAAATGGAAAGAAGCTAACAGAATTTCCGGATTGTTTCATTTCCAAATATGATATTTCCGATTTGGTAATTGTAGATTTGTCTAATAATCGGTTTAATGAACTGCCAATCATAATAACTAAATTGCAATTTTTGGAAACTCTCATCTTAGCAAATAATGTTATTTGTCTATTGCCAAAGAACATGGATGGATTAAAGTGTTTGAAGTATTTAGACTTAAGTTCAAACAATTTGACGGCTTTGCCATGCTCTTTATTTCAATTGCCATTAGAAGTATTGAACGTTTCAAATAACAAATTAGACACTTTGTCAGGAGATATTGTTCAAACTGGAGAGACTTTGCAAGAGCTTGATTTAAGCAGAAACAAACTGACATCCATTACAACTAGTATTTCATTGCTCAAGCAATTAAGGGTACTTAATTTGATGTGTAACAAACTGGACGCTTTACCATCCGAGATAGTGTCTTTAGAGCTTTACACTTTAAATGTTACTGGCAATCGGCTGACTGATTTGCCCGTTGAGCTTTGCTCAATGTCATCTTTGATCCACTTGTATGTTAATGACAATCCATTACAGTCACCTCCTATCGAAATAGCTATGAAAGGACGTGAACATATTTTTAAGTATTTGCAAAGTGCTGTTAGTTCGGATGTTAATTATCGAGGAAATTACACAGATTGGAGTACAAACAGAAATTCGTTTATTAATGCAACAATTAGAAGACCCAAGAATGCGGAGAGACTTGCAGCCAAGGCTAAACGGTTTGCAGCTTTGAATAGTAGTGATTCTGGTTATACTTCGACTGGAGATGATCAAAGACATTCTTTTGAATTGCAATTGTCACGCAATTCATTGGAAAGTATAGATGAGGGTGGTAAAATAAAATCGCCAATTTGCAGAAACAAACGAGAAATACCAAAAAGTGGATCACTCGGAACTATTAGTAATGAGGATGAGGGAGTTGCCTTAACACCTCACTTACCAAAAGATTTGAAACGGGATTTGTCATTGTTAGATGAAGTATTAAAAACTTACGAAGAAATGGCAGAACAGAGCAAAGACATTAAGAACAACAACTTCAAGTTAAAGGAAGTCGAAATGAATGTGAACGAAGAAAAAGATATTAAGAACAATAATATGGTGGAGTCAAATGAAATGGAAGCTTCAATGTATACAAAATTAGCGTGTGTTTATATAACTGAATCCACAATAATTGAAGGATCCAGTATTATCGTTACTGACAAACCACCTAAATCTCCAGCCAAGGAAATAGTAATTGAAAAAGCTCCAATTGAATCAGCCGAAGTAACTCTCTCTTCGAAAGAGAATGAAAAAAGTTTGCTGGATTGCGGAAATTGTGTATTAGTAGATTCTTCTAATATCTCTACAAAAACTACTCCCGGAATTGTAGCACCAGCGTCTAGATTGATGAGACCATCTGCTGGGATGTCCAAATTGGCTCCCCCATCTCCATCAAAATCCACATTGCTAGTTAAGAAGGATTCAGTTTCTCCAAAATTAATTAAACCGACACCAATTATTACATCCAGATTACCAAAAGTATCCTCAACAAGGACATCTTCTTCTGTTTCATCACGTTCATCAACGCCCAATAGTAGTGCAAACACCAGTAATTCAAGCAATAGCCATGAAAACAGTTCTGATTCAAGTATCGAAGTAATGAGCAAAATATTAAGCCCCAAAGGAAATTCAAATGGAAAAGGAGATATTTCAAGTACTTTGGCATCTGGGGTCCTTTTGTGTAATTTCGTGAACAAATTAAAGCCAAGATCAATCACAGTAATGTCTTCCATTTCACCATCTCAACCACTTCCATTGCCAAAAGCTAAAAAGAATGCAGAGAACTTTGTTAACTCAGCCAAAAAATTAGGAGTTTCAGAGGTTTGTTAAAAATGATATTGTTTAGTAAAATGTGTGTTGTTTAATATTTTTCCCTTTTCAACCCTTATTTGAATGTGATTAAAATTGTGTCTAAATCTATCCTAACAGTCGATTAGTATTTTAATTAAATATCTTTTTTGATTATTTCAGCCTTCCAGAGCCATTTTTACCACCTTTCTGATCACAATCCTTTCATTAGGTGTTGTTTTTGTTTATTATTGCGAATATGAATAAGCGTGAAATATTTACTATTTACCGTTTGTTAATACTTGTTGAAAAGGGAAAGATATTACTCATACTTAATATTAAAAGGGAACTCATAATATTTTTCAGATTAACTTGTGCAGTCCAGGAGATATTGTTGACAAAAAGAACATTGCAAAAATTGCTCAGACGGTTATAGCATTGAACAGAATATTCAAACAGGAAGATGGAAATCAAAATTTGGGCAGAAAAGTTACACATATTGCTTGAATAATTTTAATTTTATTTGTAATGTACGTGTATTGTTATTATTAATAAATTCCTTTTTAAATGAAATATTGTTTACATCAAATAAATGCTGTGTTGTATATGTGTAATTATAAGTGTTGGCATTCGACAAATACTCATACATCCCCAACGTAACAAAAATATGCACAGACTGTACGTGCATACACACCAAACATTAGGTCGCATCGAAGTATGGTACACGTCGAGCACACTTTTCTCAAAGGGACGTTATCCAAATTATTCAATTTGGTAGAACAACGAACCTCCTCATCATCGAGTTCTTCTCATCTGGAAATTTGTTGGCGTATACAAGATCGAATTGCAACAGTCGTCACCACATCTTTTCTTACACTTCATTCGTTCATTACTTGCAATCGCACCAACAACGACTGACCTATAAAGTAATATTTAATTAAATATGGGATGTAAGTTTAAATTTTTATTAATATTTATAATAATAATGCTCTTGGATCGTTTTAGTTAAATTTCTCGAGTTTATAAGTCCATTCTGCGGACTGGTACCGGAGATCGCTCAACCAACGAGAAAAGTAACTTTCAAAGAAAAGGTGACATGGACGTCTCTAACTTTGTTGATTTTCTTGGCATGTTGTCAAATTCCTCTTTATGGAATCATGTCATCTGAATCTGCCGATCCTTTGTATTGGATACGTGTTATCATGGCATCGAATCGTGGAACATTGATGGAATTAGGTATCTCTCCAATTGTCACCTCAGGAATGATTATGCAATTGTTGGCTGGAGCCAAACTTATCGAAGTAGGAGATTCACCAAAAGAAAGAGCTTTGTTTAATGGAGCCCAAAAGTTGTTTGGAATGATCATCACAGTCGGGCAAGCTATCTTGTATGTCTGGTCAGGAATGTACGGAGACCCAGCCTCAATCGGACTTGGAATTTCACTTCTGATTGTTGTCCAATTGACTTTCGCATCTTTGATTGTTCTTTTGCTTGACGAATTACTCCAAAAAGGATATGGATTGGGATCTGGGATTTCACTCTTCATTGCAACAAATGTTTGCGAAACAATTGTTTGGAGAGCTTTGTCCATTACAACTGTTAACACAGGACGTGGAACTGAATTCGAAGGAGCATTGATTGCTTTCTTCCATTTGATTACCACCCGCCAAGACAAGTTCAAGGCCCTTCACGAGGCTTTTTACCGTCCCCATCTTCCAAATTTGGGAAGTCTTTTGTCAACTGTCTTTGTTTTTGCAATCGTAATCTACTTCCAAGGATTCCGCGTCGATCTTCCAATCAAAAGTTCCAAATACCGTGGGCAAAAGTCATTCTACCCAATTAAGCTTTTCTATACCTCCAACATCCCCATCATCCTACAATCCGCTTTTGTATCCAACTTGTTCGTTATCTCTCAAATGTTGACAACCAAATTCGGAGATAACTTCTTCATCAATATCTTGGGAAAATGGACTGATGCTGAAGGTGCCTCAAGAAACTTCGCTACTGGAGGTCTATGTTACTACCTTTCTCCACCAACAACTTTCTACGCCATCATCGCAGATCCTTTCCACACCATCTTCTACATCTCGTTCATGCTCGGATCTTGCGCTTTCTTCTCAAAAACTTGGATCGATGTTTCAGGATCCTCAGCCAAAGATGTTGCCAAACAACTAAGAGACTCCAACATGGTAATGGCCGGACACCGCGAAACCTCCACCGTTCATGAATTGAACAGATATATCCCAACTGCAGCCGCCTTCGGAGGTCTATGCATTGGAGCCCTATCAGTCGTCGCAGACTTCCTAGGAGCCATTGGATCAGGAACTGGAATCTTGCTTGCCGTCACAATCATCTACCAATATTTCGAATCCTTTGTCAAAGAACAAAAGGAATTCGGAGGTGGCAGTGCTCTTTTCAATTAGATTATTGAAAAAGTCTTTTCTTGTCATGATCTTGTTCCAATCGTCCAATTTCATGTACTTATTATACATTATGTTTTTGTTATTTATTAATGTCTATTTTTAATAAAAAGACTTTTGGTATTTTTGTCTAATTTACTTGCTTAATAATTGTGAAGGTACAACATACCAATTTCTTTCCTTTAAACAATTTATTTTAAAAACTAGCTCACTAATTTACTTTTGTTTTAGACTAGAGAGTATTTGTGAATATGTTCCGGCTTCCACCTTTGCCTTCATTGAGGGACTTTATTTACATGTACCGCTTAAAGGCAAAGAAGATACTATCTCAAAACTACCTGATGGATATGAATCTAACTCGAAAAATCGCCCGGAAAGCTGGAGTTACTGAAAATTCGCATGTAATTGAGATTGGTCCAGGACCTGGCGGAATTACTAGAGCGATTTTGGAGAGGAATTGCAGATCATTGAATGTAATTGAACTTGATTCGCGCTTTATTCCTCCACTCCAAGTAAGTTCCCTTTAAATAAATGGAATTTATTAATATTAATTGTTGAAGCATGTTGCTGAAGCTGCAGAGGGGAGAATGAAAATTCATCGACAGGACATTCTCAAAACGGATATAGCTGATGTGTGGAAAGATTATGAAAATGAAAAGAGCGAGTGGCTAGACGACAGGAAGATAAATAATTTCCACATCATCGGAAACCTTCCTTTTAATATCGCAAGTCCTCTCATCATAAAGTATTTGAGAGATATGTCATACAGAAGAGGAGCTTGGAAATTCGGCAGGGTCCCACTAACATTAACGTTCCAAGCAGAAGTGGCTCGAAGAATATGTTCGCCAGTTGATACAGATGATAGATCGAGAATATCAATTGTGTCTCAATATATTAGTGAGCCTGAATATATTTTTGAAATTCCAGGAGGGTGCTTTGTACCTGCACCAAAAGTAAACGTAGGTGTAGTCAAATTTGTTCCAAGAATCGAACCTTTGATACCTTGCTCATTTGAAGTAGTTGAAAAGGTAGCGAGGCATATCTTCCATTACAGACAGAAAAACATCATCAAATGTATCAAGACTTTCTATCCAGAAGAATTATCAAAAGATTTGGCTAATAGCCTTCTGGAAAAATGTGGAATCAGTTCAAGAGCTGTTTCTTATCAACTTGGAATGCAAGAATTCTCAGATATTTGTCAAGTGTATGAAAAACAATGTCTGGAAATACCGGGTTTATTTATTTATGATTATACAAGAGTTAAGGATACATTGGAGTCTTTGCAAAGTAAAGAGAATCTTTTCCCACCATTGCTACACAATAGTTATAATTTGTTAGAGAAAGATGGGATTAGTTTTAAAGAGTCTAAAATACTAATAAATTGAATTTTTGTTGTTAAAGAAGTAATTTTTATCCCTTTAATTGAAGGCAGTTAGCTTGAAGTCAAAATCATTTTGTCACGAAATAAACCTTAATACTGAAAAGGAATGCATTAACCAAACTCATAAAATCTGTTATTTATCTCCAGAATTTATTTTGTAAATATCATTTAACAGTTGTACTCCCAAATTATTCTTAACAACTGCTCTTTTTAAGTATCTTCTTTCCAACCACATCAAGTTTTTCTTCTCGAAAGTTTAGTTTTTTAAAATACTTTTAATTCTGTAAAATGTTGTTATTTTGTCCTGAATGTGGTACTTTATTACAAGTTGCTGAATTCAAGCAATATGGAAATATCCTAAAATGCGTCAATTGCTCATACAAGCAAGGAATAGATGGGGAAGTAAGTTAAATTTAAATTTATCTAAAAGCAATTATTTTTAGATAAGAAGTCGCATGTATCCTGAACTTAAAGATATGGATGAAGTACTAGGAGGTCCAAGTTCATGGGAAAATGCCCAAATTACAGATGAAAAGTGCCAAAAATGCGGAGGAGGGCGCGCTTATTTTATGCAATTACAAACTAGAAGTGCCGATGAACCAATGACAATTTTCTATAGGTGTGCTGCTAATGAATGCTGTCATAGGTGGAAGGAATGATTTATTTTGCATTGTCTAATAAATAACATCTATATTTGTTCTAACTATTAATTTTATTTTTAACTCTACAAATTTTGAAGGATTGACAAGATGTTCTTTTTTGATGCTAGTACAGAATAACTAATTTCGTTAGATACTTAGATATTTGCTGCAATTAATGACTTTTCAATTAATACAATATCATGATCACATGTAAGACCAGATATTTCAACTCCATCAAATCGTAGCACCGAGAGATTCATACGAAAATGACATGGTACGATACATTAGAGTGTAATAGCTACTAGTTGCGGAATATATTTATTATCTATTATTGCCATCTTAAATGAGCGTTTATTGTTTTTTGCCGATTCCTTACAGAGAGAGTTTTTTGAAAGAATAATTATAAATAATTTTATATATTTTTTCTAAGCAAGTGTTTTACAAAGCTGCTGATACACATTTCAAAATATGCTCAATTGTAGAACCTCACTGAGAACAAACAAACTCTTTCAAAAAATTGCAACTTTAATGTAACATACTTGAAAGTACTTTTTAAAAAAACTGCACACAAAAGTCATTTTACGAGTTTCAATAGCTCTTACAAACATAATTTCAGAATAAATAAAAAATAAAGAACTTGCATGAAAAATCATTTATTAATTATTATTAAAATGTATCGCCAAATCAATCTCTTAAGAATCAGTAATAAAATTTTGTTTAAAACAAGAATCAACCAAGATATCTATCTCTGCACAAGTCGCTGACGGAAGATACATTCGAGCAAATGAACAATGTGTATGAGCCCATTCTCTGATGTTTTTTACCATGTACATATCTGAATACTTTTTGATCATTTTGCAATGATCCGGTGAGAGGAGAAGTGGACGGTTTTGAGAATCTTTGGGTACATCTTCGGGAATCGGTACTTTTGGTGGTATTGTTACTGGGATCGGTTCTGGTTTGATTGTTGTTAAAATGACTCTGGGTCTTTCAGTGTTGAAGTGAGGCATTGTGACGTACTTTACTTCTTTTTTCTTGTTCACATATGGAGATGGATTTAAGGGCACATAAACGCCACCAGAATGCTTTAAAAATAATTAAAATTTCCAACATAGTTAAACATACCTCCTGATGAATGGGGAAACTCTTGTACTTGTTAACATCAACATGAGGCGCCGGAATTTGCTCCAAGGAAGATGTTTCTTCATCCTCATCAATAATCTCAATACATTTATACCGTTTAGTCTTCTCAGGCATTGACCCCTTATGTTTATTACTAGATTGAAAACCACCATTAATCATGCCACGCATTTTTTCCATATTATCATTATACCTTTTAGAAGCAAATATACCCTGAATAATCAATAGCAATAACAAAAATACTTTTCCGCTTCCAATCTTGCCCATCGTCATCATAATAATAATATCGTGGTAGTATATTTAAATAATAGAAAGGGATACTAATACATTTTAATTTTTAAGAAGCAAACCACACCACGATCCACTAACCTAAATTATTTCAGTAAGACAAATCTGCCCAGAAGGGGTAATGTCTTATTGAAACAAAAGACAGACATTAATGACCTATGGTTGAATAAACTTTAACACTTACCAAAAATACAACTCTTTTTGGTGTCTTTTTGTTTACTACAACAATTAACTATATTTTTATATATCAAACAATTAACAATTTTAAGTAGACGCATACTTTACTTTAAACTGTAAATTAGTGTTTTGATTTAAGGATTAAAATGATTGGAATAAATATACGATAATAATAAAATCCAATTCAGTGCAGTAATCTTAATTCGGCTTTAATCAAAAGAGAGATTAGTTTGATTGAATTTTTTTGTTTTCAAAAACATAATCCAAATAGATTGCTAGTTCAGTTAACTGGTGGGGAATGATGTGTCGGATGTACATTTCTGTCTCCCACATCATGTTAATAACTACTGAATCCGAATTTTCACTGATCGAGACGTCTTTACTGAGATTGGGTGTGAAACGGAAGAATGGTGTTCCGATTGAGTGGCACCAGATGTTGGTTCGTTCGACTGGTAATCCGTCTGAAACCATCAATTGTCTTAAGTAAGTGGAAACGATGTTTTTTAATTCAGTGTATCGAACTAATCCTTTCGCTTCCTTTGTCTTTAGATTATCCATTATTTCAGGACACAATTCTTCATCCTGTGTCATCTTTGCTCCTGTTCCGATGGAAATAAAGACAGCTACTTCATCTGATGCAGTATTCTTTTGTTCTAATTCGAGAGCTTTAATCTGTGAGTAGCGAAAGTACTCAGTAATTAGGTCAAGTGATGGATTATTGCTAATCAAAGCTCCATCCAGATAATTTCCAAAAGGCTGAAAATAACTAAAAGAGATTTCTTCAATATTAATTGATTTAAAACATACTATGGGGCAGCACTAGTGCATCTTGCAGCCTTCCAAATATCCCAATTATGTCCATCATCGTAGTCAAACAAATCCCCATCATTAACAGTCGAAGAGGAACTATCCAAATGATAGTTACGAATAAGCTTAAGTCTCATATTCTTATCCTTCATCTTAACGGTGCATAAAGCTATTTTTGGTCGAGAGATGGAAGACATCTTACGATCTGTCATGTACTGCTTCAAGAAGAATTCTAATTTAGCAGTCTCGTAAGGTTTCTTTCCGATAAATACTTTATCTTTAAGAGTTAAGTATCTATACAGAGGATAATTTAGTCGGGATTAAAAAGTAAAAAAATAAACTAACGCAATTCGACATTCCTCTAAGTCGTTTTCCAACGATAATAGCAATGTAATAATACCGCCCGTACTAGTCCCGCCAGTCCAATCAACATGCTGCCAAAAAGGTTTTGTTTTCATTTTTTTCTCAAGAGCTAGCATAATTTGAACTGAACATAAACCACGAATGCCTCCTCCATCGAGTGAAACCATAACTTTAGAATTCCCTGTGATCTTGTCTTTTTTCTTGTTCAAAATAATTGTATTCAAGTCTTGATAACAATTACCTTCTAATTCCACTTCCATTTCATCACCTGGACGTTTGTATTCTAAAAATTGTCTGAACAATTTCCGGATACTTTTATCTTCAGCCAAATCAACAGGGGTATCGTTGTTTCCGTTTGCCGCGCGCACAAGTTTTTCTGAATCTGGAATGAAGATTAGCAAGGCTTTTACCACATCTTCTGAGGCTAAGACTGCTGCATGATGGAATAAATTATTTTTGTTTTCATCAGAGAAATTTACAGGCAAGCAACGAAGAGTATATGCTCGGACTATAGTCGCTAAATCACCAACATGAATTGCTTTTAAGACATCACTTTCAGAGTAATGAGCAGATTCGGGAATACGCTTAGTTGGCTTGTTCTTTTTTCTACTAGATTTGATGATTTTCTATAGGCAGAAGTGGTAATTTTGAAACAGTTAACATACTAACCTCTTTTGAATAGGGCTTCTTTCCATCTGCAGACGCGTCATTTCGCTTCCCTCTTCCTTTTAATGGTTCCTTCGCAGCAGAAATACTCGGCTCATTCAAAGAAGTCGTAGATTCCTTGGATTTGCCCGAAGAAGCAGAAGGAACCTCCACCTTTGAAACTTTGCTTTTTTTTCGAAAATGCAAAAGACTATCCATTTAAAAATACTTACAAGAAATAATCTCTTATTATCAAATATTATCCTTATAAAACCTTCCTTTAAAATGCAAATTTGACCTTATTTAAATTTTGTGTTACATCACACACATGTTATTCCAACTTGAAATGATTACCACTGATTTACCAACCAATCTAAGCTTATCAATGATGCAAAAATATTCGAATGAATATAAAAACAATTTTTAAAATAAAACTATTAAAATTCATTCCATTTGTAAAGTTAACCTTGATGTACAAACAATTTTGAGTACCTTAATCGGATTGGATCAGGTTTATTATGTAAAAATAGCCAAAATAAATGCTAACTTTTTTTGTGTTTTAGTAAAATGGTGCCATACAGTGCTTACAGATTCACACTTCAAAAGTTGATATAAAAAGGTTCCATTTTATTATTTAAATTCATTCACTTATCGGTAACAATGAATTTTATTCGCACTATTTTATTACTTTCATTGTCATTAACTCTAGGAAATGCTTATGGTTATTATGGTTCAGGTTTGAATAACAATATTTACAATTCTGGCTTAAATGGGAACATGTATAGTTCGGGCCTAAATGCCAACATGTATACTGCAGGCTTAAATAATAACATGTACGGAATGAATAATATGATGGGAAATTCAGGTTACTATGGTTCGATGGGATTCGGTGGAGGAAACCCTTATTCTATGATGACATCTCCTTATAATTCGTATGGTCCTTATGGATCTCCTGGATCAAGTGGAAGTGGTTATGGATACAATCCACTAGCTTCAATGGGTTACGGAAACAACCACATGATGAATCGCTACCCTTATTATACAACTCCGATTTCTTCTTATCCTGGGAACAATTACATGAATAGTTATATGAACAGTATGGGATCTTATTATGGTAAAATAATATTTTTGTTTTTCATTTACAATAATAAGTCTACTTAATAATGCTTCTAATGTTACTTCCATTACAGGTTCTTTGTCTCCATATGACAAAATCGGCTTAGGATCTGTTGCAGCTAGTAAAGCTTAACATTTATATTGTATGCATCTTCTTTTAAACTTTATCTACTTGTTAACGAGGCTTCTTTTAATAATAATTTTTCTCAATAACAACCATCAATTTATTCGATACACATCGTTGTCAAATATTTTTTTGTTTTAAAGTTAATAACAAGATGTCGTGTAAATGAGTATGTATTTTAATATGCTTTCAAACCTCTAATAATTTTGAATTATTTAGAAACCCTTAGAGTGGATAATAATTTGTACTACTTTTGATAGACATTTTCATTGATATTTTGTTTGATGCTTTTTAAATAAATTTCTTTCCTTCACTAAGTACATAAAAACGGTAAGTTTTAATGTAAGTGTAAATGTCTTCAAAGTATTTTTTGTCATTAATTAGATGAAATTGACGTGGTGACGATATTAAACGTCACTTTTGAAGTTTTTAATAATATTATGATTATTAAATTATTTAAACCCTTATTCCTTTCAATACTTAACCCCATATTTTTTAATTCATTTTAGAATTTGAATGGTTTATGATAAAGTTATTATTGTTGCTTTTTTGACTAGAAAATTACAATTAAGTGGTTTGAAAAGTAATGGCAAAAGTAAAATTATTGCCATCGGACCGAGGGAATTGCTGGTTGAGGAGCATGTGTAAGTTTATACTTTTAATCGTAACATTTCATTTAATCCGATATTTTAATGTATTCTGTTATTTTGTAGAGTAGATTGTTTTTATGAAGTACAAGGAATATCAAACATTCACAAATATCCCAAAAACACAGTCATAAACTTGATAGAAAAAGTTCGTGAAGTCATCACCAGTTATTGCACCTTACAAACCTACTTAATCAGTTTTGAAAAATTTCTCGAAAAGGATATCGCAACTCTAAGAAGCGAAATGAATTTAACAGGCTTATCCACTGATGTCATCAATCAGCTTTCGTCTTTTAAAAATTTGAAAGCTCAATTCAAAAAAATGGACCTTCAGCCTGTTAAGTACACTATTCTGGGCAATAGAAATTGTGATAATCCCGAAATAGTTGCAACTTTAGCTTCCGAATACTTAGATCACACACCGCTTATTTTGAAGCCACTTTGTAAATTAAACAAATATTGTGTTTCTAATACTTTCATCGTACGAAATGATAAAGAATTGGAGAAATGGATGCAGGTTAGCATTAATAATTTATAAATGATTACATCATACTGAGTAATTTTTAGGACAAATTTCGACTGAAGGAAGCAATTAATAATGATTATATTGCGGAGGAGTTTTTAATAAATAGTCATGAATTTGTTGCATTATGTTCCAACTTATATGGATTAATCGGAGCCGTTTTAACGTTAAGAGAAAATTTATCCCTCAATTTATTAATCCGCAAAGGGAAGCCATACCCAATTGAATATTTAGGAGTGGAACAAATTCGTGACAATTTTCCTGGTCTTGAATCATTTATTAGTCAAGCCAGAAAAGGCCCATTCTTAAAAAATTTAAAAGAACTTTTCTTTATAAAAGGATTCTACGAAGATCAAAATAACATTCGTTGTCACAATATGTATTTTGACTTGAGAAGTGAGTCTTTTGCTAGTTTAATAAAGTATGCAAATCATGGAAAAACATGGGAAACCATTAGCATAGAGGTAATTCAAGATTCGTATGAATTTTTTGATACTAAACAACATCACTTGGAATATCCTATTTCGTTTCAATATTCTTATACGATAATGATTAATTTTCCAAACATAGAAGGGTTGCTTATTCATCAAAACAAAATTACTGAAGTCGACTCTAAATTAATTGTTTTTTGGAAGAAAGTTGAAGGGAAGGAAATGAATAATGCGGCTAATGAAGATGATAATATTCTGCAATTATTCTTAAAAAACAATAACCGACAAACAATTTTGAATGATACTAAGAATATTTTAGGAAAGATGGTGATTGATATTGATAGGTCTATAAATTCATCAAAATTAGAAAGAATTCGCCGGTCTTTACCCTTTGTTGAAACAGTACCAAATAAACCATTCGTAAGAAGATCAACATTAGCTCATTGCGCTTAAACAAACTTTTTTACAATTAAATTTAGATATTTGCATTTTTGTATTCAAATTTTCTTGCTAAATAAAATCGTTTAAAAGTCCCTATATTACTTCTTGACTTCGTATCTCTGATGTTTCCTATGCGCGAAAGTAAATGGCAAAACAATTTTATTACTCAACATCAAGATCCTGAAAGTTTATTCGACTTAGACCAAGCTAATCTATACAAATACGGTTGACATAAACATCCAGTCTCCTCTTCAGAATTTCATAAGGAACAATTGGTTCTCTGTGGTGCTATAGTTGTTTTAGGTTTTACTATTGCATATTTTGCTTCAATTATTGTTTATTCAATATTTAGTTTAAACAACCTTTTCGGTCAAAAGGAGAAAAAAGGAGAAAATGTGTTAGGTGAAAAAGTAGAAAAAATAGGAAGACAGGTTCAAGATTACAATAGGATTTTAATGGAAACCTTGACAACCCATGTTTTAGAATGGATGAAAACATGTTGGCCAAAGTAATTGCGGAGATGGCTGAAAGAATAATGATTCCGCTAAAGAAAATACTAAAAAAGAAGCTGTTAGAATGTATGAAGATGAAACCTTATGTGCTGTTAAAAGAAATGATTTGATTGAAAAATAATATTAGCCTCTTTATTTAAACTTTAACTGAATAAATGATACTCTTTAATAGTACTTTGATCACAATTTCTTTTGGAGTGATAATGAGTGGAATAATATTACTTCAGCAAGGAAGTATTTTTTAAAACATAAATTACTTTTATTGAAATGGTGCCTTTATTATTGCCAAAATTTAACTTAGGAAGACTTAGTATCCTCTTTCAACGATCTAACTCAGCATGGTTTAATCATAATAAGTAAGTTTGTAATTTTAAATCCGTACCTTAATCAATTTGTTATAGTGCTGGGAAAATAAGTGATAAAATAGACGTAGAAGGGGTGTTTTTGAAGGAAGATGTGCAAGAATTGTTGAAGAAGTTAACTGGTTTGAATGCCGAAGGCAAGATATTTTCAGATAAAAAAGTTCATAAGATGGAGAGATCACATTTCGCTTTGATGACAGAAGAAAGTTACCAAGATGTAAGTTGATGTTGTTGCTTATCTTTTTAAATCATTTAAGACAATCAAAAAAATGGAAGATAAGGGAGCCCATTTCCTTCAATTCGTACCCTTAAAAGAACCTAGACCCAATAAATCCAAAATCCTCGAAAAAGAAGAAGGAATTGCTGGGTTTGATGAGTCGAAATTTATCTTCACAGATATCACTTTCGACGCTACCGATCAAGACCGTACAATCGTTGTCCGTGAAACAGATGGGACTTTGAGAACGGCCACACCTTCTGAGCATGATCGTATGAATCGAATGTACTATGAAAAGCCTAATAGACCTGTCCTCGAGCCAGCTCTATTTTCAGGAGATGATCTTAAAAAAGCCTTGGACACAGACAAGCATGAATTTGTTTTGGATTGGGCTTGTTGGTTTTATGAACCAGATGATCCTAACTTTGTTGCCTTGTCAAAACAAGTCTTCGACCAAATTTTATTAGCTCAGAAATTTGATATTCTTTACTCGACTCGTCATTACGGACCCTTTTTGTTCTATTGTGCCTTAAACAAAGAGTATATCCGTTTGTTGAATTTCTTTGGTCGTGAAGACAGACTCGCTGACAGTGCAACGTTCATCAAACTTTACAAAATCGTTTACCCTGATTGGAAGACTGCCGTTTCAGTTGAAGATTCAGACCTGAAGGTAGTTACTGATTTTCTCGACAGCAACAGCAAATCAAATCAAACAGACCTTCATGATCTTCATATGCTTGTTAAAAAAATTCGGAAAAATAGTAAAAGTCACGAGTGATTAATAATAGTTTCTAGTTGTTATATTGTTTTTAATAGAATGTCAAATAAATTTGAATTATTAATATTCTAATTTTTGTTTTATTTTTCCGTCAAATAGAAAGGGACAATTACTTGTTTGCTAAACATGCTGTCGTTTAACTATCGTGTTGTCTATTTGTTGGCCGGGTTATTATTTAAAAATTCTTCTTCTACAGATGAACCTACTCATGGAGCCAAAACAGCAAGTCTGGCCCAAGAAATTACAGTCGAGTCGCGCTTTGAAATATTTAGCATAACTCACTGTCCAACGTCTATTCAATTTGCACTAGCAGGATTCGTACGTCAAGTTCATAGTTTAGAAAAAAGTCGTGCTGTTCTATTTACAGAACAACGAAACACTATCGATGATTGCAATGAAGTGAATTATGAGGACTTTGAAGGTATCTATTCGGACTCTTATTCTGAAGTCATGAATCTCATCAGGATTAATCCACACAGTGCACTTAATGTCAGCAATAACTTGAAACTAGACAAATTCACTGGCTCAAAAGAAAGCTTCGAACCTCCTTTTTTAATTGAATCTTTTTATCTTATATTCAAAAAAGGTCAATTTCGTCTTGGCTTGCTCACAATTGACGTTAAGACAGTTTATGAAATTTTGTATGTTAATTTTATCTATTTTACTTTGGTATGACCCCTCATTTAGGTCCAATGGTTTTATGAATAGTATTGCAAAGCCAAAACATCATGACAATCAAAGACTTTTGAAATATGTTAATTCGTTCAAAATAGTCTGTGATACTGGTAGATACTCTGCTTTGGTAAATAGACAAGTTCAATGCCATGTTCATTATCGGGAATTGTCTCCAACCACAAAATCATTGGTGCTGTCTTGCTTCTGTGAAGCAGCTGAAACAAGTCCAGATGATTCTAAAGTAGTCTCTTCTGACTTTGCAGGGATGTTCAATCATCGTAAAGAATATGATGATCAAGTTCGGGCAAATATAGATGATCTTTCGAAAATCTTTATTGCTACGAGGGGAAATATCGAAGTTGAGCATCCCAAGATAGTCTATCCATACTCAGTTAATATCCTAAACGATGTATTTGATAAAAAAGTTGCTCAATTGTCAAATCATCACAACGGCAGTGAAAGATACAAGCAGATATCGTATCGAATTGACATGAAACCAAACAATTCTGTTACAAAAGTAGACTTTATCTATGATGAAACTACGGACTCATTATGTAATGATATTAGAAATTGCTCAGTGCTGATGAATGGCGTGTATTTGGACTTTAATATTAATTCATTTGATATGTGCCGAGGATTGAGAGAAATAGCAGTTTATTATTTACCAGATCAATTTTTTGGTGCTCAAGACTCAGATTATGTCAAGAAATTCCCTAGCGATATAAAGTGTTACCCAAATTTGCCTTATTCAAGACAGATGTGGTTCCCAAATCAGATGTTAACCCTTTCAATGGCAGAAGAACTCAAAGTGTATGAGGGAGTGTACGACAATGTAAATGTAACTTTGACATTGACTTTAAAAGGAGAAAAGAAAGTTAGATTAGTGAAAGCCAGGAGTCGTCAGGTAAAAGGGGGTTGGATAGACGATGTATTCAAAGCGTCAACTTTAATGGAATGTAAATACAAAGCTTCCAGAAAGATGTTACCTCCAAATAATGCGTGTTACAAACGAATACATTTAGTTGAAAGACTTCTGTACACATTTTGTGAACGTCCAGTGAGCGGAGCAATAGGGGATGTTCATTGCTCGACTTTGCACATACGTTTTAATGATTTGAAGTTTTCGGATATCAACATCAAAGGATACTTTGATGAAGAAGGATCTTTCAAACGATCTGTTGAAAGAGCTAAATCCAAAGAGGCCAAATTGAAATGGCTGAATCATCTCAAGAGTTATACACCTACAAATACTTATGGTCACATGCTTAAGTTAGTTCCTATTGTATTTTTCCTCATTGCACCACCGCTATTTTATGTAATTATAAATAAAAACGCCTAAAAGTAAAATAAAAGTATACGTTCATTTAGTTTAAAGTTTATTCGTTTCGAAAAAATAAAATAAATTCATATTAAATACAACATTTATTAAAGAGATATATAACAAATGACTAAGACATTTGTATTAAATATTTACAACAATACACATTTTGACTAGCACTTGAATAACTTCTACAATTGTTGTTTTATTGTGTGATAATTAATTATATATGATAATGTCAGACGACTCGATTGTCTGAGCCACTGCTAGAGGATAAAGACGATTTTTGTGAAGTATAAATTTTTGCTAAGCTATCAGCTCCAGCTGATCCGATTATTGGTCTGGAAGGATGGAAAGCAACTGACATTACGGACATGTCGAATTTCTTACGGTGAGCTGCAATTTCCTGCAAAAAATGAGTTATTATCAAAGTTTTAAATAGATTAACTTACTTGTAAGCATGTTCTTTTTTCCATATTCCACAGCCTCAAACTTCCATCATGACATCCAGATAATAAGTAAAGCCCATTTGGATCTATTGCCAATGTTGAGATAGATTCGACATGTGCAACAGTACTATGAATTAATTTTCCGGAATTATTATCAAAGTATCTAATTCTTCTGTCAGATCCAGCAGCAATGGTAACAGGCATAGTTGGATGCGAAAGAATTTTCGATATTTGACCTTCATCATCTGGATTGGAGTCAAATTTGAGTACAGTCCTGCCGACTTCTATATCAAAAATAGATGCACATTGGTTTTTGTAGCCAGCAACAATTTGCTGAGGTTCAGCTGCTACCATGTCAATAGTTAGTGGAGATCCGATGTCTGTTTCAGTATAAGTATGAATTAAGGCATCACTTCCTGAACCTAACTCCCAGATCTTTAGTGTTTTGTCTGCTGATGCGGAGATTAGTCTATTAGAAGAACTTTGGTAACACAGGCCCCAGATAGCATTCGAGTGTCCATTGAATTTTTCAGCAAGAATCTGAGGATCGTAGTTCTCGTGGGCTTCGGCATTGGAGGAAGGAACATTCCAAACACAGATTATTCCATTTAAATCAGCGGTGAAAAATTGTTCTCCTGTTGAGGACATATCCATAGACAAGATCGAACATTTGTGGCCTCTAAAGGTGTAAACTGGCTCCAATTCTGACCCTGGCGTCTTAACATCCGCTCCCAATTTAGTCGAAATATTCCATAATTTAGCAGTCCCATCTTCACTTGCTGTAATCATAACAGGATCGACTGGATGAAATTGCATTTGTCTAACTATATCATAGTGGCTCCTGAAAGTATACTTCAAATACCATTTAGCAGATGTAGTTGTATCGTCGTATCCCGCAAAATCATCCTTGATGTCAACGCTATCGTCATTAGACATCATGTTATCTAATTCCAAGGATCCTCGATCAAGCTCCTGCTTTTGGTCGGAGTTTCTGTTTTTCGCCATTAATTTTTCTAATTGCTCAACCGTTTCACTATCTCCTGCTCCAGCTCTGGCCATCATACTAGCGTGTTCGGCACTGTTTCTCTTCTTGCTATTGTCTTTCGAATAGTTTTCTTTGAGTTTATTGAGCGTCGATTGGTCAATACCCCATTCAGGCTTACTTTTCTTCTTCGGAGACGGTTCATTGTTTAGGAAGGAAAATTCGTCTAAAACTTCGGAAGCTTCTTGATCTAATTCTTTATCAAAATAGCTAGAAGGGATCTCTTCATTTTGATCAGTCATAAATTTAGCCACCTCTCGCAAACAATCACCACTCTCATTTGCAGCTTTGATAACTTTCTCATGTGACTGGATATCACCATCTGGCATCAGCCCCAGTAAATTCTTTAGTCTAAAGCTTCGAACATCCAGAATACTTTCATTATATCCGATTTCACTTAAATAATGACGCAGCAACTTTCTGGCTCCATTCAAATCAACTTCTGAGTCTTTGGATTTAGGAAAAGCTCCCTCAGCGTCTAATAATTCAGCAAATTGCTTTTCAGTAGCATTCTCAGCCTCGTCATCCTCCAAAGGTGGTTCCTGCCCGTTATTTTTGAGTTTGTAGACTTTATTCCGTTCTTGAATCAGTGCCCATTCCAACATCTTTACTCTTCGAATCAAGTCGCGCTTCAAATTCTCATGACCTTTATTTTCACCTTCTAATTGAGTTATTTTTGCTCGTAAATCCACCTTTTCAATCTCCCATTGTGATCTTTCTAATTCGTGTTTAGACCATTCGTGTTGAATAAAATGGAGAACGCCAGGAATAGTTAAATTGGCTTTTGCTTCACCTTGATCTAAGGCATTCATTGATGATGGCGTACATTCTTGGTTATCTGATAAGTCGTGTCCCATACTTACAGATATTTTTCTCGATGTCCCAATTGATGAAAAAGTATCGACCATACACCACAACACTTAAATAACTAAAAAACAAAGTAATTAGAGGTAATCATTTAAACCATACAAAACATCGTAAACACGGCAAAAGTTACACTACATATAGAAGCAAATACCGAATGTAGTGTAAGTTAATTAAATATGTCATAAAAGTCCCAGTACATAAATAAAGTGTTGTTGCATCAACCGATGAACAGAAAAACGCTGTAGGACGGTATAAGAGGGCTAGAGAATAAACATCAAAAATAGACACATCGAAAAAAGAGGTACTCGCCATTGCATAACAATTCAATATGCCGCTAGTAAGGGTGATAAGCAATTTAAAAAAGTTGACTCAAATAGAGACTAAAAAAGACAACTAAAAGAATATACTTTGACAGATGTAATCATAAGCGATGACGGCCTTATCTAAGAAACAAAATTAAATGGATGATAATAACATTCTTTTATAAACAACTTTTTTAAAGATATTCGCCCAAAATAAGCTTTTTTAGTCATACTTATCTTGGTAGAACATTAAACACATAATAATAAATCAAAATGGCCAAAGTTGTTATGTAATGTTATATGTTGTCATTTAAAATAAATATAATGACGAATTAAGTGTGTACATTAAATAATTTGGAGTTGATATTTAAAGTTATCAAAAAGATGATTGAGCTTGGATGTGCGATGGAGGGCGTTGAGAAAGTGAATTAGGGTGAATCAATAAAGATCTTTGTACTGCATAAAATGACATTATCAGTGGCATTTAACGAACTCTTTACTTGAAAAGCCAAAATAGTGTGAGCAGATGGTTTTCTGCGTGGGATTAAATTAAATGGACGGCATACCAAGTGACAAGCAGATTAGGTTGGGTTGATTAGTATCTAGTACACATTAAAATGGAATCTAAAGACCCACGATTATTGGCTAAGGCTCCGATTAAAGCAAGTGTGGCTCGCAAGCATGCCTTGAAACAAGAAGCTCTGATGAATGCAGCCGCCCTTGCCGATGGTGCCATTTCTTTAATTCAAGAGGATGTTAAACCTTCCAAAGTACAACGAATGGCAAGTACATCAAGCGCTGCTTTGGCCGGAAATCAATTTAAGATACCTAAACAACCTGTATCTAGTGTTGTTGTGGCAGGAAGATACTACGCTAGTAACTTCCTATCCATATCGCAGAGAAGCAGTAGTCCTCTGATTTATCTGAGTAAAGCCGTTGAATTATGCAAAAATAAGCAGTACGATGAGTAAGTTAATCCAATAAAATGATCAATATTTATTTCTATTTATAGAGCATACAAAACGGTCCTACAGTTCTTTACAACGGATATATGTGTAATTACTAGTCGTGTTTATTTTGAAGCTGCCAAATTAATCTGCATTATCCTCAAAGAAGGAGCCCTTCAAAAGGAGGAATTAATTGATATTGGTTTCGAGTGCTTACAATATATGGTTTGCAATACAAATTCAAATTTAGAATTGTGGAGTGAATTAAAAGTGTTATTCGAATTACCACTTGAGAACAGAAATTTGTTCAGTACTGATTATGATATACACTTGATGAAGTTGGTTGATTCGGCTATCGCCCAAAACTCCTTTGATACCTCATGCAATGTATATATCTTCAAAATGTTGCAAGGAAACTTGAATTCGGGAGTCAGAGAACGAAGATCATCTGCCTTTAGAACATTGGTTAGACTAATTGGAAATGACGGAGTAAATGCAACTCCTACTTTGTTTTTGAAAAATTATCTAAGAGACATGGCTCGCCACTACGACGGTGTTATGAGAGAAATTTCAATCAAATTGCTGGAACAATTTGCTAAGTTGAATGTAATCAGTGTCGACTTTTACCCAATTATTAAGGATTTGTGCTGCGATTCGAGTGTGGAAACAAGAAGAATAGCTTTGCGTGTTTTACTTAAAGTGGCAACAAAGTATCCGGAAGAAAAAGTTAAATCCCACAAAAATTTTGATGTTAGATTAACGGATGAAGCTTTTGCTATTGTTTGTAATGCTTTCAATGATTCAGATAGACTGGTTAGGACTGAGGCAGCCACTGTTATTGGAGAATTTAGAAACGTGTCTATGAACTATTTGTTACAAACGTTGGACAAGAAATTAATCAGTGAGATGATAAACTCAAATGACAATAATGAGAAAACGTCGATCTTCATTAATCAGTGGTCATTAGGAAATTCCTTAGCAGATGATATGCCAATTGAGTCCAATACAGAAGAAGGCCGTGCTTGGATTACATCTCAAGCATGTGGAGCTTTCGTCACTGCTTTGGAAGACGAATTTATGACTGTGAGGAAAGGTGCAGTTAAAAGTTTAGGAATTTTGGCAAAGGATCACCCGCGTATTGCAGCATTAGCTTTGGATCACTTAGCGGATATGTTTAATGATGAGATAGATCAAGTTCGTCTGGATGCTATTTCTGCTTTGACTCCCTTATTGGTTCATGGCAAAATATCGAAAGATCAACTCATTACCATTTGCACGGTTTTAGATGATGCTATGCCTGATTCTCGGCTCGCGTTGCATGAATTACTTTGTAAAGCAAACCTGCAGAATAGTAGGTGTTTGCTTTTGCTTTATCAGCGACTCCAGCAAAGTTTGACTCGCTTTCCTCAAGACAAGAATTCAATTTATAAATGCTGTGCGTATTTGGGAAGAAGACATGCTGATTTTGTACAAGGGATAATTTACAAAATTTTAGACATTCATCCGATCTTTGATTTAGTTGAAAGAACTCTTCAAGATGCAGCACATGTTAGTACAATCATCATGGTATTTAATGCTACCATGGAGTGTGATGTGTTGGCTAATCTTTTGCCAGAATATATGAAAAGACAGTATAAGACCCTTAATTTCTCTATGCCAGAAATAGTTCCTCATATTCGTGCTTTTGAAAGTGAGGCTCAATCAAATTACACAACTGAAATTGGAAAAGTCATACCTATGTGGGTTAAAGAGTTCTTCAATGCAATGTTTATCGAAATCCATACCTTAATCGAACTTCCTAATACAGCTGAAGCAACAAACATGTTTGATGAGTTCTTAATCCAATTTAAGAAAGCAATGGACTTCGATGAAGGCATCTCTGCCAATATTCGTTATTGGTACAAATTGACGAAAATCGTGAGAGATTTCAAATTCTTTGTTCTCATCCCAGACACTGAGCATCCAAGCACAGTTGAAACGTTGGGCAACGACTTAATTCACAATATACGTGATATCGAGATATCTTTTACGAACCAACATCAAGAACCTCATTTGTTGGGGATTGAAATTGCTTTCATAACGCATTGTCTGATTAGTATTAGATCTGGATCACAAAAGATAAATGTTATTTTTGGGGAATTAAAACAGTTTCATGATAAGATGGTGACAATGATTGAAAGTTTGAAGGGACTTAAATCTAAGGGTATGAAGAAAATTTGCAATGACTTAGTTCGTTGCCATGAACGATGGGATGTGCATGAAGACGTTGAAGAAGAAGGAGCATTTGTGGAAATAAGAAGCGATGAAGGAACGCTGATTGAAATTTTAAATATTCTAAAATCATACAATTTGAATGTCAGCATGGAATGCTTAAGTTATGGAGAGACGATGCGAATTCGAACTGCTCACATTGAAGAACCTTCAAAGCAAAGCGAAGAAGCTCAAAGAGCTTATGAAAAGATGACAAAGACTATCAATTTTGTAACTTTGTTAAAGAACTTCAATGAAAAAGATCTAGACCATTATTGCGTGCGGCTTAATTATCCAAATGACTCAACAGCCTTAATCAAACCACTGTCGAATGAGTTCCACAAAGTTGATGAATCAACAACAAGAGTACGTACTCGGTTGAATATTCTTTTTGACGAGTCATGGTACGATGTAGCTAACATTACGATACAAAATGGATATTTAGTAACTCATGAGAATGAAATATCAAATGAAGGGGAAATTGTCATTTCAAACGCAGGTCTTTTTATGCCTCTCCATGACTCACACAAAAGAGAAAAGCTCAGTGAGACCAAAGTTGCTTTTGTCCTTAAAGAAAATCGTGGGAATAAATGAAACACTTATTGTAATCTGATTTATTTTGAAATTAAATAAAGTTATTTTTGTTTTAAATATTGTTACTTATTTTATGATAATATATTCATTGCTTAACTTGGTTTCATTTGTGGATACAGGAAAGAACATCTCTGTTTTCATGTCTTTGACTAAACGTAGATATCCTAAAATTCCAGATGTCATTTGACATAAATAAAACATCCATCCACTAATTTCCCATAGGGATAACTTCCAAGTTATCAATCTTAAGCAACGTGTAATATTAATAATAACAAGTGTAAACACCAGTAAATTAACAACGACACTTGTCAATCCTTTGAATTTTTTAACATCAAAGGCTACTATGGACATAAATACTAGTATGGAAATAATTAATAATTTCTCAAACGTCCAGAACATAATCGTGACTGCTTCCAATGAACCACGACCATAATAAGGTGTATCTGATAGGAGAGCTCTGAATTTTTTCAAACCTAAATTAAACTAAAATGGAATAAATTTTTATTAAATTACTTGTATGTGAAGACAGACCCAATCCAATTAAACCAAATCCAAGATAAAAAATCAAAATAACAATAGCCAATTTTTGAGAATCAACATTTTTGAACATACTTAGCTATGTTTCTTAGAATAACGAATCTTTTATTTTTGAAATAAATGTTCTGTAAAATGGTAAATTGGTCATTCTAAACATGACTCAAAGATATACGTAATAAAAAGAAATGCTAGCAAAAAATTTATTTTATTAATTATTAGTATGTACGATAAATCATCCATCTTCTAAAAATTCGATTAAATCATCTGCAATTCGCGAATGAACAATTGTTGTAGGATGCCATGTATCAAAGTACCCAAACTCCGTTGTAGTTAGAGGTGTTGTTGAAATACTTTGATAAGTAAAAGGCTTTGTCGTGTTTAGTGAAGATAATCTTCTGAAACTACTTGAATTTAGATCGAAGACTTTTATAACAACGTGCTTATTTAATTTGTTTATGGCTAAAGTAGCAATGTTCCTAATTTTTTGATTGATGGAAGCAATGTCAAAGGACAACATTTCGGGATTTTCTTTTTCATTTATTGTAGTTGAATTAAAACCAGGAGATGATGAAATATCAATTAGATTCATTATAATTATTCTCCCTTCATTAACATAATCGAATAACAAGTCTAACGCAACTTTAAAATTCGTCACTATTTCGCCAGCTTCTATTTCACCGCTTAATAAATCAACAATTCCACCAACTTGAAAAATAATCAAAGAATCTTTATCCATTTTTTTACGAGATGATGTAAATTGGTCAATTTGCCAGTGAATCCCTGACCAATTTTTAAAATAAAAATTATCATAGTTGCTTTTGGCGCCGCTGTACGCATAGTTAATATAATTATTGCAGTTTAATTTATTTCTCGTATATTCACCCCAAACAGGGCCATTTGAATTTCGTTGAAAACCATGACTAATCACATCATCCTCAGCACCATCATCAGAAAAGCCATCTCCGAAAATAAACAAATTGGAACAAGTTACTTGATGGGGCTAAAATTTTAGCATAATAATAATCTTAATATAAACAAACCGTATGAACATGTGACACCGCATAGTTAATAAAGGTACTCAAGCTGATAAAAGTAATAAACCACATGCTACTAAACTACAATTTGATTTAAATGAAGTTTATCATTAAATCCAAACCCTCTTTAGTACCAGATCATATATTGTTTTTGTAAAGCCGGCATAGCCATCTGTATAAACAAAGATCTTTCTTGTATTACATACAAATTAACTTTTATCTTTTATTTATCTTTTATTTATCTTTTATTTACCTGCTTGCTGCTTGATCAGGACTCATAAAGCAGGAAGCATATTTGCTTTATTGTAACACTTTTTTAAAAAGTATAGGATGTCCTTATCAGGGACGCACTAAAACAAGTAAAAGAACTACGTGGACATAGATAAGAATTCACCTTATACAAAAACAAAGTGAATGGATGTTAAAGACACATAGTTGCTTTTAGACCATGAAGTGGTTCTTGTCTTTATTATTATGCATCCTTGGTTAGTTTGACAATTTATAGTGACAAATTTTTAAATATCATTATAGTCTTTTTATTAAGAGTCGAAGGAGAAGAAGATGTGGAATCGACTACTTTAAAACCATTGGAGATCGACTTCAGTAATGCTGATAATTTACCGGACAAATCAAGATTACTCTTCTATGATTATCTGTTTAAAGGAGAAACGTTTGTTTACGAAGAAAAGTCAGGTTTGAAGAAAGGGATACGTGGCGGTTCAATTGAGGCATATTACAAACTTAATATAATTCATCATGATTTAAATGGACATATGTTGCTGCAATTGAGCTTGGGAGAATGTTTAGTTGGAGATTGTAATGCTGAAGATGTACCTGATATTTTCCTCGATGTTATTCAGGGATATAATCATTTAGTAGGTAATTGGTTAACGTATTAAAATATACTCTAAAGGTTCACAAATACCAAAATCTTTGAAGATTAGTTTAGCGACAGGCTATTAGTCTCTGGATACATATGAATTGTCCAAGGAAATGAAGGTTTGCCAGGTCCGAGTTTTTGAGTTGACGGCGAAGTAATTGATTAGAATACATTCATGTTTTCGGCAATCTTTCTTGAAGGGTAGGGTTCTTAACAACAATAAGTTTCTTGCCAGCTTCAACGATCTTATGAAAGATTTTTTCTCTTTTACTGAATGTGTAGCTCCATTCAAGCTTAAATTTATATGAGTCAACATTCTTGGATCCATATCACCTCCTTTCATTTTATCCAAATCCTTCTTGATAGCAGCAGGAGTGTTAAGACTGTTGAGTTCAATGGCTTTGTCAACTAATTAAGGCATTTTCTTTCTTTTAAGTGACAAGAAAAAGTATTATTCTCATTGAAATAATGTTTACATTCTGTAGATTGAATATTTCCAGCCCCTTCGTATTGTTGTCGCAAATAGTGATTGGATCCGTTTTTATAATTCGATAAAGCCCACCCTTTCCTTCAATTCTGTTGGCATATACTTCCCTAAGATTAAGATTGAAGCATCATCAAATAGACGTAATAAAGGACCATAGACTACACCCATTTGATTATTTGTACAATCATGAATATAGTAGAGTTGATACTAAGACAGTATTTTTAAACGGATCAGTTTTTGCAATAGCTTGCTTAGTGACTCTATCTTCTTTAATCTTTTGAATCGCAGTTCTTAAAAGCAAGTCAATTTTAAATGAAACGGCGCCTTTTTCTTTGGGAACAATCTAAGAGCTTTAAATTATAGACAAACTAAATGAAAATAACATACTTGTTTAACATTTTGACAATGACTTTCTGTTGCTTTTACCAACTCTACCTTTTCATCTCCTTCTTCGATTGTCAACAACTTTCTGAAGAAAATAATATACAATTAGCGACATTTAAATTTACCAGCAGTTGGATAGTTAATACTCCTGGTACTAGCTAAGTTTCCCCCATCACCTTTAGTCACTTTCTTTTCCCCAGCTTCTAAACTACGTCTATTTCTAGAGATTTCTTAGTGCCTCTTTTGACCGCCTTCTTGTCATCATTCTTTTTTTCCATCTTTAGATATAAAAAATTGCAGATTGAGTGCGATGTTGACGCAAACTAAAAAGAAATGAAGATTGATTAATATAAGTTAAATTTGGTCTTTGTGACATGTCATGTGGATATCCAGAGGCTAAAGAATGACTAACAAAACTATTAATATGACTGTTGATATAGTCTCTTAAAAAATTGATTTCTTTATATTAATCTGTAAATGGCATTGGATTGCAGGGTATTATGTCAAATTAAAAGAAGGTCAAAGGTTGAAGTGGTCATTTTTGAATGGGATTTCGTCGATTTTGGCAAATCCTGCTAAGGCAGGAGAGGGAGAAGTTCAGGTTGTTACGATTCCACAAGGAGTTTGTAGGTATGAATGGAAAAGACCCGAGGACAAGAGATTTACTCGTTCATTAGGCAATTGCAATATTGCTGGAGAAAGAAACTCCACACTTTTCAATGGCTTCAATATGAATTATAATCAAGAAATTATTTATCATCAAAATAAAAAGTACGATGGTGATATGGTAGTAATCAAAGGCAAAGAGAATTATGATATAAAGTCTCCTTTCCACTCCGATTTTAGATTTAAAGTAGAATCTTCTGTTCACATCGAAATTGAGAACAGGACCAAAAAATTTATGGATCGACTCTGTGACAAACGCCATACTCCCGGAGAGTGCGCTGAACAAACCTTTGGAGCTACTTTTATCGGAGGTACTTGGAAAGAAATCAAAGCCAAATTTGATGGTGAGAAAGGAATGAAGGAAGAAATTAAGTTTAATGAATTTATTGACATGTATAGAGATGAATTAGTTGAACATCATAAATCTGATTTATTCGGATTGTTAGTCAGTGCTGGGGTATCTGCTTCTTTCGATGAATTCAAGGCTGCTTTCATGGAACCTAAAAATGATAGAATCTTAAGGAGTATCGTGGACATTGTTGCTGCTGTTGGAGATCAAATCGCCTTGAAAGTTGCAAGAGAAGTAATTGGTATTGGATCCGTTGATTTGTTGAATAGATTTATTGAAAGTTTTGCTTTTACAACCAGATTAAGTGACCAAGTACTGAAGGATGTCCAAAGTTGGATTGATGAGCTTGAGGATGGAGATTTGCAAAGAAGACTTTATAGAACATTAGGGTTGTTGCTTAGGAGAAAATGTGATTTTTCAGTCAGTAGTAAAAATGCTTGTGAAAAGGGCAAAGATGTAGTAGTTAACAAATATATTGAAACAGTAAAAGCATTCAGATGTAAAAAACGTGCATTGAAAACTCTTAGTCCTTTGAAAAATGTTGAATCAGTAATTGAATTTAGTAAGACTTTCATCTGTACTAAGAAACATGCTTTAACTATTGAAATATTGGCCTTGCAGATTCTGAAAGATATTCCTGAGAAATCATGGACTTCTGATATCAGCGATAAATTAGTAAGAGTATTTAGAAATACTTGCCCTCAAAAACAATCTATCGAATCTAGAACACTTGCTGCTGATATTTTGCTAGGAAAAGTCACAGAAAATCAAAATATTGGGACACACTTTTTGAGAACTGAACAAGTCTTGACAAAGGATATTGAAAATTGGAATTATTTCTATTCATCAGTCAGTGATAGTCGTAACTTCGACGAAGACAATCACGAATTCTGGGTCAAGATCAGAAATTTCAAAGTATTCAAAGAAAATTACGGAAAAAGAAGTGTAAATGGATTTAGTGGCAAGAGAACTGACAAATTAAGTATCTGGCAAAACGTGAAGATTAATCTAGAAGATAAAGATTTATTTGAAAATGATGGAAGTCACGCCCTCAGCCAAACAAAGTTAACAGCCAAGTTAAACAGAAAAGCCAGAGAATTTACTATTCTTGACTTTAGTCTAGATGGAAAACTTACTTTTGTAGATTTAGATTTACCAAAGGAAAAATTCATGGAAAGAACTAGCATGCTCAAATTTTATAAATCAACTCAATATTTACTGTCAGGATTCAACATTCATAATGAATTTAGCTTTTTCACAAATGTAAGGTCATTTATACATGGTAACAGTATTCACAATAAATTGGCTTTTACCTTGTCTGGAACCATCAATCTCTACAGTGCTAATCATCATCACGGAATCGTGGACTCAAAGACTAGATTGAGTACGGGGTTATCCAAGGAAATTGAAGGTAAATGTATTCAATTAGTTGAAGACAAGAAAGAAATAGAACAATTTACAATTATTCATCGATTTGATAATAAAAACAGAACTTATATTCTTCGAAAGAACCAATGGCAAGGAGTTTGTCATAAACCTTTATCTAATCAAATGATCAAACATTGTAACAGTTTATAGTTGAAAATGAGATAAAATTTTATTATTATTATTTATTACTATTTACCGGAACTTGCTGGGAAAGATGTTTCATCTAGCCATGCGTATCCGCCATTATTACTTCCAGGTGGGTTATGTGCAGGTGGCCCGTCCCATTTAGGATGGACGTGTTCTGAGCCAGGACTTTTTACGGGGAATTCTTCTATTTCAGCCCACGCGAATCCGCTAGGTTGTAGATGACTATGACTAGGAGGGTGATGAGGGTTGTGTGGATTGTTAGGGTTGATAGGTTTAGGCCAATACCAAGTTGTTGTGGTAGAAGGAGCTGAAACATACTAATGAAAGACATTAAAATTAACCTACCTGTAGTAGTTGTTGTCGTAGTAGTCGTGGTAGTACTCGTTCTGGCTGGAGGTAATCCCGCAGCCACAACAGCACTCCCTGCTACAATCGAAACAGAACCATCGTCCGCGAAATCTCCAGCGGAAACAGTCTGCTGAGTACAAGTTACTGAAGAATATAACTGAGTTTTTCCATCAATTAAAATCTGCCAGCCATTCGTTGTGCAAACAACCGTTGCTGAAGAAGATGAGACACCTGAAACTGATCTAACAAGCACATTTCCATTCAAAAACTGTAAAACAACAGCACTTGTCGTGGTTCCTGCAGCTTTTAGGCATGAGATTTCGGCATTCTGGGGACAACTTCCGATGGAAACTCGTCTTAGGACTGAGCATTCGTCTAGACCGCCGCCTGGAGTATTTGCTGGAGCTCTAACTCTTGGAGGGTTACTTTGACTCAAAGGCGCACAGCATGCTATAAAATGTGTAATTAATAGTTTAATCACTTGAACTTACGTGTCGTCGTAGTAGGAGCTGATGTGGTTGTGGTCGTTGTAGTAACAATAGGCAAGCACACACATTTCCAGTCAACACACTGGGGCTTAAAATTAGGTGGGCATTCTCTAAATTGGCATTTGAAACAAGGGGGTACAGGAGGAAAAATAGGTGGCAAAGGAGGAAGTGGAGGCTTCGGTGGAGTCGGTGGCAATGGCGGTGTAGGTGGCAATGGTGGTGTAGGTGGAACCGGTGGCTGTGGCTTCGAATGAAAGCAACCTTCTACATCATGCACAAAATAACTAACAAACAAATACAAAATTGAGAATTTCATGGCACCAAATAATAGTGATAAATAAATTCAAATTATTATTAAATACAAAATAGAATGTCATAAAAAATAACCTAATTAAAGAAGTTGTTTTGACCGGTAACGCTTACCTTTAAAAAAATATAGTACGTCAAAATATTAATTTTGACATCCCATAAGACAAAAGAAAATTATGTCAAATTAGTAATTATTATTAAGTAATTGTTCCATATTATGTTCTCATAAATGTGTAAAGTAATCACTTTTGTAAAATAATACTATTTTTCAAAGAATGCAATTTCAATACAAAACACTTTTCGGAAAGTCACAAATCAACTTAAGACTGTAAGACAGAAACTTCAAAAAATGTAATATAATAATAGGCTTAATATTTAAGAGCAGTTTTGAATGTTTTGTGGTTATTAATAAAGGTAATTTAACTAGTTTGAAGGTGTTGTCAAAATAAAGTGACGGAAGCTTTTGTGTTTTAGGAATAACTAGTAGAGATTTGATTCTATTTAAGAGGACAAATTTTTTCAATTGTATCAATTTGATATGTCAGCTGTTTATAAATTGTAAGTTGCAGTAATTCCAATTAATTTTTTGGTTCTTTGTTAATAATATTCCTTTAGTTTAATTCTTTTGTCTCTTGCATTTATTGCAACATGTCAATATGGACAAATGTATGGTCAATATCATTATGCTAGACCATCATTTTACCGAGCAGGCAATTACTACGTAGATGCCCCCGTTATGGCAGCAACTGCCCCACTTTACAGACATTTCGAATATCCTGCTAGACCTTTTTATACAGCACCTTTGGCCTCACCTCCAATGTACAGATCTCCATATGCTTTCAGAGGCTAATTTAAGTGAATAAACTTTTTATTTAATTACAATCATACTATATTTATAAAAGCTAGAAATTTCTTTTTGTTCTAGTCGTAAAGATGATCAAAGATATTGCTAAAACAGCAAAGAATACAAATAAACCAATTACGAATGAAAATATGGTTGTGTCGAAGCAAACTTGAGATTCTAATTTGAGGGATCGTGATGCGATTTGTTCATTAAGTTGGCTTTTTGCTGATTCGGATCTTCCGTCATCTTCCACTACATAAACGTAGTTTGAGTATAAATCTACGATAAGGGCGTTTTTGTTATTTTTAGCTTTGATGGAGTCAGGAACAGTAGCGTTGACGTTTCTTTTACTTTTTTTGGGAACATATGTCTGTGTTTGGTCCCGATTATAATCGCTGAACATATCATTTTGTTTGGCGCAAACCGGCGGCTAAAAAAGATAATTACTCAAAAATAGGAAATAAATTACCGTTATTCCATTACACCCTCCATTCTCCTTAATACACAACTTTAACTGACAAAGAAAACGAACGGAAACTTTATCCGCAAACATAAACACAAAACTTTCTCTATAAGCCATTGTCAAAGATTCTACATAAGTCGGCGAACCAAGCAGGAATTTATCAGTATGACACCCCTTATCATCAACAACTTGATGCTTTCCGCCTTGTCCATCTTCCACATAGCACGAATGAACAAGCATTCCATACGCTTCTAAAATACCTTAAGTTTATATGTAATCAAATTGAATTTTACCTGAATCACATTCCCACCTATGAACGACAACATCCCCAACTTTCGCAACGTGCATAATTTCTCCATTTAATTCATTTTTCCTGATAGTATAAGTACACGTTGGTGCCGGTGTATCATGGGCTATACTTTCAGTTGCCAATTCACTGAAAATCGAACAATGAGCATTTGCATATAAAAGTGAATGAAACTAGTTTTTGGCGTCACTATATTTTTATTATGACAAGCTTAAATATATCAATTAGCATTTCTTATTATGTATATACTTCATGAATCGCACATATAATTGAATATAGTTGCATATATTTAATTTATGCACCATCATGACAGTTAAACTTTAATTGGTATGAATATAAAAAAAATATCATGAACAATCACTTGACCTTGAGACATCTCTTTTTAGATAATACTTGCCTTAGTATGAAAGGTTTTAAGGAGCAAAATATTAAAACCAACAAGCAAATAGACATTTTCTAATTATAGAAAAAAGTTAATACAAATGGACCTCAATAATTATTAATAAAAGGTACATTCGATAAATTTTGGAGTACAATTAAACTTACGCGACTTCTAATTGAGAGGAGACAGTTTTTTCACTCTCTCTGTAAACACAGTTGATATTGAAAGCTCTGTCTTGTTTGGTGATAAATAGAGGATGAAATGATATGACTAGAATTGTAGAAAATTGCAATCCACCAGGATGTAACTAAATAGAGATAATTAAAAGGTAATTCGTCATCAAAACTTACTATTCTTTGTCTATCCATATCGCAAGCACCATGACTCAATTTAATTCCATCCACATCTGTTCCATCAAGCATCGCTTGCGCATAGTCTATTCTACATTCAGGGGTATTGTAATGCCCACGAACGAAGACTTTTCCTACGAATTTTGATTTTGTATTAAATCTCATTTCGATGTTACGATCCCCGCAATTAATTACAGGATCTCCAATTAAACTGTTTTCTGGATCTGAGCTTGTTAAAATATCCCCGCTATCGTAGTAATTCCTCCTGCCTTTAATTGATGAAGCTAGTAACAACAGAAATATTATCTTGAAGATCATCATTCTGAAACAAATATGTCTATTATAAATAAAAGACTTCCATAATTATGGTGATAACAATTTAATATCCAACAATTGATATTAAATGGGCGATACAACAAAAAAAGAATTAGTTGGACTGGAGGTGTTTAAAATGTTTCTAAGAGGGTATGATAGCGTCAAACAACTTATAAAATGTACTTGTTAACCAGATTTTTAATTTATCAAAATGATATACTATTTTTACTATATAGCAAATGCGATTATTCAACAGGTGAATGGTCAATTATTAAGAAATATAAATTTGGAACAGGTAAATTGGCAGCTGATGTCGGTACCTCAATTATGCATTTGTAAAGGAAATTGAGTGTTATAGGTAAAGATATTAAAAAAGAACATGATGGTGACATTAATGTAGATGATATGAACAAGAAGGTAATATTAGGGTGGAAGATACTATTGAGATAAAATATGGCACGGAAGCTTTTCTAATAAAAAATATAAATAAATGGTAGTAAATGTAAGCTTCGAATGATCACAACTTATTAAATAAATCAAATCCGATAGGCACTAAAGAGGTCGAGATATGCCAAAGGGGTTACTAAGTACAGTGTAAATGAGTGTTTACTTTGCCACCTAGATCAAATAGTATTATTTACACATGTTTTGCAAATAATAAGGTCTTTTCTTGGCGGTGAAAGTAAAAGGCTGCAAATAGTTCGAGACACTTGATCAGTATGAATAGAAATTTGTTTGGCTGCCATGATTAACAAAAAGGTGATAAACAAATATAGACTTATAATAGTCTTAAAGATATGCAGTATGTGGTGGTAGATAAAGATATTTATAGGTAGTGAAAGATGACTTAAAAAGAAACTTCAATACAGGGGGTACGTGAGTTTTTAAGTTTCACGGCGTTTAAATGAGAAAAAATATTTATAATGAATGAGGAATGATAAATACTTATTGCGGATTTGGATGAGTTAAGGCTATTAAAAATACCATTAAAAGACTTTCTAGACGAAGCGTGAAATATATCTTAATCCATTTTGTTAGACTTTTTGTAGTTTCGATAGATGTTAAGAAATCGGTGATTTAATAGATACTAATGAATTTGTATTAATTAAAATAATACTTCTATGATATTAGGGATATGTTGAGTATAATTGAGGCATTGTTTAAGGTTTTAAACATAGTCGCCTTGATGTCTTTTATTTTATGATTATCATTGCCATTTTGACCTCACAATACAAGTTAAAGGGCAGTGTGCAACGAAGCGCTAGCTAAGGTTATAATGGCTATTGACATGAACCTCAAGATAACCTTGATTTTTATTTCCAATTAAAGTCCTTGAGCAAAATATACACCTTTTAGTTATTTATAATGAGAAGAAAACATCTGCAATAGTCGATTATCACATCTTTATTTTGATATTATTCTTTTTTAAATTAATTGACACAATAATTAGGTTTTAGTAACCTTATTCAAGTGGTGGTAATAAAAATGGGGTGAGAAAAAAGTCAAATAAATTTAAGTACACAGTCTAGAATATAAACATTATTTATTCTATTCAATAACATTATTAAGAAAGCAAACAACAACTATAAAAGATCTTAAAATAATACCGGAACAATGGCGAGATCTATAATTTAAATAAAAAAGAGATTTGATTATCCTTTGAGTCAATTTGATTTTATTGAACGGTAGCATTTGTTTGATCAGACACTGCTTCTGAATTATTCAGCATGTAACCCTCAGTAGATTGCAAATCTTGTTGAGCAGTCAATGATGGATCGTCAAATTTGGGAATCCCATGAGTGTTGTCTTGTTGGGGTGTTTCTTTGCGAACAAATTCCTCATACTGGACTATTTCTGAAGCCGCTTTTCTAAGAAACAAATTCTTCAGTTCCCCCAAAGAATTTACTCGTTCCATTTGCAAGGAATTAACGTGCTTAACCAATTCTCTGATCTTCTCTTCGTGAGAATGAACAGAAAACTTTAATGTACGAATTTCATTCTCGTAATTAATCTGAAGTTTCTGATTTTCCATTTGCAAATCATTGATAACATTATTGAGAGAATCGAAGAAGTGATTTGCCTCGCTCAAACTATTCTTGGTGAGTTGCTTAGTTCCATGTTGTTGAAGGATACTATCCATGCTTGCCAAAATTTGAGGATTGCTGAATTGGACATTTTCATGAGTCATCTGTTTCATATTTGGAGTGATATTGAAAGTTTTGGTGTCAGCTAGGCTAGCTTTAGCGTATTTACCAAGAGGTTTGTAAACAAAGACATTTGTCTTATCCATGTTTACGGATGGTCTCGTAGGATATCCTGAATTACCTTCGTATTGTTGAATTGGCGAACAGCAGTAAAGATCTTTATTAGGCTCAGAGAATAAATCGTTGCATCCAATCATCTGCTTCGGAGGTCTTCCTCTTCTTCCAGGGGTTGGTTTTGGTTTGGCAGCTGTGACTGTAAAAACAGGATTAAAGTATGTTTAATAAAAATATTGAAAAATTTAAGTTAACGGGTCAGAGAGAAGATTAGACAACAATCACGGAAACGAAAGCAGTAACAAACCTTAGTTAATGCTTTTTGGCCGTTTCTAGTTATGCGATAAGTATGCATCATGCAAATTTAAACTTTAAAATTAATTTATTCAACATACCTGAAGTTCTACGAACTTTCTTTTCTGGCTCTTCGGGATATTCTCCGAGCTCCTTTTTGTCTATAAGATTCTTCCAATTGTCTTGAGATCTTTTGGCAGCGGTGCGTTTTCCTCTTGGTACCCCGACAGTTTCGGTAATAGCTGGTAGTTGTTCTACTACGGTCGAACGAGGAGGTTCTTCGGTCGAGGCAATAGTATGTTGCACGACTGTTTGTTCGGCGAAAGATTCTGTACCCACACTTGATTCTTCACCAACATGTGATTGCTCCGTGACAATTACGGGTTCCATTGTACCTGCGATTGATAGTCTAAAAATTATTGGTTCAAATCATAAACTAAAATAATTAACTGGTATTGACCACGTTTACGAAAAACAAAGTAATATTCAAATTAATATATTAAACAAAAACATATAATTAAAAGTATGTGAGCATATTAGGAACACATGCAACCTTTCTCAATTCTTTATGACCACTTTTCTTGTCTACACATAAAGACGTTGAGGAAGGTGCCAGATAATTACCATCTTGACCTAAAGCTTGAATAACTCCAAAAACAGGTTCCGTCATTTCCAAAATATACGGGTTATTAATGGTAGCTAATTGCAAAATCTTGGCTGAAACGATATCTCCTGGTTGGATGCATTGAGGAAGTGTTTCCAACACAGCTTCCCGGCTTCCTAAGTTTTCTTTGCGGATGATCGCCATCAAGGGAGCTTTCAACACCAAGTCGTTGATGCACAAAATGATGACTCTACCATAGGCCTGTGAAATGTACGATACCCTCCCCGTAACCATATCACCAACGGCGGGTCCTCTTGCTACAGAGCACATCTTTGATGGCAAATTAGGATCACGTACCTCAAATATCAGCTCATACTTTCCTTTATTCTAAAGAAATAATAAAATTAAGTTAGTCCAAAAAATAACTTACAACCGTGTCTTCTTCTTGCGACGTATATACAAGACCCATCAACGATGATCGGATCAATCCATTACTTTCGTAACAACCTGGACCAGCTTTATGGTAATTGGAAGCAGCAATTATAACCTCCCCAACAACAACTTTCCTATCTGTAAAAGTGTTCTTGATATCATCAAGATTGGATGGATTTAAACCAGACTGCATATTATTTGTAATTTAAAAAGAAATATTTGTATTTTAAATGATAAATGCTGTGGAGAGACGTCATCTACCAAATGTGTCTTTTCCGTCTGAGATGTCGGCAAACAAATTATTGTACAACGTTCTCTTACATAAATTTGGCTGTTTGATAAGTAAGAATGCCAGCTTCTGTAAAGTTTACTAGTTTAAATGATGATCCATATGGCTCTTATCAGGCCTATTTTCTTGAGGTAAGTATTTATTTTGTTGTTAATTAAAGTATTTCAAAATGGCAGGTTGACGATTATCTATTTTTGTTGGATTGTGGGTGGGATAATCGTTTTGATATGAAATACATTGACCTCATCAAAGCTAGAGCAGACAAAATCTCAGCAATCCTCATTTCCTACCAAGATATCGCGCACATCGGAGCACTGCCGTACCTCATGACAAAGTGCAATTTAACTTGCCCAGTCTATGCAACAGTTCCTGTCTGCAAGATGGGTTTGATGTTCTTATACGATTGGCTAGCAAGTCACAAGTCTGTTTCCGATTTCAACTTATTCGAACTCGAAGACATCGATGCAACCTTCGAAAGAATTATGCCTGTCAAATATTCCCAAATAATTACGCTTGATGTTGATAAATGGCTGAGTGTCCAAGCTTTACCAGCTGGACATATGATTGGTGGTGCTTATTGGAAAATCTCTCGAATGGGAGATGAAGATATTGTTTATGCTGTTGATTTTAATAATAAAAAAGATACACACTTAAATAAAGCGAATTTCACTAATATCATTAGACCACATATCTTGATAACTGACGCTATTTGTGCTGACCAACAGCATGTCCGTAAAAAGGATCGAGATAGTGTTATGATTCAGAAAAGTTTGACAACTTTAAAAGATGGTGGTGATATTTTGGTAAATGTAGATTCTGCTGGACGTTTGCTGGAACTCACTCACTTGTTTAATGATATTTGGGCGAAGGATAAGAAACAATTTGGAGGGTTTGCATTAGTTGTCTTAACAAATGTTGCGTCAACTGTCATGGAAACAGCTTCTAATTACATCGAGTGGATGTCTGAGAGAATGATTAAAGAATTCGATGCAGGAAATAGCCCGTTTCAATATGACAATGTGCAATTATGTCATTGTGTGGATGAAGTTATGGACATCATCCAGCCAAAGTTGATTTTAGTTAGTGGATTTGATATGGAAGTTGGTTATGGCCGGGAATTGTTCTATGAGTTTTCTCAAAGCCCCAAGAATATGATTATCCTAACCGCAAGAAGTCATGACAAGACGTTGGCAGGGAAATTGTATAGAATTGCTGAAGCGACCGATTATTCAGTTAATAGAAGCTTGGAAATTGACATGAAACTACGTGTCCATTTGGAAGGAAAAGACCTAGAAGCTTACCAAGCTAAGAAAATGGATTCTGACGCGGAAGAAGCTAGAAAAAAAGCGGAAGTTGAAAGGAGAAAGCAGCAATTAAAAGAGGATGAAGAAGAAGGGCAGGGTATGATGGAAGAGAACGAGTCTGACCAAGAAGACTTCTTGGAAGTTGGTAACATTATCAAATGTTTAGCAAAGGAAGAGCTAGATACAAGGACGATGGGTGGACTTACAAAAATGGAGTTAGAAGGAGCAGCAACACTAATGGATGTGGACGAAGAAGCAGGAGAAGAAGATTATTCCGATTTAATCTTTCCTCTTGGTACTCGAAATGACGAGGGAGAAATGATCAGATATTTGCCGCTAAAGAGATATGACCAGGGCTGGGACCAATATGGAGAGATTATCCATGCCGAAGAGATTATTGGAATGGACCCTTATCGTAAGACCTTCGTTATTCAAAGTGCCGAAGAAGGGGAGGAAGAGGAGGTAGTTGTTGCTGAAGCTCAACAACAATGGCCGTGGGAAGATGTGCCAACCAAATGTATTAATCAGTCTACGGTCGTTGATGTCCAATGTCAAGTTGAATTCTTTGATTTTGAGGCTAGAACTGACGGTGAATCTTTGCGGAAAATCATCAAGCAAATTAATCCTAAGAATTTGATTATTGTAAATGGATATGATTCTGCTATTCAAAAGTTAATTTCACACTGCAAGAACCAAGTAGGAATAGAAGGGCAAACAGTTCATGTCACTTGTGGCAAAGCCGCTGATATTCCATTCGAAAGCAAAGGATCCTTCATTTCGTTGAGCAATCAGTTATTAAAAACAATTGATATGAAGCAAAGCAACGGACATGAATGGGCTTGGGTTTCTGGTAGACTTCAAAGCAAAGGCCAATTGCACGCTCAAGAGAATGAAGATGGTATGGAAGAAGATACCGAAAATCTAGAACAAAAATTAGTTCTGTGTCCAATTGAAGATGAAGAAATCGAAAGGCATGACGTGATATATCTGAACGAATACAAACTAAGTGATATCAAGCAAAGATTCACAGAAGCTGGTTTCGTTGCCAATATTACTCATGATCCCGTCCGAGGAGTCAATTTTTTGCACATCAATGGAATGGCGATTATTTTTAAAGACGTTTCTGGATCTATCAGGATTGAAGGTGAATTTAGTGATGAGTATTTCGGGATCAGAGAAACGTTATACTCGATGTTTGCGATTATCTAATTGGATGTCTTAATAATTATTTTTGTTTAATTTCTTATTACAATAAAGTATGTATTACATTAAAGAATTTTATCTCTGTATCATATTATTAGATGCTTTAAACTTAATTATTTTATGTAAATCAACTATAATTAAAATGTTTTTCAAACTTATTTTTGATTGCAACACATTCAGGGAAGGATAATATTGGATACTATGCGTGTAGGACACAAAGCATTAAACTTTATCTTCCAAATGAAAATATTTGCTCATGCTGTAGGCATAAAGAATCATTTACATCATATTTAGTCAAATATACATACTTTTAACAAAATTTTATATTGCACTAATTGTAAACCGACAAATGATTTGAAATTGTCGCCCAATGATTGACCATGTTTTCAAAGAAGAAGTTATACCAATCCATCGAGTTTTTATAATTAATATTTGTATTTAATAATAAATAGATGTGTTCCTAATAAATTAAATAAATATAGTTAATTTGTTTTTAGAGTACTTTATGATGTATATTTAATAATTTATTTGAATATAAATAGGTCATAATAAATCAGCAAAATAATCAAGTCCTTGTCCTAGATCCCATATGCCAGTTCCAAAACCTTTGCTTGCTGCATAATCTAGCCGTATCTTGATGGATTTTTCAGAAGGGAAATAAATCATTTGGTTATTTTCTCTACTTATCCAATTATCTTCCTTAGCAATATCATTCCATTCATTCTTAAAGCTCTTATCTGTCATATACTTTTCAAAATCATGCCCCAAAATCGGCTTTACTTCACTTTGAGAATAGAAAGTACCATAGAAATTCATTCCTAATATTAATTTGGGACTTAGTTCAGCATTCTTTTTACCAATAAGATACTCGACATTTTCGGAAATCCAGTAAATAGGAGCCATAGACATCTGAACATTAAAATCATATGTCATTAAATTAACGTAATCAACTGCTTTAGCCATTCTCGCAAATTGACCTTGACTGTAATAATTAGAGGACTTTAAATTCGCTTTCTTGCCAGACCTATTTTCTTCTCCATAGATTACTGGAGTTAATGGAAGAATAATTTGAAGATCTTTAGCTTTTAGTATACTACTCCACATTTCAATTACATTTATTGTTTCTTCAACAACATTTTCTTGCATTATCATTAATGATTGCAAAAAAATTTCAAGTGTAATTCCGTCAAACTTATTTCGAATACTAAAATCTACTATTTCTGCTCCACATATTCTTTGCAATTTATCACTTTTCAAAAGAAGACTCCAGTCTTTTTTGTCCCATTTTTCAACAATAAACCGAGGAACAATTTTAATTTTTGAATTTCCCTTTTTAACGTCTTCAATCCACTTATGATCAATGTCGTGATAGCCCTGAATTTCACATACATGTTCCTTGTTCCCAACTATTTGGAGCCAAACCGGAACTATATGACTAAATTTTGATGATTTCTCTTTTGCAATGTCATACCCTTTACTATTCCAAGGAGTTACATATCCCAGACTTAATAATCCCTTTGACTCATTTGCTGGAATTTTGTCAAACAAAGAAGTTATTTCTGATTGATAATAGTAGATTAAAATTGCACTTAAAGTCACAAGGGCAATTTGTCTTATCATGCTATAATCAAATTAGTACATTCTTCATAAACCAAAAGATAATAATTATGGCAATCCAAGTAAAAAAGAAGACCAATTAAAGAACATTTTTATTTAAAATAAAATAAATACAATTACAATACAAAAGATAAACTTTTATACATGAGATAAACCCTTTATTGATATGTGTTAAAGACTTCCTAAGAAAATACTAATTGATCAATATTCCGTAAAGAAGAAGCTTAAATAAGATTATTAAAACTTACGTGCTTCTAAATTTTTCGATAAGACATTTTAGTATCGAGATATTTATGTTGTAAATGACACTAAAATAGCAAAATTTAATTATGGAGCTTATTTACATACGTTTTCACGATACTCGCAACTTCCTTTATTAAAATAAGCGCAATAGCCGGTTTCTCTCGAGTATTTTGCATGTATATATTCGTATGGGCAAATTTTGAAATCACACTGTTTATTAAGGTACCTTTGGCAGATTGGCTTTTGCTGGAAGTATAAAGGATGTGTTTTGTTACAATGTTCATCAAAACAATTTCCTTTAATTTCTTCCATGCAAATTTTTGTGAATAAGTGATTATGGGTTCCAGCATGGCGGTATGTGCAGAAGATGCCTTTATTACACTTGTTACCATAGTAAAAGTGCGAGCAATCAGAATGAATTAGCTTTATGCCGCTGGAATCTGTTTCAGGGTAATTTTTTTTCCCATTAAATTTACTTCTTTTCTCGTAGAAGTTTGTACCCTGGAAATAGAAGAGAAATTGATCTAAAAAGAGTTATTAGATTGGTGGACCCACATCGTCACTTGAATTGTTGTGGTTATCTTTTTTTGCAGGGCCAGGATACGTCCGTTTGGGAGCATTCGCATCTGGCCGGTACTTTTTGTACTCTTCAGTTAACTCTAAATCATACCCATGATAGGGTGGTAATTTTAACGTATCAATCATGCTATAAAAATAATTATTTTGATTAGTCATTTGAAACAAAAGTGGCAAATTAATATTCAAAAAATAGGCATATGAAGCTCGAAAATTTAATAAGTAAGTAAACAAAAGAATGGGCGCACTTCCAAAAGCATGATAACATATTTCTTTTCGAGACTTCTCATATGATCAACAGTTGGTGTTGTAGACTTAATTATTTGAACTCAAATAGTAATTACATTAATGAGCAGATCAGAATCAATGTAAAAAATTAGAAAAGTCATAAAAAGCTGTTTTAAAAAAAATGATTTTTTGATCTCAGGAATTAGCTAGTTAAACCGGTAATTGGAGAGATTAACAAAGAAATTGTGAATGTACTATCTATCACTTATCAAAATAAGCTATGTAGACTAAGCAACATTTCCGTTTAGAAGAATTAAAGAGTTTAGTAAATATTATATACACAAAAAAGGTTTATTTATCTTATCTAAGGTGATCTCATTGTTGACATAAATAAATAAAATAAGAAAGAACTTTATAAAACTTTATTAGAACTTAAACTCTTTTTAATAAGAACGTATGTTTTTTACGAAAATAGTCAAGTGCACAGATATTCATTTTTACGCTTTCAAACCACTTATCTCAAAGTAAAACAAACATAGCACCTCCAGTATATTTTTGTCAGCATGATAGGTGTAATTTATTATGCTGCTGCTAAAACTGGTCAAATTTCTTTGATTTGAATCATTTCGTCAATTCCGGATGGACTTTTTCAATAATCTAATATCACTTTGTAGTTAAATTGTAAATACGAAGTATGCTTTGGCTGCGCAATCATTTTTCTCTTAATCAGCTTTTGCTTATATTTAGGAAGTTGGTGTGTCTTTATTATTGGTCACTTCTTAATTTTCATTATAGCTTTTAAATATTACCACTTCCGTTCGCACCTTTTAATATCCGAGAAGAGGCGGTTGGCGATTACGTTTATAAATTAGGTAATTTACTCTCTCATGCCACACATTTTATTTTAGATAATGGAAGTTGTTGAGGAAGAAACCAATTTACAAGATTCACTCCCTACTAAATGTCGAAATTTGACCTACCATTCATCTTCCTCCTTAACATCTCCTAGAACTGACAATTCATCGGCAAATCTTTATGTGGATGAATGGGCTATTAATGACAAATGGGTAGATTCCGAGAATGCTCACGATCATTTCGTCTCCTGTCTAACATGTCTTTATGCTCTATTAGCTATCGTCTACTCTATCGTTCAAGAAACCGTAAATAGAAGCCACAACAGTCCTAATTGGCAAGGTGAAATGGTTAGTTACATACTTACAACATTTTACTTTATTCAATTTCCAGATACTTTATAGTTTGATGTATGGTCTAGGAATAATTTTCTTAGGCTATTGTTATTTGTTCATCATTTATGTGGGTTGGTACAATTGTATAGTGAAGTTTTTATTTCTCAGAGAATTCATAACTAGACAATCTTATGAGGTAAGGGACTCTAACATTTCAATTAAATTTTTTTGTAGAATCATAAGATGCAGAAAGCAAGTCATCACGGGTGAATCTTTTCCTTAATGACCTTGACTAATTGTATTTTCATTTTAGGTAAATTTAAACACACAAAGATAATGCATATGGCAGCATTTATTGAAAAGGACAAAATAGTACAATTTGACAATAATATTAAACAAAATACTTCCAAGAACTACAGATTTTGTTGAGGGTGATATTTAAGATCCTCTTAACAGTTTCGGGGTGTTCCTTCCACATCACATCGTTAAATTGATCCGATGCATCGATGTTTGTCAAGACGTCTTGAAGGTCCTTAGTAACTGAGTATTCGAAAGCACGGCATTCATTACTTGTCAATCCATCCAGATGGAAAGCTACGAATTGTCTCGTATCACTCCAGATATCCATAATACGCGTCTCTTTGTCATTCAAAGGAATAAATCTTGCATAGTAAAGCTTGGCATATGATAAATGCCACGATGTCTTTTTTCCGCATTGTTGGAAACGCCGCAATAAAATATTGAGTTTTCAAATTCTTCAAAAGACAATTCTTTAGGATCCACCCCAGCAAGCAAGTCAAGCAAAAGTAGGTAGATTGTTTTTCCTTTGCTATATTTTGAGATTTAGTCGTTTTCAAATCAGGCACTAGTTTTTCCATAAATCAAAATCAGTCATATTCTTTTCTTTTTTTAAAGCCTCCCTAATATCACTTCTCGATTTGGCACATACTCTATTTTTAAATGGAATGAATAATCACAAAAAACATTGAATGTTGTGCCAAATGTAGATTCCCTTCTGTATAGCACATGATGGTCTGAGTGGACTCCACAATAAAAGCACCAGCCTGGAGTCTAGACGATATCTTCATTCTCCTCATTAAAGACTTGTTCTAAAATGTCAACTACAAATTGTCCGAAGTCGGGATTTTGTCCCATCTCTGCTACTAAATTTAATTTCATTCTGCTTATGTGCGCTGTTCCCCACAAGTAACATGCTACAACTTGTTCCTATGATGCGATACAAAATAAGACAAATCATCATTTCCAAACAACAATACTGACAAAACATTGACAGTAACTAAACTTTTGAATTTCTTCCAATCCTCCTCTAATTGACATTTACCCTGAATTATTGAACTTCTACCAAGACATCATACCTCCTTTATTTTTATTGTAGTTTCCTTCACCTTTAACTGGTTTGACGAGATGTTTAATTAATAAAGGATTGTACAATCAAGCAGACGTGAATGTAGTTGTTAGGCCAGGAGTTTTTCTAAAAGCGTAATCGGGCAGACTCGATCTAGCAAGGAACATTTCATTACAGATTGTTATAAGAACGCCATATTCTTGCACTTTTTCAAAGAAGTAATTATGATATTTCAATCATCAGCCCCGTAACGTGCAGTAATGGGACCTTTCTTTGCATCTAACTTCTCTAAGAAATCATCTACTGCTAACTGGTGTTCTTCCTTAAGAATCAATTGAGACGGATCCAATGTGAATATTCTTGAAAAAGCCTGACTGAATCCTTCTACGTCTGCGACATTGATGATTATATTTGATTTTTGCCAATTTACCTTCTCCACCATTTTCTGGCCTTATTGCAGAGCTTCTTCTTAATGGAGCACTTCCAATTAAATAGCTTATCTTGTCGAGGGCACTGTCGCCGTTGGGATCGTTATTTTGACGCTCAACTTTTCAGTTACTGAAAGAAGGGACGTGGAATGTGTATTTATCATTCAAATTTATTTTCTAATATCATTAAAAAGTTTTTACGTTATACTAATGCTTGATTTTTATAGGGAAGGTGCGTCGTTGTATCTGAGATTAGGCGTCTTGTGCTTTGGAAGTGCAGGTGTTGTGTTATTTGGATTGGAGATTTTGCTTTGTTTTACTTGTGATCAATGTTTGGTTCATAATATGGTCAATTTGTTTTTGGCTTCCTTTTTTACCTTCTTGCAAATGCACTTTATCTTTTGTAATTCGAAAGTTATTATTACGAAGCATCGGAGTATTTCGAAAATAGTGTTTATGCACCTCTTGGCGGTAAATGTATGGACGTGGTTCAGATTTATATTGGCTAAGAACTCAGGCAAGTTGTCTCTTTCAAAAGAAACGGTAAATGAATTAATAGAAAATTTAATGCCGGCAGCAATTGATTTATTAGAAAGCAATACATACAATGACAATACGACTGCTTTTTTTAATGGCAATTCGACTTTATCTGATAACACGACTTCACTGCTCAAAGGAAACGAAACTGAAGTCTTCAATCTGATTCCATCTTCCTTGTCAGCAGTAAAATTCAAATCGTACCCAAATAAAAATGTCCTCGGCAAAATAACGGCTTACCAATATTTCGGTGACTTCACCACTTTCATCATAACCTGCATAATCGAATATTCCATCGTCGGAGCGGGTGTAATGTTCGTAATCTGGAAAACAATCCACGAAAATTCCTCACTAAACAACAAAAAAACTACCGACCGAAAAAATCGCATCAAAATAGATTGCTCAAATACATCGATTGGTTTATTTGGAGGATTAATATTTATGATATGTTGTTTCGTTTCTGTGTTGATGTATTGTGTCTTTTACCAGCAACATAAGAATGAACATGCTATAACGGTCTTTAGGGTCTCTGATTTAGGTCTGTTTTCAGTTACTTTAATTTGTGTGTCAATAGGCTTGTTGCGGATGAAGAAATTAAACTATCATAAGTGTGAAAGATCAAATGCGGAGTTTTTGGATGATATTTTATTGGGAATAGGCTTGATTGGGGAGCAAATTCATTGTTGCATTGGAATTGTCGTGTGGATATCGAATTTATACAATAATGTAAAGAATGATTTTAATGTTCTGGCAATTAGTGTATTTATCACGAGGTTAATAGAATCAACTTTGCAAGCTCTTTTCATTTTGATTGGTTCGAGATTGAAGATGAAATCCGAAGAAGCAAAAATGACTAAATCAGGGAAGCAATGTGTGACATTTTTGCTGATTGCAAATTTCAGTTTGTTCTGTTTCCACACTCTTTTTCATACTCTTGACATGAAATGTATTTTTGGAGAAGACGTAGAAGATACCAGTGTAAAAAATTACATGATGCTAGTTTATGCCGTTGCCCCACTCGTTATCTTCTACAGATTCCATTCAAGTGTATGTTTGGCAGAAATATGGAAACATTGTTATTCTATCAAAGATGACTCCTCTAATAATCACCACTCATCCAAGTCTCCATCTCAAAAATCCGAAACCACAACGATAAGTGCAATAGATATGTTCTAATTGATTAAACCAACCTCAATAATTAACTATTTTTTCTGTATATAAGTATTTGTATAAAATTGAAGTGTTGATTTTTGATTTTTTGGATCATAATTTTGTTCAAGTCATAAATGTTAAAGCGTTAAATAATTGTCAAACAATTATCTGATAATGTCTAAGAAACATGAAAATTGCTATTCAAATAAGGGTGGTTATTTTATTAAAAGTCAAACAATAAGTCTTTTGAGATTGAGAATGGAGTATTATTAGATAAGAATGAAGTATGTGTTATATAAAGTAGTTATAATAGTGCATTAAAGTTATTCTTACGTCTATTGTATATTTTAAAAGGTTTTCGTATAATGAGTGAATTCAATACGCGAGGTGTTGATGTCGAGATGAATGATGCTATTGACATCGAGAATGACGAAAATGGCAATTCCTCAATCCATACCAGTGAAGTAATTAATAGTGAGGTTGATGAAGCTATTAATGATAATGTGGTGACATTGGCTGAACCGATGTCGAGATGGAGCAGCAGTATCACATTAACAAAATACTTGGAAGAAAATATAGATGCAGTGTAAGTTTACAATTCAATTATTCTAATAATAAATTTAGCGAACATGGTTATTCAGTTCTGGCCGGTTTGTATGCAATAACACTAATTATTTTCGCATTCTCACTAGAAATATTATCAGTGCAAGTAAATATTCGCTGGACAGCACCAATCATTTTTGCGACTTGCATGCATTGTGTTGCAATTGCTTATTTTCTATTTTCCAATTTATTTATAATCTACCCGCAGTGGTGGAATTACAGTTTAAGTATTCTCGTAGACTACTGCAAACTTGACCCAAAGATTCAAGAAAAATTAGAATTAGAAAAAGCTTCACATACAGGTATTTTTCTATCTCTCCAAACATATTCTAATGGAATTATAAAAATAGACTAAGAGAAGTGGCTTAACCAAAAATATTAAAAAATGGAACCCCATAAGTAGTTTAGTTAAAAAATAAAAATAGAGAAAAAATAGCTTATTCAAATATTTAAGTTTAAAGATGACTTCTACCAAACATTTCATTTCTCATTAAGGTTCTTTTTGTTGAATCCCCTTGTATGTACCACTAATTATGTAATCATACAATTCTTCTAATTACACAAAATGAGGGTACAGTTAGTTTGAATATACTAAAACACAATTAAATTTCACGTCCAAAAATCTTAGTCTAATTAAATTAAATGAATGAAAAGTAACTAAATATCAACTTATCGATAAAACTTCTTCTAAACTTCATTCTCTTACAGGCGAAGGTTGCGGAAGTTTTTATTTAAGATGCGGAACAGTTTTCTTCGGCACATTTGCAATTGTATTTTTTGGATTAGAATTGTATATGAGTACGAAAGAAAAGTTATATCAATCTCATTTAATCTACAATGAAGTTCTGTCTATTATATTTGTATGCTTTCAAACACATTATATATTTTGCAATTCGAAAGTTAGCTTTGACAAATTCAGATGGGTTGCACAATTTGGAGTTGCTCATTGTTTGGCTGTTAATTTGTGGAATTGGTGGAGATTTGTGTTAGGTAAATTTAGTTGTTTTAAACACATGTAATCTTTATTCTAGCAAAGCAAGGCGGGAATTCCACGGCATCATTATTAAAACATATGATCAAAAACGTGAAGTATCTAAATAAGAATGTGTCAATTGAACAAATAAAAAATAGTTCAATTGAGATCATAAGTTCAGAATCAAGTGAATCAATGGAAGATATGTTTCTCGAGCATAATGCAGTACTAACTTTTTCGAAGCAACAACCTTACCTCCCAGAGGCATTTAATTCAGAATCCACATACGATCTTTTCTACGATTTGTCAACTATCCTAATAACATGTGTTGTTGAATATTCAATCATCGGCGCAGCAATCTTTTTTGTGACATGGAAAGAATTCGAACACACGGACCGCGATGCCCCATACAAAGCTAAGCGTAAAAGCCACATCAAAATAGATTGCTCCAACAGTTTCTTCGGTTTATTCACCGGAATAGCATTTTTATCTGCTTGTTTAACTTCAATTGCTATCTACTACGTTTATTTTAGTTTTTCGAGTCCGCAAGAAGCAAATAGAATATTTCGAATAACTGCGCTTTGTTTATTTTCGGTAATTACAATATTTACTATCTATGGAATATTCACGATGAGAAAGTTGAGTTATGATTTTCATGGTAAAAGCATAGCTGGTTCACTCGATGATATTTTATTAATTGTTGGTTTATTGGGGGAATTGATTTATTCTAGTATGGGATTTATCTTATCGACAACGACTCAGGGGCATGATAGAAATTACAGTGGTGTTATGATTGCGACATTTGTACTAAGAATAGGTCAATCTTTGCTTCAGAGTTTGTATATATTCTTGGCGTGTCGATTAAAGATGAAATCAGCGGAAGCTAAGATGACTAGACCTGGCAAGCAGATGATAACTACGCTCTTGATTTCAAATATTGGCCTGTTCTTTTACAGCACTTTGGAAGGAACCAAAACTATGTTTACAGAATCAGCTATTTTTGATATTCCAACTTTCACAAGTATTCTGTATGCCGTTTCGCCTTTAGTAGTATTTTTCCGCTTTCATAGCAGTGTTTATTTTGCTGAAGTATGGAAACACTGTTACTCAACTAAGTCACACCATGGAGGATCAACGGCGATTCATTCTAGAGCGACAACTATTTCGCGGAGAGTTTCATATGCACATGATGTCTTATAAATAAATTAATAAATAAATACTAGTAAACACATATAATTAATGGTGGAACAATTTATTAGATGCAGACAAGTGTGGTATAATAATAAATATTATTATTATTTAGCTTTGAGTCTTTGGTTGTTTTCAAAGAAGACACCTCCATCCAAGCTACAATATTTTGGGCAAATTCCTCTTTCCCCCTGGGGCCCTTGTGGTCCTGGTAATCCTGGTGATCCAGGATTTCCATCATTTCCGGGGGCACCATTTGGACCATTTTCCCCGTCTGGGCCTGGAGCTCCATTGACTCCCGGAGCTCCATTGATTCCTGGTGGCCCATTGATTCCATCCCCTCCATTGGCTCCTGCTTCACCGGGGGCTCCGGGAATTGTTTCGCTTTGGGAATCTTGGCCGGGATTTCCGGGGGCTCCGTCCATTCCGGATGGACCAGGTTGTCCTATAAACATATTTATCCGCTAAATCTAGTTTACTTACCAGCTGGTCCTTTTGGTCCTGGAGATCCTGGGGAACCATTTTGACCACGTAATCCAGGACTTCCGTTTGCACCTGAATCTCCTTGAATGCCTGGACTTCCAGGAAGTCCACTAAACAATAGATTAATTAAGAAACTCTAAAAAGAAACTAACGGAACGCCGCCAGGACAAGGTCTGCAAGGAGTAACGGTCACTTGGTCGCAGACTTGAGTATTTCTCTTTCCGGGGACTCCTGGCATTCCTGGAGATCCTGGATTTCCTGGCTTCCCATCTCTTCCTCTATTACCCGGTAGTCCCTAAGCAAACCAATAAGACAAATTTAAAGAAATCAAATTACAATTTGGCCCGGAACACAACACTCCGTACAACTATCGGTCTGCCTGGCAACTCTGGTCTTATTCTGCTGTTGTGGAATCAATCTTAACACCTTAATCTCATCAAACAAATCCTCAGCTGACCCCTTACAAAACTTCAAATCATTATTCATGCCCAATTTAACGTTTGAAACATATCTATTCATCATAGGCAACGTAACACATACACTAAGAACGGCTAAAATAGCAAAAGCAATAGAAGAATAAGCTACGATGCGATATGCCTTGATGCGGTTTTCAATATCCATGGTGTTAAAATGACTTGTTTAAAATAAGTAAACTTTTTCCTTAAATACCTTTTTATGGAACTAGTTGTGTCAAACAATTAGGTGTTTCAAATAAACTGTTTATTTTAATTCAGTTTACTGTTACCTTATTAGCAGTTGTTTTTGATATTAAGTCTGTCATGAAGGTAATTGATGCAATATTAAGTCTGTTATCACAAAGGAAGTTTATTTTTTTAATTATCTAAATTGATAATGCTTTTGTTACCTGTTAAGTGCGTAAACAAATTGCGTAAAATAATAAAATATCTTAAATTACTCATTTTAAAATAAATATGTATAAGATGGGTAAGTTTGTAAATTAAATATACAACAATTTATAATTTGATTAGAAAGGATGAATGATGTCACTTCCTTAATTCTTTTAGTTATCTGCTGCGTCAGATCAGACAAATGATTCGGCACCAGCAAAACAAGTTATTTGAATGCATTCTTTGACGTATAATCTGATATTTCGTTTATTGCATAGACTTACTACGCTAATAACCTTTCCATCAATTTCGAAAACGATGAATGTACCAAAGATTGTGCAAATGAAATTAAGTAGATCATCTACTACGCCTTTATGTGAATTCTTATAAATATGGAAATAAAACAATTTTAATTTCATATAGTATGACTTCTAATTTTGTTTTATTCGTGCTGGTAGCTATACTTGCTGCTACTATTTATGCGCAATGGGATCAGCAATGGGGTGGCGGACATCACGGAGGACAAAATTGGGGTTCTAATGGACCTAATCAGTTTCAAGGTGGACAAAATTGGGGGTCGAATGGACCTAATCAGTTTCAAGGCGGACAAAATTGGGGGTCTAATAGACCTAATCAGTTTCAAGGTGGGCATCGTGATAACTTTGGTGGACGGGACAACTTCGGTGGAAGAGATAATTTCGGGGGTAGAGATAACTTCGGTGGTAGAGGCCAAGGGAGAGGAGAAGGAAGAGGGGAAGGAAGAGGAGGAAGAGGGGAAGGAAGAGGGGAAGGAAGAGGAGGAAGAGGAGAAGGAAGAGGAGAAGGAAGAGGAAACCAATTCGGAGGTAGAGGTGGAGACCAATTTGGTGGAAGAGGTGGAATTGGGTCAGCAATTGGAGGATTACTCGATAATATCGGTTAATTTATACAAAACTTTTGAAAACATTCTTTTATATTGAGAGATCTAATAAAATAATTAATTTAAATGGAACTGAAATCCTTATCTGCACTTTCTTGGGTAGAATCAGTTAAAAAAGCTGTATCGGGGATTTTCAGAAGTTCTAGTGATTTTTGGTCCTCGTTAGCTCCTAATGTTACTTCATCAAAAATACCATATTGGTTGTTAAAATCTCTTCTGATTGATTTGATGATAGGTTGGTAAATTTCGTCAGTAGCTCTCAAACCGAATAAGAAATCATTGTGATTATATTCCTTTAGCAAGACGACATTGTCGACTTTGTTGCTCGGCAGGTTTTTTAATAAATATTCTTCAACATCTTGTTTCGTGGCTAGCCAATCATATTCGGAGTAATAAATGTCTATAGGTACATCTATATTCTTCAAGGAATACTGATTAGGATGGATAGACCCATATTTTCGCAAATTCATGAAAGTTCCATAGTCAAAAGATTGATACTTATGTAATTTGACCATCTGTGCAAAATGCATAATATTTCTCAAAGAGGTCCCAGCTGGACTATGAGCCAAATAAATTCCAATTCGTGTCTTATTCAATTGTTGCGAGTCAGGCCCACTAACTTGAAACAAGAACTTTTCGCAAGGATTGTCTCCATGTAATCCACAAACAAATTCAGTAAGTGTTCGAGAAAATATTGTATTAGGCATAAACTCACTTTCTCCCATTACTAAGAGCATTAATTCTAATTGAGGATATAATTCACCACCAAATTTGGCAAATAAACCTTTCACATGTGCCATGGTGACAACCGGTGCCAGAGCGTACATTTTGTGAATTTTCTTTCCGAAGGCAGAATCAGAACCTAATTTAGTGAACATTGTCAGAGCTCCTTGGGAATGACCTGCAATGTTCAAATAAATTAATGTAAAACTTGTTTATTAACGTAATAAATGCGTGTATTAATGTCTGTTTTTAAATTAATAAAAACCTTACCTATATAGTGAACTTTCTTAACTCTAGTTATTTCCAGTACTTTGTCAATCATTGCCGGTAAATCATATTTGGCCATTTGATCCCACGTAAACTGCCAATACTTGTCAAGATCCAAATTTTTATTGACATGTTTCTTCGAATACGTATTTCCTCTAAAATTACCCATAAAAACATCAAATCCACTATCAGCCATAATAAAAGCCAAAGACTGATTTGGACGGTTAAGTACCCAAACTGAACTTGTGCATAAAAGTCCATGTTGTAAAAACACAACGGGCTTTTTTTTGTTAGTTGGGAAATTTGCTTTGCCATGAGGAATTCTGTGTATTTCTAAGATGTATCCATCAGCCGTTGTTGTTTTGTATTTCTCGGCTGGATAACCCCAATGTCTAATTATTTCTAACTAAAATTGGGTAGATGTAAAAGTGCATAAGGATAGGAAGTAGTTTACAGTCGTCATGTCAGCTTCGGGATCCCCAGCATAATTGGTAGTTAAATTTTCAAATTGAAGTGTAGGAAAGGTAACATTAGTAGGAGCAAAATTAACAGTAGGAAAAGTAACAGTTTCAGTCTTTATTGTGGGAAAAGTGATGTCAAAGCCTTTAAAGGGAGGAAATGTGACTGGCTGGTGTCTTTCCATATTATTAATAGGAAAAATAGACAAAGGAGACATTTTGAGGGGCGAAATTGGTAAAACTTGAAAGTTGTTTTTAAAAGGAGGAAACGTAAACTGTTGCTGAGCACATATTAAGTTAATAAATATCAAAATCAATTTGAAATAAAGCATTATATCTGTTATATACAATTAATGGAACTTCTCAAAATTGCGGTTAGAAATAGACAGGTCACATTAAATGAAAACAGTTTATAAATTGGTTAATATATTAGTTAATAAATAGTAAATGAGGTCAAGGAAATAATATTACCAAAATATTTAAGACAACAGACACGCAATTAAATGCATAATTAGGTATTTGTATATGTAATTGTTTAAATGATTTTTACAAGCTGAGGATATCAAATTTCAAATATTTATTTAATCTTCCATATAAATTAGATTAAACTTGAATGCAATTTTAATTACAGGTTTCATTGACCATGTGTTCAGAAGTGTTGAATAGCGGATATAGGTCTTTTGTTATTGGAAGTAATGAAATTATGGACAAGATGTCAGTAATGTTCACTAATCTGTAGAATTAGAAGTGGAGATAAAAACAAGGCATGAGCTTTTATTAAGACATTGCCGACACCATTTCTTTCTTTGATTCAATTGAAATGAGACAATTGTGTATGTGTATCATGGCTTTAATGTCAACAGTTATTACACTACCAACCAGCTGCCCTCTAATTTTAGTTATGAGCTAATATCCTTATACGTATAGTATCATATGTATATTTATGTGTATATCTCTAAGTACTTCACATACACACATTTATCTGCATCCAGTCAATTTATAGTATCAAACTGGCCACTTAATCTATTACGGTCAATGCTCATCCAGACATTTGTTCACTTTATAATTTATATAACTCACATAATTTGTTATAATTTCATTTGGGATTTTACAATTTTGTTTTAGAATCTTATTTGTACAGTACACGAAATTATTAAAGTGCTTTTCAATAAATATTGAGAAAATTGTGGATAGTGATATACTAATCTACTAATATATTTAGTGGTATATTTAGTGGTATATTTAGTAATATATTTAGTAATATTGATGCTGATATATTGCTGGTATCCAAAAGATGTAAATGTATACATTGTTTGATTGGGCAAATTGGGTAACGGATTATAAATAAGCTTTCTGACAATAAAAGGCTAATCGAGTTTAAATGTGATAATAGCATACTATCACAAAATTCAGATGATAGTCCCATAATTCAGATAATAGCTGCAGTATTCAAGTAATAGGCACAAAATTCAAGTAACAGCCCCGAACTTCAAGTAATAGTCCCGAAATTCAAGTAATAGCCTTTCATTTTAGCTAACTTTGTTTGTAACTTTATTTGTAAGGTCTCATGAGACACTATCAATGTATTTACATTTGGATCCACTTGATTATCAATCTTACAAATACTATCTACCAATATTAACAATATCAAATACGGTATCTTCGATATCCTCTTCTTTTTTGGTAAAAATAAAAACAATTGCGATGACACCAGATGCTAATTTCCTGGAATATGACAATTATGGAGCCATTATTTATGCGATTTACCGAGTTATGAAGATAAAGATATTTTTAAATACAAGTCAATTATGTCACATAATTGGTTCTGATATTGACATCACTTTTTATGGCACGATAATAAATGAATTTGGCATGTAACAAAATAATAACCAGTCCTTGGCTTTCACTGCCTTTCAATGGCTTAAATGACTTTATAATTGTGTGACTTTTGTTTGCGTGATAATAAGTTATATGAATATTAGTCATTAATTGTAATAATATCATGGAGGTAAAATAAGTAGCAAAATGAACTGCCAAATGATTTAACACGAAATGAAGTTGATTGTTTAATTAAAGCCAATGAAGGAGAATACATCATAACTTGGAGCTACATAGTCGTAAAGTTCAGATATTTTTATCATTTTTTACCACTATCATTATAGTCCTTATCGAAATCTATAAAAGGAAGGGCCAACCCTAAGGATAATAATTGAATTTTGCCTCACCAACCAGTCATAGGGCAGACATCTGGCAAAGGCTTTGTCAATAGTGGCAATACTGGGAGGGAGTTAAAGATACTTTATCAAACGCACCACACCAAGTCATTCACAAGCTTTGCTTCCTAAAGAACTTTCATTTATATAATCTCCTACTGTATTATTAATCTTTATATTGAGATGGAATCTTTGCTGGGATCAAAAAACACGTCTACTACACCCGAAGCTATCGAAAATTGTAAGTATTTTAAACAAAACATGTTGCATCTATTTTGTTCTCAAGAAAAGGTTTAATTAAATGGGCTTTAAAAGATTATTTCAAGAGACCCGTCAAAGGGCATCTTTTAATTACGCAAAGTAGTTAACCTTTTTGTAATTAAAATGCAGCTAGTTTAAGTAAGTGTGCCATTTTGTACCTACCAGAGATATCACTTACATTCGAGTTAACTAGTTCGAAGTCAATGAGAGATCATTTAAAAGGAAATGAACGGTTTTTACATAGATAAACGTTTATTCCAAGTAAGTTGGATAGTTCATTAAAATACAAATTGTAGGGCCAATGATTATATTTATAATTATTTATACTTCAACAGCATAAAGTTACAAATAATTGTATTTTGCCATTAAATAAAGTAATTGTTAAAGTACGAAGAATTGTAAGTAAATAATTTAAAAGAATCAAGTTGTACGTCATTTAAAATAATAAATTAAGCAATTCGAAGGAATATATCAGATATATTTAAATAGGTATAGCTTTAAGTCACGGAATAATATTTACCGCAATTAAAGTGCTTGTACTAAGGAATTAAAAATATATTTTTATAGCTATAGTAAAAGAAGAGATGATTGAAAACAAAGAAGAACTAGGTTCAGAATCATCTACAGATTCTGAAGAAACCTTGCAAAAATCCTTTCCCGCTTTAAATCAAGCTTTTAACTTTGCAACACTCGGAAATCCATACGCGGCAAATTTTTTCTTACCGCACCAAATTCTTCACCCCACTTATATGCCCAATTTGGCAGCAATGACAGCAGCAATGAACGCAATCGGAAACAATGAAATACACGCTTCAAAAGATCCATCGCCCTTTTCGACAGTTTGTTCAGATATGTTTGAGAGTAAATCATCAGCTCATTCCAACTACTCAAGATCCCCTCTAAATAAATCTGCTACGACTACATGTGTTGTTTGTGGAGATGTTTCAAGTGGAAGGTAAGTTAAACGCTAAATTATAAATAATGAGTCTCTGCTTTTAGACATTATGGAGCATATGCATGCAATGGATGTAGTTCATTTATGAAAAGAAGGTAATTTGAAGGGGAAATAGAAAAGTAATTTGTGCCATTTTTAGTGTCAGAAGAAGAATTATTTATCGTTGCCAAGCAGGGAGTGGTAATTGCGTGGTTGACAAAGCTCATGTGAGTATGATATGTTTTTGGAGTTAATAAAAAAGTAATTTATTTAGAGAAACCAGTGTCAGGCCTGCCGACTAAAAAAATGCTTTGTTCAGGGAATGAATAAGGATGGTTTGTTTTAAATGAAATTAGGCATAATTTATTAAATTGTTTTAGCGGTACAAAATGAAAGACAGCCTCGTCATATGGCGACAATTAAAAATTCGATAGAAGGTGACAGGAATAAGTTATTCAGGTAGGAACTATTTTGTTATCATTTAAATTACCCAATTATTAAGTGACTTTGTCGAAAATGCCAAAGCCAGCACGGCAGAACAAACAAACAGCCAATTTCCCGTTGAGAGTAGTACAACTGAAGGATCTTCGGAAACGAGTGAGTTATCAGCTAGAATTCTCTATATGGCCATAAAATGGGCAAAAAGCCTGCCCTCATTCAGTCAATTAAATGCTAATGATCAAATAGTTTTATTAAAAGCAAATTGGAGTGATTTGTTTATTCTGTCGGCATTACAATTTGCATCTGCCATGGATAGATTTCCACTTTGTCAAGAATCTATCGTTGAAGATATTCAAAGAGTCAATGACCATAATTATATTTCATTGCACGATCTATTTAAAATTGTCAAAGTGGACAATATAGATCAAGGAGAATTTGCTTGTCTTAAAGCACTGGTTTTATTCAGACCAGGTAAATTAATTACATATCATTAACATTTTTAATTGTTGCTTTAGAAGTAGTTGGATTAAGCGACAGAAACCAAGTCGAAGCATTGCAAGACCAAGCCCAAATAATGCTTGGACAACACACTGGAAAATGCAGTTCAAAACCAACCCGATTCGGAAAGCTTCTTCTTTTCCTACCCTTACTAAGAACTGTCGACAGATCAGCTGTAAAGAAAGAAGTGTTAGGAGTATCCTATGGATCAACATCACTAGACAACGTTATTTGTAACATTTTCAAAGATTAAAACAGCTTTTATGAAATAATTCACCTTTATTAAGTCATTTACTAATTTGATTATAAATTTATTGTAAAGAATAATGTACAATTAAGGCAAGATTAAAGGTTATATAATAAGTTAGACTACTTTATTCTATCTAAATTCCATTTCTGATTATTATCCGTTTCGTCGCATGTCACTCCTATGATACTTCCGTTTTCTAATGATAAACAAGATTTATCCTGCTTTAATAGTCCTTTTAATTTATCAATCGTCCATTTTTTGGCGTTTGAACACTTTGAAAAAATCAAAGAACCATCACTACCTAATTTCAAACACAGTGTATTTCCGGGATTTGTAATTAACTGAGTTTTTGGATTGAATGACCATTCCTGATTTCCTAAAGTATTATGACACGTATAAACTCCAGGTTTTTCTCCTTCATTTGTTTTCCCCAAAGAATCAAGACAATTGTCTCCCTTCCTCAAGTAATATCTCTCAGTGAATGGACTGACAGGAATCTTCAATTCGGGATAAACATTCTGAAGGTACCATCCAAAACTCTTACAATTCAATTTAGCACGTATGTCTAGGCGTTCTTGAATATCGCCAATTTGGACAAATTTGGCAGATGGCACACGCGCCAGATAATATTCTATAAAATTATCCATCCATACTGCAGCTGCTCTTTTTGTGTTTCTTTGGAAAACGTTGCCTGATCCTCCGGGAAAGGTGTAGGGATGTGCTTCTATAAGGAAAAATAAGCATTAATTACATAATCAGTTGCCAACTTACTTCTGAAAACATGTCCAACTCGTGAGCAAGGCGCAATTTCAACGGATCCTCCACATTGCCATGCCTTAAAACTCAATTCAAAATTTTCTCCGCCCCAGGTGCTCAATTGAGTGTCGTAAAGACCTGCAAAAGGATATGCAATTAAAAGAATATTTGCTATTTACCTAATTTTTCAAACCATTTCTTAGTAATAACGAATAAACCTCCAGCCATAATAGGACTAGAAACGGGAGCAGTGATATTCTTCCGTCTTTTTTCCCTAGCAGCTGGTTCTAAGTACTCCCACTTGAACACTAAATTCCAATCAAAGCCTCCTCGTAAATCAGCTGAAGCCGAAACATAATTGAAGTTATCCATATTAATGACGTCGATGACAGGAGCTATCACGGCAAGTGGGTTTTCATGTACTCGAGCTAATAAAGGCTCCAACCATTTTTCATTGCATTCACAATGAGAATCGAGAAACGTCAAGACAGTGGACGTTGCTATTGCCGCTCCTTTAACACGCGACCGGATTAAACCTTCTCTTTTGGTGTTTCTTATGACAATTACATTTTCAATCCCAGCTAAATCTTTTCCCGTTCCTTGATCAGCTGAAAAATCGTCTACTAATATGATTTCAGTTATTAAATGTTTGGGTGATTTTCTAAAAGCAGATATAACAGTCCTTAGCAAAGTACTTCTAGCCTCATTATGGAAAGTTATAATAATCGACGTAGGTTCCATTTGACTAGTGTCATAACTGGCAACACGACATTGTGGTTCTCTAGAATCAGGGACGCTTCTATCAAACTTAGCCGCATCAGCTGCTTCTTGGTTAAATTTATTAGCTGAATATTTATCCTCGCCTGTCTTTAAACGTCCCTTTACTAAATATTGTTCTGTGTCAAATAGTTGCCATGTCACTGTGTTATCCGGTTTTTCATGAATAATTGAATCTATTGGTGTTTTTGAATTTTCTTTATCACGGAATTCTATGTAAGGATCTTCCGCCATATTAGCAAACGTTTCTGCCAAAGACTTTTTTGTAGTAACAATAGCTTGACTGTTGTGTTTATCAGGAACCGGCAAAACTACAGCATCTGTATCAAATTTCAATATCTTAGGGTTTACATTGAATATTTGACCTTTTTTATCTGCTCCATTATTATAGATGAATAAAATAATGCAGCACACCCAAAATAAAGCAAATATTGCTAGTAGGTTTCTGGTCTTAAAAATTAGTTTGATCATGCTGTCTAAAATGAGTTGGAATCATAAATAATTTATAAAAAGCATTAAGATATGTAATGTGCAGCTGTACAAAATACTTCTATATTTCTATATTTAGTTAAATTAATAAACAATAATGTAATGGCTACGTAAATTGTTATTATTTAGTGACATAAATTTTGACATAAATTCAACACTAATTTAAAGTATAGACTAGTGCTTGTCAAATTCATCTTAAACGTTTGGTATCTATGATAAGGAATCAATGTGAAATGATGTCGTGTTAGCAAGGGATAGAATAAAGTATATGATATATCATTCGCCAATATTAAATATAAGAGCTGGATGTTTAATGTTGTTTTTTATAAGAAACATTAAACTGAAGCTCGAATAATTGTAACAATCGTTTCTAAAGAACCTTATTCAAAAAGTTTATACGAAAAAGGAGCAACTGTTCTAGTAAGACAATCCTTGATAGGGAGTTGTTTGAGACTAATGTAAATAAAGAAGTAGTAATATGATATGTTCACAATGTCACAAAAATATTTATAAAATATTGATGAAAGTTAAAAGCTTCCAAATATTTATTCCATCTTCAATAAGAGTAAGTTATGAAAATTATGAAATTTCTAAAGTTGTGTTTACAAATATTCAAATTTAGTCGTAAAAAATTGTTATTTTTGGTTGAAAAATATGATAGGAAGGAGTGAAAGGAAATTCCTAAATTGAATTTATCACTCCAAATATACACGTTTGATTGCTTTGCTTAGCAATGCTTAAAATCTTTTATATGTCCTTCAATAAAAATAAGGATGTCAAAATAAGAAAGTAGAGGAAAGTATATGAAAGTAAAAGTTGCTGGTGATGTGTCCATGTACAATAGAGAGAAAATTATCGCAGTTACAGGCCCAAATGCTTTCTTATCATTTTAACCTTTTTAATAAATACGAAAGAGCACATTTAATCATATATTTTTTGCTCCCATATTTTTGTCGCAATATGTAGTTTTAAAAGAGTTTCCATACACCTAAGATGATACACAAACTGCACTAATTATTATTACAAAGAAATGTATAAAATTAATTTCGGATTTAATAAGTTTTATAAAAAGTTTATAAGTATACACATAACAAAAAAGGTTCCTACATTAAAAGTTATAAAAATATATGCCTGTTGACGTTGTTATATGATGATGGCCAGTGTAAGAGTGACTACCATCAACAATTATTAAAGGCACATTTGAATAAAAGAATAGTTTGGTGCGGTGTAATGGACGGCCATTTGGATGTAACGAATAATGTGTAGATTGATACATAAAATAATGATATATATTTTCCTATCGAATGCTAATATTAAATTGATGAGTCAATTGATCAGTGATATTCTTGTGAATAATATTGACTTCATCTTTTGTTAGGGCACGTTCATTGCTCCGGTAGACTAGGCGATAACAATGGCTAATTTTATTTGATTTTTTGTTTTGGAATTCATCGATAAGACTGACTTGCTCGATTAAGTCGCCGCCTATGCTACGAATTACGTCAAACACGTTTGAGGTCATATCTGGGGTATTTGATCCATCTGCCAACCAAAATGATAAATCCATGAATAATTGTGGATGAGCCGAAACAGGCTTAAATGTTACATCATCTTCTGGTGTTTTGCCTTGGAATTGAGATAAAAAGCCTGAGTCTTTGGACCAAAACAGTCTAATATCTGGGATTTTGTATAATACCATCGCTAATCTTTCAAGACCTAATCCAAAGGCCCATCCAACTTTATCGCCACATCCACTATCTTGAAGTATTTTCTGTTCCATCACACCGCAACCTAAAACTTCCAGCCATTTGCCTTCGTAAAAGACCTCAAGCTCCCATGAAGGGTGAGTGAAAGGAAAGTAAGCATCTACCCATCTCGTCTGAGCGTCCTTTCCGAATAACATTCTGCATAAATTTTCAAGAGTTTCTTTTAATTTAATTTCCATTACATTTGCCGCGTCAATTGTATGACACTCTTGTTTCTGAGGGTTACGTAGTCCGTATTCAAAGGGACTCCATTTGACCGGCCCGTCGCCTGCGCCAAACAGCTCTTCGTTTGTATAAAGTCGAACACCTTCCATCTGGTGGAAACATGGGTAATGAGTTCTATCAATCTCATCTCTCCTATAAACATCCCCAACAACCAAAAAATTATCCAGCCCTTTTTTCAACAACGAAAATTGATGGGCCGAAGTATGAGCTCTTAGGCAATTATCCTTATTCACATAATATGTGTCAGCGGCTCGTCTACTAATGTGATCCTTTGGTACTAATAATGAATCAAAATTGTCAAAAGTTGACACTACACGACATTCATTTTCACACACTGTAAATGTAGGTGATCTATTTCCCGGCTTTCTATATTCTTTGTGCATGTAATTAATTATTCGTTTTTTCATCAGGTTTAACGGGTTTCCTTCCTCTAGATGCAGACTCCGATTGAAAAGGTTTTGGATTCCTGGGGAAATGTTGAATGTTTTGTCAGTGACCCATTCATTATTGTCCAGACTAAACTTAGTTTCGTCCGAATATGTTCTTAAACCGAGTAGAGACTTCATTTTAAATGTATTTAATCTTGATAAATTAGGTAAAATCCTGAGCATTTTGAATCTACAATAAGTTAAATTAAAATTAGAGAAAGGAGCTAAATGGTTTCAACTTTATATCAAACAATCTCATCTAGACATCTCTGTTGGAAGCACGTCCCTTTCTTTATTTTGGAAGTGTCTTCAGAATCAAACAACACACTAATTTGTGCAAAACTTTATTCGACACGTATTAAATCTATTTACCACTCCAATTATTAGTGCAAGAATCGTAAGGAAAGTAAAATGTTTGAAGGGATCGGGACATTAGTGTTGTTTTCGATTTCCATGTTTGTTGGAAGTTATCTAGCCGGATTAGTGCCATTAGCTTTTAAATTAAATGAGGTAAAACATGCTTCCATTATTAGTTAATCAACAATTAATTTTTATATAGACTGGCATTAGATTTATTTCCATCTTCGGCGCAGGTTTGTTGATAGGAACTGCATTGTCTGTTATTATTCCGGAAGGAATTGAAGCCTTGTATGAAGAAAAAGAGGGTAAATTTGATGTTTGCTAAGTTTATTATTTTAAATTATTGATAGAATTGCGTGGCATTGATGTTAAAAATCTTGTGACAGAAAGCATGGGGCTGAAGAATAAATTACCGGTAGATAAATTAACTGTAGATATGATTGAATCTGTAAAGAGGGTTTTCCCAGATGCAAAAAAGATTACCAAACGTGAAGTCTTCCATCAAGAAATTGACATGAACGAGAATAGAATGTGTCCCGAACATGAACATAAGCACAAAACACATGCTATTGGTTTATCACTGGTTATCGGTTTTGTGTTCATGCTCTTAGTAGACCAAGTTACACATATTGCATCGAAAATGACAGCATCGACGGGTAGACAGAAAATAACAGCAACAGTTGGGCTGGTAATTCATGCTGCTGCAGATGGAATTGCCCTTGGATCAGCTTCTTCGTTAAATAAGAATGGGATTCAATTTATTGTGTTCTTTGCTATAATGCTGCATAAAGCACCGGCAGCTTTTTCGTAAGTTCATCATCTGCGTAATAATGATAGTTGTTTAGATTGGTGTCTTTTCTATTAATGAGTAATTTGGAAAAGTTCAAAATTAAGAAGCACCTCTTGATATTTTCATTGGCTGCTCCAGTCACAGCACTGCTAACATTTGAGTTTTTAGCAGTCTTTGGAAGTGAAAACCTAGACTCAAGTGACACAACCGGAATCTTAATGTTATTTTCAGCTGGAACATTCTTATATGTAGCAACCGTCCATGTGCTACCAGAGTTACAATCAACTGCTAAAGGAAACGGGGAACTAGTAATTATTTCATCGTCATCACCAGGCCACGCACATTCAGATTCCGGGCCAAAATATTCAGGGAAAGAATTAATAGTCCTTATTACTGGAGCAATTTTACCATCGTTATTATCTTCGGGCCATTCTCATTAAGAGTAAAGTATTGAATTAATGTAAATACATCCATACACCAATAAAGTTTTATTTTTATATCAGATTATGCAACATTTTGTTTATCAATTACTTTTACGTAATTAAATTATGGTCGTAATTTGGAGTTTGAACAACTACTGAAAGTTGATTTGAGCAGCTTGGTTCCCTTTTATAACTTTATCTCCGCAAATAGTACATCAATGCTTTGACAGTTAAACAAAGTTTAATTGTGTTAACTGCCTATCTTTTATTACATTTTTAAAATCAACGCCAGCTGTCTAAATCTCCCATTGGTAAAATACGTATGATGAAAAATCCCAAAGCGAATATTTATAGCCAACACATTCATTTTGTTATTGCGAATTTCGAACTAACAAATATTGTAATATATCGTTTAGATGAAGTTTTTAAGAGAGTTGTTGTTGCTATTGGCAGTTTGTTCCGGGATAAATGCTCTTTATTTTCACATCGCAGAGGGAACCCAAAAATGTTTTATCGAAGAAATTCCTGATGAAACGATGGTGATTAGTACTTACAAAGTACAGCTTTTTGACCCAGCAACTAAGCAATATGGAGATTACCCAAATATTGGGATGCATGTCGAAGTTAAGGATGCTGATCAAAAAGTAAGTTTGATCTAATCAAATTAGATACATTGTCGGGTACTAATAATGATTACGTGTACATTTAGATTATTTTGAGCAAGTTATATACAAGTGAAGGAAGAATTACTTTTACTTCTCATACTCCTGGAGAGCATTCTATTTGCTTAATCTCAAATTCAACATCATGGTTTAGTGGAGCTCAACTTCGTGTCCATCTTGATATTCAGGTAGGAGAACATGCCCAAGATTACGAACAAGTTGCCGCAAAAGAAAAGTTAAACGAACTCCAACTCAGAGTAAGACAATTATTGGACCAAGTTGAGCAAATCACTAAAGAACAAAATTATCAACGTTACCGCGAGGAGAGATTCCGTCAGACTTCCGAATCCACAAATTCCCGTGTCTTATGGTGGGCAGCTGGCCAAACCATTGTGCTTCTGGGTGTTGGAGCATGGCAAATGCGTCATTTAAGAAAGTTCTTTGAAGTTAAAAAATTGGTTTAAGTAATGAATTTTAAGCAATCGTTAATTTATTTAAGATTTACCCAAAATTGATGTTTGAAATATGTAATAAAAATATGTGTAAAGGTCTCTTATTGTAACCACAACTATTTCTTGCTTTTCTCATATGGAGTTTTTGCTAATAAACACATCATAACATGCTAATCAGTATTATGTTTTAGGTTATGTCTGCCTTTTCGAAATTTGTCTCGGGATTGACGTCCCCTTGGTCATTGGCCTTTTCGGCTTTTGGTCTTTTTTATGGAGGGTATCAAATTGTTGATATGACTCAATCTGGTGAAAAATATGATCTTGAAGCGGATCTTGCCGGCAAAACGTATATTATCACAGGAGCAACGTCGGGTCTAGGAAAAGTTACGGCCGAGGAATTAGCTAAAAGAAATGCTCGTGTAATAATGGCATGCAGAGATCGCGAAAAGTGCATCCAAGTGCGTAGAGATATTGTTCTCAATACTAGAAACAAGCAAGTTTATTGCAGAAAGTTAGATTTGGCCGACTTCGACAGTGTCACCTCTTTTGCCAGTAAAGTCATGAAAGGTGATTTTGAGTTGGACAGAATTGATGGATTAGTAAACAATGCTGCCATAATAGAGGGCGAGAGGGTGATCCAAAAAGACGGAATTGAAAATACAATTGCCACTAATCATATGGGCGCTTTCTTACTAACTGGCTTATTATTGGGGAAACTCCTAGAACAGAATCATCCATCACGAATTGTTTTCTTGAATTCGAATGTTATCAACAAGGAATGTGAAATAGATTTTGACGATATGAATAGAGATAAAATGAAGAAGTGGGATTCCTTTAAAGTTTACAAATCAAGTAAATTAGCATCTGCTTTGTTTGCCAAGGAATTGTCGGAGAGATTAAAAGATTCCAATATTACCGTGTCGATGGTTGATCCAGGTTGGTAAAAGTTTTGTATTTGCTTATGATTAACTGTTGTTTTAGGTAGAAGTAAGACTGGCTTAGGAAATCAGTTAGATGGCCAAAAATTCTTCTTATCTAGGTGGTTGTTGAATATAGTCTCCATTTTCATGGGACAAAGACGACCAGAAAAAGCAATCAGACCTGTATTATACGCTATTGCCGATCCAGAGCTTGACAAAGTTACCGGCATTTTTGTTGACAGAGAAAGAAAAGCTCAAGAATGGGCTCAATGCACTGAAGATAAAGAATTAAGAAATCGTTTGTGGTTGACAACTGAAAAATGGACCAAATTTGCAGAACATCTTTCTCAATTGAATTTGGAAACTGGTTTCCCAGTTAATAATAGCTCCGCAGAAAATGCTTTGGCCACATTAGAAACCGTTACAAAGAAAAGAACTTGGAAGACTTTATGGTTATGGTAGGAGATTAGTTGGATAGGATTTTATAATATTTGTTATCATTTTATTAATTAGATGAAGTAGTTGAATAAACATTTTTTAAAGCTATTTGTCATTATATTTAACAGAAGGAACTTTGATTTCCATTAAAACATAAACGTTTAATTAAATTAAAAATAAACTCATAATCACATTAGAAAAACAGAAGTTCTGATTTTTTCAGTATTAAGAAAAGCTGGTTCTACTTTCCTAAGTTTTTCAAGTAAAGAATAAGCAAAATTGTCCCATTTCACTTCAGACATCATGTGCCTCGTCATGAAATTAATCATAAACTGTTGAGTAAAAGTCTTCGGTACTGGGTTTCCACGATTAAATACTGAAGTTACACTTCCTCTTGAGATTCTATATCGTTGTTGGTTGTGATTATAAAAATCAGCAAATCCTTCTCCCAAAATATTTTGAGGTTCGAATATAATTTTGACATTCGGTCCATCAGGAGCTGCAACATGAAGGCTCTCTTTAAAAGCATTGTTTATCTGGAATAATCAAAATAACACTAACTCCATTTTACAACTCACAGCTTCACGTAAATCACCATCAATTTCTTCGAGGGCAGATTCGGCATCCACACTTTGATCTTCAACTCCACAGTAAGGTTCACAGAAAGTCCATGATGCTGGAATATGACCTCTATAGGTGTATGTTACGTTACTGACGTTGGATAATTTTAGTTTGGACTTTTCTTTGACAACTTTATTCAAATCAGTTTTGCCAGATAAGAGAGAATCTAAATTTTTCCATCCATCATTCCAAATATTTGATAATGAATCAATGAAACCACCACCATTTAGTTTGGCAGATTCTCTACTCATAATTGCTGTTTTTGAACCGAACACTTGTGTATTAAAAGTTGGAGATTTAGATGATTTCATAGGTATGGCATTATTTCTTAACACAGGTTTAGAGCTAGTTAAGGAAAGAGTTTCACTTCTAAGGACATTATTAACAGGAGTATTTAAAGCACCTGGGACAGGAAATGTTTTTGGAACATAAGCCGAACTATAAGAAGCTGGACTCGACGAACACCCACTTAATAACTGAGCCTTGAGAAAAAAGATTAGAAAATAATAGAGCTGCATCTTTTAATGTTATTAATAGATCTTAAATGAAAAAGATGGCTAAACCTTTACTTTAAAGCCATTAAATATGATAAAAGGTTGACCTTTTACAGCTCTTCCACAACCATGTTCTTTTCACTAATTTGTGATAGATCTTTTATATATTTATATATTTTACAATATGTATTTATTTAGTGGCAGTAGACATATTTCATACTTTCCTATGAATAACACTTTTATTCAAATTCATGCTTTATTATATGAATAAAAAGTTTATGATGAGTACGAAGAATAAACAAAAGTGTATGAGATATGTACAACATGGGAAATGTACAAAATAATTAAACTAAAACGTGCACAATAATAAATCTAAACGTAGGTACCTCTGACATTTGTTTCTGAAGTTGAAGCTAAAGCATTATATCTTTCATATTCAATAGCTGTTAACTTGTAGGCTGCAGGTATGCTAGTATTTTTTGAATAGTTGAATAGTCCAAAGAATGTAAAAATATAGCAACAGAATTGGGAAATAATATTGTTTAATCTTTCCCTACATTTAGGTAACATGAAGCAATATAAAATTGGATTCATGCATGCATTTGAGTATGCCATCAGTTGGATAATAGTGTTGACAATCATGAGAGATTTGTCGAAGGATTCTTCAGGAAACAATTTTGAGGGATAAGAATAGCCCTGAATCAAATATTTTATGTTTAAAGGTAGCCAACATGCTGTGAATGTAAAAACAACCTTTAGAATAATTTTATTAATTCGACTTTGATGCTCAGGTGTAATTGCTGATCTTTGGACATTATTTGCTACTTTCTTGAGATGACTAAAGACAGCAAAATAGAAGAATGAAGTGCCAGTTAAAGGTAAGATAAATGAAAATATGCTGTATCCCATGTAAAAAAGCATTACAGCTGTTTCATTAGCTGATTTGTTGTGGATTTCTAAAGATTCTAAGCAATAAACAGAAAGAATTGTCTCACTCCCATTATGCCAATCAGCTGTTGCGTAGACTAGTTGGGGAGTAGGTAAAATATACCAAACCAAAATGCCAAATGATAAAATCCAAATTAAGGCACATCCGCCAATAAAAATAAAATTGTTGTCTTTGACCTTGAGTGACCAATGTGGGTGAACTACAGCAACAAATCTGTTAATCGCAAGAGAACAGAATGTCCAACTCGAAACAGCCGAACAAATATAAGCCATATAAAATTGAGTTGTACAATACAATTTCGAATCCGGAAACAAATGTGACATATTCAAAGCTGTAGCAGGTATACAACATATCAAGAACAAAATATCAGCAATAGCCAAATTAGCTATAAATGTCTTAGTTGATTTGGATGTATTGTTTCTATCATTATTAGCATTAACTGACTTTTCAAAGCTTAATATGTAAAGAACTGAAAAATTACCAATAAGACCAACAATGCATATTCCAATATAGATCACAAATAAAATTATGTCAGATAAATTGATATCAGAATATTCCAGCATATTAAACTGAAAAATGAATTTAATAAAAGGGAATAATGTAAATTGAAATAAACAGAAAATATAAGGAGCAGCAACAACAATTACATTCACATGCAATAATTTAGTTGTTTATAAATATATAACACCAATACAAAAATGATTAGATGTCTGATTTTATTTCTTAATATAAAATTTAACGTTGTTTTTTGATAAATATTATAGTCGGCCCATATTTTATAAGTAAAAATTGCTTTTAATTCTTGTAAAAAAAGTTCTTTAGCATGGGTAATTTGTATAGAAGTCAAAGTGACGGAGAATAATGGAAAAATAGCTTTTAGAGAGAGGGATCTTACTTATGTTTTAGATCTTAAGTATCTTTTTTATGAACTAATTATGGCATTAAGTGAAGGAATAGGAAATTGAAAGGGGTGGATATGCTTAAATGCAAAAAAGACAGAATAAATGCTATCATATGGAAGATCAACTAAAAATACCATTTAATTAAAATTTAGTTTAATTAAAAATGAATTTAGTTTGAAAGCCCCAAGATTAATAATTGTTTATTAAAAATATGAAACAATAAGCAAGCCTTGGTTACAATGGAAACTTATAAATGTTGAGAATGTGTGGTATTGTGATGTGGCTTCTTTGATAGCAGATGTTTTTTAAGCTTTTGTAAAAAGGAATAAATAATGTAAACTATGTGAAGAAATGGCATTAAATAGGTATGTATTAGCTATAAATCCGTATCTTTGTGTATGTTTTTAAGCTATCTGAAATTACAACTAGTAACCAGAACGCTATAATTAAACTGTGAATTATTGTACCATTATACAAAATAAAAAATGAATTCGAGTAAGTCATGGCAAGAGTGCATCATTGCTTTTATAGAAACTATTAAATGTATTAGACATAATTATTATGATTACCGTTATAAGAATTATTGCAATAATTACAGTAATTATGGAGGCTTGATGATTGTGATATTTATAAAAAACAATTGGATTGAGATCATTTATGTGTTATAAACTAAAGAATCAAAGGTTATAAATGAAGGAAAAACATAATATTAGATTAAAAAGATTCACTTGATTAGCCTTGCTTTCATTACTTTTCCACGGTTTGCCGGCAATAAAATGCGATAATTGCTTATTTTGGATGTGAGCTTCAATTGTGTTAAAATCCAGTTGTGTCATTGATGAATCAGTCATTAATTTTTCAGACATCCTTGACTTGATGTATTCAAGGAAAATATTCCTGGAAAAAACAAATAGCAAAAAATGCTAAACATAACTTAAACAAAATACCTGATAAAGGCGGGTTCATTAAAATCAAAATTTACAAATATTTCCTTTTCTGTATCAACGAATTTTGTTTTTGTTAGCAAGCCATGATTGCATTGTTTAGTAGCACATAAGCATGTTGTTGTATTTCTATCCGTATTACAAAGCAATTCATAATTCTTATTAATATGATTAGCCTCATTACTAACGCCATTGTTAGCATTGGTATCATAATTATTAATTTTATTCTCATCAAAATTATCAAAGTTCTCTGCACAATCAGAAATTTGCTTCAATTTGCGCATATTGGGTATTGTTGTATTTAAGCAACCGGCGGAAAATAAATTATAATTGGGTCTTTTATGTTTTCTCATAAAGCAAATATTCCCATAACAAGAAGAAGTAGCTTTTGAAAATAAACAACCTTGAAATGATAATGAATTGTCGTGAGTGTTGTAATTTGTACAAAAATGGCATCTATAAAAAATATCAACATTTTATGATAATACAAATATTAAAAATTTAGAATAATAAAAATATCAAAAATAAAATTTTTTTACCTAATAAATTTGTTAACTTTCCATCCAGGGACAATATTAGCAAAAACGACGTCGTGAATAATCAGAAAACATAAAAATTTGAAGTAGTTCATCAAGTTCATTAAGTTTAATTAAAAATGCATTACAATAGTTTATTCACTAAAAAGGGATACTGAAATAGTTTAGATAAATCTCCTACTTAGTAAATATAAAAACTGATAAAGTAGATTTAAAATTGAATACTAAAATAAATGTTAAAACAAATGCTAAAATAAATGTTACAATGGATGATAGATGAAGGGCAAAAAGTAAATATTTATTTTAAAATCTTTCTTTTATTTAAGTGCATCGCGAATATTTAAAATCAAATGTCAAAAAGCATTCCTACAAGACTTTATATGCCATCATAATTTCTATTTTTAATTGGAATGAATGTCTATAAAATGTAGCTCATTCTGTATAATTAAATTTAGAGTGTATATACGCATACTAATTAGAATAGTAGCTTTACTCCTCTATTAGCCAAGTCATAATTGATATCTGCCTAATTGCTTGATTGTAAAAAAATGATGTATAAAATAAAATATTCAGAAGAGAAAGAATGAAATAGAGTGGCATGTAAATAAAAGATAGATGAAATATATATTTTTTATAAAAGTTAATTTAGAGAGATGATAATAGATTGTTGCCTAAAATATACGCTATTATACATTAATACAGAACTATTACAAAAAATTGACTGTGTTTTAATTATCATGTGAAGATGGTTATGTTTAAATATTCAAGAAGTATCAAAGTGCTTTCTTAATATACATATATGAATGATGTTGGGAAATACACAAAGCAATATACCAATACATCAGCCAAAATAAGATTAGATACTTTTGACAAAACTAGTATACAAAGAATTAATTGTATTAATAGATATAATTATGTTAAACCATTTTAAGCAGTTGATAACAAAAATGTTTTTAATTACTTGAAAAAACAAATTAAACTGTGCATTGCAAATGCATTAAAAATGTATAAAAAATGTACTTCCACCTCCGATAATAACCAGCGAATATATATACTATAATCCTTTGAAAGGTAATTTGATTTTAGCGAAAAAACACTAATAACAGTTGCATTGAATGGATAACGAGTGCTTTAATTGCGTACAATTCAATCAGGATTTATCATGAAAATAAGCGTGAGCATTTAGACACGCTGTGGTATGTATTTAACATATGCTATTGAATGTTTAATTTAAGGTTCGTAAATGTTTGTTTAAAATATCAATTAAAATAAAAAGATTGATAGGTCTTATTAAAAGACATTTAACAAAATAAATACTTAATAATATTTTCTGAGTTGTGGTTCGTTTCATGCAACATTTACATTTATAATTATATTCCATTTTATTTTTAGAAACTAATTCACTTGTATTTATGACTTCCGAACTTAATTTTAATTTTGAAAGTTCTGAAGTGACAAGTGCCAAGAGACGTTCATTTTCACTTAAAGAATGGATTGTTTTAATATTAATTTTAATGACTAAATTTGCCCTTCCATTGGGATTTGCATGCATGGCTCCATTTTTTAATACAGTGGCAAAGGAAAAGAATTTATCTATTTCGGATATAGGTCAATTTTATGGAATATTCAACGCCGTGGGGTTTTTTGCTCATCCATGTTCAGGACGCCTTGTAATTTAATTTAGTCGAATATAGATAATGATTAATTTAGGTACCTATCCTCGGAACTAAAAAGTTATTTGTTATTGGAACCATTGTAACAGGATTATCAACAATTGCTTTAGCGTATGGAGAAGTATTCACATCAAGACATGTATTTTATTACTATTCCATGTTTCTACGCATCATCCAAGCCATTGGAAACTCTTTCAGTGAAATCAGCATGTTTGTAGTAATAACCAAAAACTTTCCAAATCAAATGACAACGGCACTGGGAATCGGAGCAACCTTTACATGCATTGGTTTCTCAATAGCTCACTTACTAGGTGGAATATTATTTGAATATTGGGGTTATAAAGTCCCTTTCGTAGTTTTCGGAGCTTTTTTGCTGGTTATATCTCTCTTGAATTACATATTCGTAGATGAAATAGAGAATGAAAAACAAGAAAACATAATCATTAGAAGATTAAATTATAAAAGCGCAGTCAAATTGAAGGATGTTTGGTTGTTAGCGATAAGTATAGCAATTGCTGGGACTGTTTTAAGCATACATGATCCCACATTGCCTGTAGCCGTAGAACAATTCAATTTAACACCTATTGAAATAGGTAAATTACTTTATTAATTAGTAATAATTTATTTAAGTATCAATTTAGGCATGTTTTTTCAGATTCTAGGAATGTCCTATGCTTTGGCAGGACCTTTTATCGGAGCGGTGATGGACTATAGAAATTTCTCAACTATATTTATAATCATAGGTAATATTGGTTTAATAATATCAATGTCAATGTTCGGACCTGTCATATTTTTGCCATTTCAAAGAAACTTAAACGTAATGCGTGTAGGAGCAGCTATTCAAGGATTATCAGAAGCAACCGTTATAATTCCATGTCTCAAACAAATGATAAATGTAGCTGTACAAGAAAAAAAGTATCCTAATGATTCACAAACAGGTGCAACTATCTCAGGAATTGTAAATAGCTTTCTATCATTAGGAACTTTTGTAGGACCCTTTGTGGCAACAATCTTATTAGAAACATTTCCATATGATGTGGTGATAACTATTTTTGTTGGAATTATCAGTTTAAATGTAAGTTAAGGATGTCGCTTATTTACTTATTTATTTGACTTCAGTTTGCTGCGATGATTTGTTTTTATTTCATCCCAAGGAGTTGTAATTAGAAAGTTGTAATTGAATAACTAATTATTTTATTTAACACGTATTTGTTTAATCAATAAAGTATCATGAGTATGACAAATTATAAGTTGTTTACTATAATTAACCGACGCCAGGTGGACCGTGTGGATGGCCATTAGTTGGTGGATTATTAATTGGGTTAGTTGGAGTAACTCTAGGTGGTGGTCGAAGTACAGGTGATGGTCTAGGAGCTGTTGGAGGGCTTACAATCGGTTTTTTAACAATATTCAAGGGTGGTGGTACCGGATTAGTTTGTACTACTTCTTCTGAATTATTCCCTTCATTATTACCATCATAATCACGTGGTCCAGAATCTGGCTGAAATGAATAAGTTAATCGAATTGAAAGATTCTTAATAAAAGCTTTATTTAAAAGTAAAAAAATAAAAAAACAACAATTTATAATCTTCCCCATGGTCCTACCATTTGAGAGCGTGGTGGAGGCACCTCCGAGCACCGAGGATGTCCACGTCTAGATTGCATACAGAAGTTTCTCAATAATCTTTTCATGTGATGTGGTAGATTCCAAAGGCTTGGTTCGTTGTCCATGATTTCTCTTGCCTGCATTTTGTCCTCCCAAGTTAATGGATAGTATCCCCTTGGAGGACCACCGCCCCATTGTGCCTTTACAAAAGATAAGATAGTAAAGATTGTCAATAGTAATAAAAGGAACTTCATTGAGAGATGATTGTTAAGATGACATCTACTAAAAATTGCTGAATTATATACACATTTTCAAATGGGCGTAAGTTAATTAAGAAATAGGAAATGTTAAGTAGGATAGTAAGAAATGCTGGTTAAGATGGTAAGACGAAACGCATTTATTTCTAATTAATTTTTTAATGAGTTGTTTGCTTAATTAAATTTAATGAATAAACACCGTATGAAGGAAGTAAGAAAATAGGTTTAAAAATAGATTTATTGAGGTTATGGCATTCAAATATACATAAGTTTATTGCTTTCTGGATAAGAATTTGGCGATTGCGGACATTCCTTCATTCGAGGTGAAACGGGTGATTAGTAAAGCATTTTCCTTTTCATGAATAGCCAAAAGAGCGTCTCTATGGTTATCTCTAAGAAGTTTCTTATTCAATCTCAAAGTTTCTGGATAAAGCATGGACAATTGTTGAATCTTTTTCTCAGATTCCGCTTTGAAGGAATGGTCTGGAACAACTTGATTGATCAAATTTCTATCGCAAGCCTCTTGGGCTGTCATTTTTTTGGAAAACATCAATACTTCCGCAGCCTTGACTGATCCCATAATTTGAGGGAATGTATAACTTGCACATCCCTCAGCGGTTAATCCGATATCAGCGAATGGAGTGTGGAAAGTTGCTTTGTCGGAAGCAATAACGTAATCGTAGAGAGCCAAGGTAGTTACGGAAATTCCAACTGCTGGTCCATTAATCATACCGATCAAAGGTTTGTCGTGATTGATAAATGCTTTCACGAATTTGTCAAAGATTGCTCCCGCACTGGTGGATACTTCCTTGATTTGTTCTTTAGTCTTTAAGCTAGCAAAGTTACTCATGTCATTTCCCGAGCAGAAATAACTACCAGTCCCGGTAATAACAGTAATTGTTGTTGTTTTGTCAGCCAAACTCTCATTCAATGCATCGCCAATCTTTTCGTACATTTCCAAAGTCAAGGCATTGTACTTCTTGGGTCGGTTAAGCGTAATTTTGAATATCTTCCCTTCCTTACTAATGTCTAACCCAGGAACAGACGTGGAAGGCGTAGTAGGCGATGTTGGAGCTTCATTTTTCAACATCTCATTAACCAAATCGGTGTACTTAGTCATAGCATCTTCCTTTGACATATTCTCTAGCTCTTTGTGAGCGTCGAATTTAGCCCTAGCAACAAAATTGATTGCTGATGGGCGAGAAGTGGTGGTATTTCCATCTTTTGCCTAAAAACATACTTAATTCAAGATATAATGTGTTAATTTTGTTACCTGTTTGTAAAGTGCGTATAACTTTAACTTGACATCACTATCAGGTTCCTCCGAAAGTCTTTTAAGGTCGGCTTGGGCAGCTGCAAATTTGTCAACAGAAGATGAAAATCTGCTTGTTAATAGAAGATTTGTACGTAGAACGGAACGGAACATATTAGATATGAGACTAAGACTATGTATCTTACTAGTGTTTATATACTCTATCAATAAACAAATTTTGCATCTTCAATACAAACTATAAACTACGAAGTATCATACACAAAGTTGGATGTGAAATACAGCGCGGCCTAACTGAGTAGTTTGTAGGTAAACAGATTGTGCAGTTTAAAGAGGGCACTGTTTGTTAAAAATTGATAATCTATAACAAAATAGATTAATAATTGTATCAAATAATTAGTGATGGATATACTACATACATTTATGTCGTTAATTGGCTTGCATAAATCATCTCAATAATAACTTAGATTTTATCCTGCCAATTCACATCTGTTCTTCCTCAAAATTAAAATCAAAGTAAGAATTAAAATTTGGCTATGATTAGAGTAAGATAGCCAATTTGTATGCTTCAATTGTTAATAATTAGTAGTTTAACAGTTGAAGCACTCGATCTTATTGATATTAAGCTGAAACTTGATCTAAAGGAAAAGTCATACACAGATGGAATTTGCAAATACCCGTGGTTAATTTACACACACTCCAAGACAACTGGAACACCAAAGTTTGATAAAACTGAAGTTGCTTTAAGCTATGATGAACAATTAGAAGCAAAGAAATATAGCTGTGCCAACCAATATCAACAAACCTTCAGGGATTTTACCTTCTTTATGCAAACTTTTAATGGTGGTATCTCTTGTAATCTTCATTTGGTAAAAATCTTCTAATGATCGATTTTTATTGAATAATGATTCTTCACAAATAAAACCGAAAATAAATTTACACTCATCCATGTATAAACATGATCTTAATAGACTCAAGATGTTTGAAGGATTCACACTAAACAATAATCAAATTAAGTTTTATTCTGCATATTTATAATGTAAATTTTGACATTACAAACAATATTTAAATGAATAGAATATTCTTTTTTAAAAGAGTCGCTAATATTATCCTTGAAGTCTTTCCATCCTTCTACATCAGCATTTAGGAGATTTGACAATTATCAAATTAATGAGGCAGTGTTTTAATTGATGGACCAATTCATACACACCCAGTGGTGATAAAACTGTTAAGGGTTCCCCTCTAAATCTACCTACTACTATTATTGTATGCAAATTTCTTATTTATGATATATGTACCCCCTTTCCTTAATAAAGTACATATCTTTGCTTGCTCCCTTCTCGTTAACAATTTTCCAAAATACCTTTTCTTTATATCTGACTCCACAAAGAGTCATTAACAGTAAATTATAATAATTTCTAATCCTCTACATTACAAAAATTCCACTTAAAAAATCTTCTTCGGGTATATATAACATCCGAAGCTGCTTCTTCTAATATAAAGAATTTTAATTATCTGAGATTAGTTAGTTACCCCCTTAATAAATCTGGCAAGTCCATACATGATGATTTATAAGCTATGCATATTTATCTTTATAAACGTCCTTGCTATATCTGATTTTTTAATTTCTACTATGACAAATAATTGTTAGTTTATTTTTAGAAATATCTCATTGATGTTCAATGCTACCAAGATAAACTTAAGATTATGTTTGAATTTATTTTTCATAATTCAACTCATTTCTGTTTCGGCAATATGGAATTACAATAACAAATAATAACCGGGCATGCAAGCTAATCATATTGTAGAAGTTAGGCAATCTAACACAAATAGGGAGGGCGATACCCCACCTGATTCTTCGTAAGACCTCCGAGCAAAGTTTATTTAATGATGCATTTAACTTTGGCCTCTGTGGAGATTTTCAGTTTAATTTAGGCTTGAATCCTATCAAATACACTGAGAATGCTGTTATGCTCTTAAAGAAGATGGGAGTGGTTTTTAAATAATTTATTGGTTTCTGATAGTTTGTAAGTACGGTTTTAGTTAAAAAGAAGATGTTTTTGTTGTTGAGGAGATATTATATGTCAGTCATGATATGTGTTTCATGATTAGTCCAAAAAGGGTGCCCTCCCTCTCAATGGTCAGGTGTATACCCAGGAGTCATATCATGATCAGTTTCTAAAAGCGGGATACATATGGACTAATATTGATAGAAAAGCTCATTTAATTGGTGTTTGAACCTATATTGTTTTATTCAACTATTCAAACAGATTACTGTTGGCCATTATTCAAGCACATCTAAAAGACGCTGAGCATTTGTAATAAGACAAAACTATTGTTTCTTACATTTCTATATTTTTTAATCAGAAGCTATTTAAACTGTTCCTGAATATGCAGCCCAAAACAATACTGATGGCGAATTGGACAGCTTATTTGTATGTCAATTCTTCAATCATGGATTAAGCACAGCTTTTGTTCAAATTTTTCCAAAATTCATACAAATGCAAATGTTTATGCAGAAGCACATAACTTCCAAACAATTAATTTGGACAAAATTGCTCTTACATTGTCGGTTTTACCAAATTAAAAGCACAATTAGAGAAATGGCTTTCTCATTCACGAAGACAAGCCAGCAATATTTGCCGTGAATGGAAAGATCACCGAACTTACTAATATACTATTTAGCTCTTAAAAGAACAGCGTGTTGGCACAAATGGGCAGGGTTTATTTTGTTGTTGAGACGTTTTAGTAAGCTGATTATATAAAAAGTGTTGTTGACTCGCGCATATAATGCATACGTATGGCATCTAATATTAGTATTAAACGACAAGTGTACACTTTTTTATCCCAATATTGATACCACGCTTTTTTTAGTAGTATCATTTTACTTCTCTTATAAATAAACACTCTTTTACACACGATTTTTTATTTACCATTACTTAAAACAAATGTTTTCATAATTATTAATTTTCTATTTCTTATAGTAATACGCAAATGGATGATTCTGGAAATAGGAATTCTCTAAATGATGTAGACAACACTGACATACATATGGAAGATTTCAATGAGAACGAGGTTGATGATTTGGATAATTCGGTTAATGAAGATTCTGATGAAGTTTCCGATGATGTTTCAGACGACGATTTGGACGAAGATTTAGATGATGACCTAGAATATGATGGAACGGGGCCTGGAATCATACCTGATCAAGTCCGCTTCCTACCCATTGCTAACATTAGTCGTGTCATGAAAAGGGTCATCCCTAGAGATGCGAAGCTATCAAAAGAAGCTAGGGAGTGCGTTCAAGAGTGCGTATCAGAATTTATAAGTTTTATATCTTCCGAGGCAAGTGAGCAATGTCTAGAACAAAAAAGAAAAACAATCACGTGTGAAGATATCATTAATGCGTTTAACTCTTTGGATCTAGTCAAATACGGAACAATACTTACACAATTTTTAAATAAGTGCAAAGATAGCGAAAACACTGTTGGAAGTGCTGTTAAACCAACAACTAATTATGATTTAAAAAATAAAACAAAGGTGATGCCCGAAAATATTCGGCTCAACCATCAAAATGATACTCCTATCAAAAAGTTCCGTAGTAACAATGCCACCCAAGAAAGTGGACAGAGTCGTTCTATCCCATTTGAGGATCAAACAAGTACTGGCCAAATGCAACCACAAACGGTATTATTACATCAATCGTTTGCTCAGCAGCACAAAGGCTATGCCGTCAATTCTGCTCAATCAAAACCCTTAAATAATCAGAATTCATTTCAGCACATACAGTCAAATACAAACATTATAAACAATCCTATTCAGACTGATCCACACATTTTGGCAACTTCCCATTCTTCCCCATCCGTCGTATTATCTCCGCAAAAGCTACAAATGAACGTCATTAACAATGTACCACAACAGACGGGGATCACAAGTGTTCCTATGTCTCACGAAATGCCAATACTGGTATCAACCCAAAATTCGGAGGTTGGTGATTCGATGAACAATGAAGCATTAGTGGCAGATACGAATGCAGGAGAATTGGTTCCCTGTGAAATAATGGTGGATAAAAATTCAGGAAATTATTTTATGGTTGCTCAGAGTGCTAATGGCGAGACCACCTGCATTCCCATAGAGAAAGATGCTCTATCCGCCTATGGGATTTCCCCTTTCATTAATAAATAACACTAATTTATCCGCTTGGTCAATAATCTATTACCAAAAAAACTTAAAATTTAACTATTACTCAAAGAATGCTTAACTTTTAAATAATACCTGAATATTGCTTAAATTTTAATGTATGTAAATGCCATTTTTGTAACTAATAAACTTTCATCAGTAGTCATATTTGTAACAAATACAACTTTTGAATCACCAACAAAGTTTAATGTTTGTAAACCAATTTCTTTATTAAACATCTTCAACTTATTTTATTAAAAATTGCTTCTTCTTCACAATTTTTATCTATTCTACATTGGCAAATCCTTTGGCTCACATTTTAATCCGTCAAGATCGTTAAACCTTTAAAGGGTGTTCTTTAGTAAATACACACAAAATTTAAAATGCCGTTTTGATAATAATTAGGCCAATGGTTACGAATTGCTCAAAAAAGTGAATTTTATGTATCTTATAAAAATTAGATTGTAACTATGTGTAATCAAGTTAAGTTAAATTGGTTTTCTAAAATTTAAATACAATCTATTTATTTAATTGATCATCAATCGAATAATTGAAATGAGAATATTTCTGTAATATAAAAATCATAAATGAAGCTAATTTGTAATTAATAATTAATTGTATATATGTATCAAATATTACTTTTTATGTGCAAATTCAATGATTAAACTACCTTTGACTTTTGAAACGCAGTTACTTCGACTGCTTGTGGCAAGTTCACAAATATGTTGACAGTTAACGGTGTCATAGGTTTGTTTTATTTACCAACTGTTTGCAAGATTTATACAATCCTTAATATCCACCTACCCAAAGACATTATTTTGCAGAGAATTAGTCAAGCAAACGAAATTAATAGATACTAAATTGACCATCATTTGGAAAAAATGCTTACAACAGGCAATTAAAAATGGGTACCCTAACGACATTGGACAATTTTACACAAAATGACTGGGAGAGATTGTTATTACGAGGAAGTAATATTTGGTATTGATGTTAGTAAAAACGTAGATAGACGATACAAGCGTTTACATGTCTGTTGAACTAATTTTTCCCACGCAATTTTGATTCCATTAAAAGTTCACCAATGTTCTCATATTGACGTCCTCCCTCGTAGATAGCTCTGGTAAGAAGGTCAAGCATGTTTGTCACTAAATTGAGATCAGGACTATAGGCCGGAATGGTTGTAATGGCTTGAACTTTGACTTTTTTTGATTTTAAAAAAGCTTTTGTTATTTTTTCAAGATGAATTTTTGTGTTATCTTGTAACAAAATTTGCTTATTGACGTTGATAGCTTTGCAAGATACAAGTTCTATTTGATTCATACTAAAAGTATAAATTGAACATTTACGATTATAAACTTTTTCAGTTAGTTTCTATCATTAATCGAGAATAATTTACGAATTAAAAAATAATGTGGCAAGAATATATTTTTATGAATCTGAATCAACGACAATATTTAGATAAGGAATAATGTTCTTAATTAAGCATTTTTGAATCATTGACATGTTTATTTTTATCAGTTTGGTTCACTGGCAGTGACTGTTCTTGGTTTTTGATAGCGGGACAATCGCTTTTCAAGATACATCTACGGTCATCGTTAAGAACAAGACCGCCATCATTAAGAGAGTTTTCCTCGTCAACGTTATCATTCACTACAGCATAATCCCCCAAACAATAATAGCCCGGTGGCATACACATCCTAATACATGCTCTTTCCTTACCCCCATTGCTACAAAGAGGAGGGCAGGCACTTCCACATTTAGTATAAGTTTTATTTCCAGAATATTCAACGGGATCATTTTTCAAAGTTGGGGTGTTCATATCAGCAATTGCCAAAGCTATCAAACTAGCAATAATCTAAGTAACAATAAATAAACTCACAATAAATATGACTTACAATTTTTCCGATCATCTTGAATAGATTGAATGCAAAGTATCACTTGTTCTATAAATATAATTTAAATAAGGGTGTTTCAACGCTAATATTTTCCCAATTATTTATTTTTTAAATGATGAGCAAATGAATACTCATTTATAATGAGTAAGATGACGAATGAGTGATTCAAGGGTAAAAAAATGAAACTAAGGTTGCATATGCTGCTGTTCTTTAAGGATATTATTACACTGAACCTCAGATGATTCGAAAAATGTTTTGATGGAAGAAATACAAGAAAAATGAATAAGTGTTTATATTAACACACGATGTCAAAAGATTAAGCCTCGATCCAATAGCTATATTTGAATGTTAATATATTGTTTGCATCTCATTTTTATAATAAAAATAAATACACATATATCAAATGATTATTGAGAAATAACATTATATAAATCAAATCTTTATTTCAGATGAATGTTCAAATCTCTGTTCTTGATGAATAATCAAATTGTTATTTTGGATGAGTAATCAAATACATATTGTGTTTTGTTCAAAAAATTAGATCAAGTCGATGGATTTGTGAGCGAGAGTATAAGGAAGTTTATTTAAAAAGTTGAAGCAATCATAGATTTTATATTTCAAACAAATGTTTAATTATTGTGGAATTTTCGGACAATCCGTTTTTTTGATGCAAGCGCCACCTAATTTGATTGACGCGAATTCACCGGTACAATAGCAGCCAGGCTTTCCACAAGATGTTGAACAGAAACCATACGCTATTCCACAAATACTATCACATCCTGGACCACATTTCATGTAAACTTCATTTGTTGGACATTCCATAGGTTTGAGAGTATCTATAACATCATCTGACAAAAAACGCGGCTCTGAGTCTCTTTTCACTTTTTTAATAGGGCAATCAATTGTTTTGACACATTTTCCACCTTCTTCTTTGGTCAATGAATACTCTCCGGTACAATAACAATTGGGCTCAGAACAAACTTTGTCTCCGCACCAAATATACGCACGACCACACACATTCTGACATCCAGGACGACACTTCAAATATGTGTAATTCTCTTTACAACTAGCTTGATCAACTATCTTTTTTTCTTGAGCCATCAAAAGCACAACCAACGAAACAAATATAATCTACAAATCAATTAACATAAAATAACCTTATTAAGGTAACTTACCACTTGAACCTTCATTTAAGCAAATAAAAATATTGGTTTTTAATTGCGAATGGGTCTGTTAAATAATATCTTCGATAAGGCGTGTTTAAACTTAATTGATAGTCATGCGAGAATGTGTTTATAATGTTGCGGAAATGTGTTTATAAAATTGCGTTGAGGTAGTCTGTGAATTTGTGTTAAACTTTTGCGGAACAATTTTATTATGATAAAATATTCAAATGAAGATTCGTGTTAGTTTTTCAAGACTATAACTGGACTGCATGAACTTAATAAATGAAGGGAAACATATTTATTAACTTGTATTTATATTTAAAAGGGTGTTTTTCGATATCAACTTCGCAAATTGTATTTCACACTTTCCTTTTTTAAAGCATATTCCACCAGTGTAATAACACGCCCTCGGTTCACAATATCCGTTACAACCCACATAATTAGTTCTACAAATGTCCTTGGAACTCAAAAGGAGCACTTTTTTTACACATTTGTATTCTTTGTCAACTAGCTTCTCCCCAGAAACGTTTGCTTTATTGGCTACATATGTATGTTACAGCAATGTATGATGGATATATGCAGTAAAAGTTAATTAAAAATAAAACTGAGATAGTAAAAATAGAACTAATTTGAAATGGTAATTATTTTTTAATTAGAATATATTGTAAACGCTAATATTAATTAATGTTAATAACTGTTACATATGATTGTGGAACAAAAATGCATTTTTACCAATTTTAAGAACAGAGGAATGATTTGTTGATTATATTATAGAATTGGAACCCACCTTCTTCGATTATTTATGTGATTAAAAAAGAACTCAATTTAAAAATATTTATCATGAACAATATAATAAATTTTTGATTAAGTGAAAGTAATTTACAACACAAAAGTTTCTCCATAATAGCTTAGCCGCGTTTACCATCAACTTGAAATTGATTTTTAGTAATATATGTAAACGGCTGGGATTCAGCGACAATTTGAAAAGCAGCAAGTGCAAATAATACAGCAGTGAATTGCATGATGTTGGTTGATAATAATAATATACATTCGTTCTCTTTTATACTAAGAAATGTCTTGCTAATACTCAATTATGTAATCTTTTAAAAAGTACTAACTTTTGTATAAAATCTATTAAATTAATGGTCATGCACTTTACATAAGCTAATTTTTAAATAAATCTTGTAATAAATGAACAAATATAATTATAATGAAATATGAGTAATTGAGCATTAAATATGCAAATCAATTATAGAAGCTTTTAAAAACATCATTTTATTGCAAAGTCTATTAAAAATCTTGGCAAAAGATATTTTTTAATTAAAGCTTTGCATCAACATCTTAATAATTGACATTTAATCACAATCTAAAGAAAATTTTTTCAAACAAATGAAACATCCTTCATATTATCTTTAAGACTAAAATTACTAACTTTGTTATAGAAAGGTAAAAGTGTTGGCAAATATACCATCTTGAAAGTTTAATCATCAATAGATGCCATAATTGATCTTCAGAAATACTAAAGCATATGCTCGATAGCACATTATATAATAACAAAAGTAAAACCATCTTTTTTATCTAATCAAGGTTATACTATTCGAAACTCAAACTTTCAATTTATAATATCCATCATATCGGACTAATAATTTCAATTCAAATTGTTCATCTGATCAAACCAATATTTGCCAATTATCTATTCACCTGATAAAATATTTATTATCGTTCAAATTACTTAAATAATCAGTAATATTTTCAGTTCTGAATACTTTTAAATAAAGTTTGAATTAAAATGTCTAAATATCTTTATACTTAAATATGGATATTGGTTGGTTTTGATAAGTTATCATAAAGCCGCATAATGGAGACATAAAAATGATGTGTATAGCCGCCATAGCTCAGTCGGTTAGAGCGTGGGTCTAATAAGCCCAAGGTCGCAGGTTCGACCCCTGCTGGCGGCAATAACTTTTTATTCATTATGCTGAGTTGTTCTAAAAATTTAAATGACAAAAAGAGAAGATACAAAAATGGAATATTGTTATGTCAATTTGTATTTCCTCAAAATTGAGAATAATACTTCATAAATTAAATTGCAGTCATATTAACTATTGCCATCTTCGTACTTCTTTGTGTAAGAAAGATTATTAAATATAATCGGCTCATAAATTGTAAACTCTTTGGTACGCTTATTTGTGTTTTTCAACAATTATAAACGTGATTATTAAAAGAATTATCCAAATTGCCTTTGCAACTATTTATAAGTCCTGTACTTTTATTTTGGTGATCATGAAAATACATATAATTTCTAATCAACTTATGAAATTATCTGGTAGATATTTAAAACGATTTTTTATCAGATTATTACATGTTTACAATTTTACACGCTTTTTAATTCTAAATTCCTGTTATTATCCGTCTTAGTGGAAATATGCACTTGATTTTACTTTTTTTTGTTCTCAAATGATAATCACTTAAAAAATAAATAATTTCTTTAATATTTCGTTAATGTATTTCTGAAAGATCAATGGGCTGTCTTCAGACCAAAGGCCATTCTGTTGTAGCTGTAGAAGCCAATGGAAGTGGAGATCACAGCATATTTCTTAATTTCTGTTTTCTACCCTCCTCCGAACAGAAATGTCCAACTTAGACAGCATGATTTGTAATTGCTCTTCCTCACTACGACTTTCTAAGCTCTTAAACTTGACCGAGTATCTTCTCTGATGCCCAATAAAGCATTCCTCTCCCTTTTACACAGGCATCTGCTCCTTTAACTCTTCATATAACTGCACCGCTTTTCTTTTTTCTTGTAGGTCCGAAACGTTTGCTGCCATCATAATCTTGACCATCTTCAGCATTCTTTCTTCATCCAGATTCGCCATGTCAGACAGTGGTGGTCTTGGATAGGTAACACGCTTACTTGCCACGTCATGTGTATATTAGCATATTATATACTCATATTATCTTATTATATAGTTAGTTGTCTTATATCTTGTATTACAGGTGGTTTAACACTATTGCCAGTGCCGTCATTCGCATCTCCGACCATTGTTTCTCTCCTGAGTCGTTTGTAGTCTAATCTCTATCCACGCAATTGAAAAAAAACATCACGATTGGTAGAATAGTAATTTATTTAAAGCCAAAACACAGCTGATTTACCTTGCAAATCAGGTAATAAATAGTTTAAAGACAATAAAGTATTACTGTAATTTGTGCATTTAATAAGATTAATATTCAAATTATAGACATTATTTCATCTGCACTCATATTCGCACCAATCCCATACCTTCTCCAGTGATTTGATGTAAATTTACAAGCAATATGACGTTAATCCGTCAATAACAATTGGGTTCAATTTGGCCCTATGTCAAGAATACTAATCATTTTCTCTATTGTAAAGTTCCCAAAAATATCTTGCATTCTATGTTCATTTATAAGTTTGCTCCTTGTTTAAATATATTAGGTGATGTGTCTATGTAAAACATTGCTGTAACATAAAACACCTTTGTGGTAACATTTTAAATTATACTGCCAAAACAAATTCAATGTAAGACATTTTGTCTGCATGCATAATCCCAATTTGTATTAGCATTTGCTAAGAAGCGTACAAAATCATCCATCTAATGATACATATTAATAAATTACTATAAAAGCCAAACACAACCATTTAAAGTAATAAATTTGATAAGTTGTATTTACACCTTACAAGTTACACATACAAAAATTGAATGGCTTATTATTTACTCCTCTAAATCAAATACACACCTTTCCAACACCAATCCTTGCATCAAATAATTTGTTTAAGACTTTTTAGTATCCAAATAAACAAACGACATCCCTCTATCTGGGTTAGCTGTCATATTCATACCTAATGTACTAAAATGGACATCGATACTGGTACCACAATTGAGGATTATTCAAAAATATCCGATTTAGGTAAGTTTTTCATTATCATCTCCTAATTAGTAACACCTATTGATTATAGAAAGTCAATTAGCAGCCTCAGTAGAGCAGTATGACAGACTGGACGCAGAAAATCTGAAACTACAGAAAGAACTGGAGAATGTTAGAAAGGTAGTCTCGGATTTACAAGGAGACAGCCAAAAGCGAGGTCAATATGTGAGGGAGTTAGAAAACGAAAGAGACACCCTGATGGTGCAAAAGACTGATTTGGCAAAGACGATTGACATCCTAGACAAGCAGAATGCCGACTCGATCAATGAGCTTTCAAAGTTTCTTGATGTTAAACAGTCAATGCAGGAAGTTATTGCGAAGCTTACGGATGATTTGGTTAGTTCGAGATCTGAAGTTGGTGTCTTAAAGAGTGAAATCACGGATTTCAAAGATGACAACATCAGAAATTTGTTGGAGAGAGAAAGATATGAAAATAGCAAGTTGCTTTTTACTCAAAACAAAGAATTTTTGCTAGATGAAATTACAAAGAAAGACAATAATATCTTTGACATGAATAATGTCATTACAAAGTACCAACTCGCCAACAGTCTCCTTGAAGATAAAATCAAAAGACAAAATGAGGAAGCCGCGTCGGAAAAACTTGAACTCTCGAAACAGTTGACACAACAGAAGGTATTGATGGAGCAATTAAGAAAGGAGTACCAAGATTCTCTCGAAGAAAGGTTTGAAAGCGTTGGTGTGCTGGAGGAAACTATAAAGAATGATCAAGCAATTATCGATGCCTATAAACAAGCCGCTCATGGGCTTGAAAAGGATAATGAAGCCCTTCGTGAGATCAACTCTAGCCTTGTCGAACAAAATGAAGAACTCAAAAATACAACGCTCAACGCTACTCAGTATATGAATAAGTCAAAGCAAGATTACGATGATGAACTCAAAACGAAGGATGAGACGATTGCTTTATTGAGTGAAGAATTGAAAAAACAAGAAGAGCTTGCTAATGAGCAAAACATGAGCAACCTGTCCGGAGCTGACTTGTCAGGAATTCCCTCAGCCGCCATGGAAACCGCAAAAATTCTCAAAAAGACAAAAGATCTCACATCTATGCGGATTGAACTTAATAAAGTCATCTCTGAGAGAGATGAATTGAAACAAATTATGAGTCAAGCTCAGGAGCACATCGCGACAATCACAACCTCGTTCGATGATACTGTCAGGAGATTGCAAATGCAGAATGAAGACTATGTCGAGACTCAGAAAGCAAACAAAATATTGCGGACACAATTAATCGAGGCCGACAAAGATTATGACAAAGCTAAAGCTGCTTATGAGAGACTAGAGCGTGAATTGAAATTCACTAACACGGAGCTTGGGAGGTACCAGAAAGATAACGAGCAATTGGGAAAACAAGTTAACCGTCTTATTTTTATTGCCGAAAAAGACAAATCATCCTATTCGGAGGATGAAAACGACGAGGAGCTGTTTGCCGACATCAAGTCTCTGCAAGACGTCAATTCACTTTTAAGATCAAAACTACACGTCCTTGAGGCCAACCGTGATGAAGAAATCAAAAAAGCCCATGATGATGAGGCTGCCAAACTAACTGAGCATCTCAACAAGATGAAACAGGATCTGGAGATGTCTGAGGAGCAATTGCGCGTAGCTGTTGAGACCCTGAATATCATCAAATCTGATAGAGATAGGTTCAAGGAACTCAATGATAAGTACAGCGAATCTTACCACAATATCGATATCCAAACGGTCAGGCTTCAATACGATGATGCTTGCAGAAAGCATGCGCTTGCTACTTCAGAGTGCGAAAGATTACGGGAGCTCATTAATGAAATAAGACGTTTGAAGGAAGAGGCCGATGAAACCAACTTGGCTAAAATCGCCCAAAAAAATGAACAAATCAGTAGTCTTAAGGAAACTTCAGCTAAGATGGAAGTCAACTGGCATCTAACAGAACAAAAGTTCAAAACGTTATCTGTTCAATATCAAAATTTAGAGCGTTTAGAAAGCAAAAATGCTAGCAAATACAATCAACTCAAAGAAGAACGTGACGCCTTTTCAAGTGAGTTAGACAAAAGAAAGCAAGAGTTGTTGGAAGCCAAGATCAAGATGGACACAGCCATCTTCAACGAAAGAAAAATAAACAATTCCTACCTGGAGTTAATTAATACCGAAACACGACTGAAGGGTGAAATTGAAATTTTACGGCAATCTTCAAAACGTAACTTCGACATGCAAGATACTCTAAGGCAAATCAGTACTAGATTAGAAAAGCAAGACAATGAGATGGGTGTCATGGATCGTAATTTGATTACCTCCTTAACGAAGCAAAGGGATGATATCAATGAGCTTTACAATAACGTCGTTGACCATCACAAGAAGTATGTTAATGAGTTGAAGCTGATGATAACTAGAGTTGAAGGCGAAAGAGATGCGTTGATCGCTACTTGTTCTGTTTCAGAAGCTACGATTAAGGAATTGAACAGTGAAGTTGCTCGTTTGAAGATTGAATTGACAACTGAAGCACGTCTTTCCAATGTCACTGGAAATGATGCCACTTCAGTTGAATACAAGCCTGAAGTTAGAAAATTAAATTCCGAAAAGTCCTTCCTTGAATCGAGGTTAAAAGAATATGAGGAGCTACTTGAAGAATACAAGAACAAATTGTCTCGCAAGGATCAAGAATTACAACAGGCAGCTACTTTCTCAACTAGTATTGAACACGATCTCATTGAAACAAATGTCATGGGCGAAAAAGAACGCACTGGGCTATCTGATCAAATTAGTTTGCTTCAAATGGAAGTTGACTCTCTCAAGAATATTATGACTAAAGAACAGGAGAATTATGCCGAGTACAAGTCCGAAAGTGACAAGATTATTGAAGGGTATAGAGCAAAGATCGATGAAATTAAAGCCACTCTTCAAGAAAAAGATAAGCAAATTTGTGAAACGGAGCATGAATTAGCGAAGAATAAAGCGGCTATAAGCGAGCAAGAGAAAAAGATTGAAACATTGGTGTTTACTAATGAGACCTATGAAAATGACAATTCTGTTCTTAATTGTCAAAAGGCTTCTTTGGAAGACCTGACTAAGCAGTTGAGAGAAACAATTACACAGAGACAATCTGAAATCCAAGAGAAGATGGGAGAATTAATGAAAATTGAGGAAGAGTACAGATGTTACAAGGTTGTTATGGAACGTGAACTAAATCACATCAAGCATGAAAATGACACTTTGAAGGAAAGAGAGAACAAGGTATCGAATGATTCAGACTGTCTTTTCACTGATTTGAAACACTTGATTGATACTTTTGAGAGTATTGTTGAAAAGAATTCAAAATTGAGCCATTCTAGTGATATAAGTGTTGAGGAAACCTTCCCTGAAACAGTTTCCAAGCTCAATTCCATCTTAACCTACACACAAGCTGAAAAACGTAAGCTTATTGAAAGGTGCTCAAATATCGAGTGTGAATTATTAATGACTAGGGCAACAATGAAGAATGAAACCAAAAAAAATTCAGGGTTGCTATCTAAAATTATTACACTTGAAAGCGAAGTTGAACATCAACGCAAAGAATTGACACAAGTAGAAAGTTTAGTGAAGAAACTTGAAGACTATGAAAACAACCTTGTTGTATTAGAAGAATGCAAGACCGAATTGGATGCCAAGAATTCTCAAATGGGAGATTTAGAATTAAGACTTGAATGTGCAAATATTCAAATCGAGTCCGCTGGCAAGCAAAATGAATCTCTGTTGAAACAAATTGAATCCTTGACTGGTGAAAGAGATAGTGTAAAAGATGAAATCAACGTGGTTTCATCAAGATTACTAGAAGCTCAATCTAATTTAGCTAAATACGGGCCAAGTAACTCAGAATCAATGCTAGCTAAAATTGATAAATTAAATGCAAGTTTAGACGCTGAAAAAGCTAGAGCAAATAAGACTCGTGATATTGCTAAGCGTTACAGGAATTCTGATTCTGAAAAAGATAACAAGATTAATGCGTTGAATAAGCAAATAGAGGAAATGCTTGTTGGCAGTCTTAAACCAGAGTCTCTGGAAAAGATAAAAACGCTGGAGACACGAAATGTCGAGTTGCAAATCCAAATAGATAATCTTCAAGTGTCTTTATCTGAGAAAGAGGCAGAGTTGGAAGCTATGCAGACTGAATCAAAGTTAAGTCCTGAAAATTATGACGACCTTAAGATGAGAATGGCGATCTTTGAAAAAATGGTTCCTCAAATGCGTGAGGATGGTGCGAAGCAAAAGGAAACGATTCAAGTGTTAGAAGAAACTATCAAGGGGTTAAAAAGTGAAATTACTGCATTGAAAGAGTGCCAACTAAATGATTTTGAAGAAGTTAGTGAAAGCAAAGTATTACAACCTTCTGATCCAGCCATCGCTAGGCAGTCCAGAAAAAGAGAAGCAACAGAGTCTGTATTTGACTTAGATGACGAATACGACGGCACTAATTTTAAGAAAAGCCGAAGCATTGAAGGAATTAATGAGGATGATGATATCATCCTAGATCTTGACAATGATAAGCCAGAAAAATCCTTTTATGATGAAGATGTCGAGTGTGAGGAAGTAGAAGAAACTGAAGAAGTTGAAGAGGAGATAGAGGAAGTTGAAGAGACTGAAGAAACAGAAGAAGTGGAGGGAACTGAGCCAATAGAAGAAACTGATGATGGTGATGAGATTGAGGAAATTTCAGCTAATGATGATAATGAATAACTCATTGAATTTTTAATATTGTACGAAAAGTCCTTTTTCTATTGTGAATGTCGTTTATTTGTATCATTTTTTTCTATTATGAATGTTGTTTATTTGTATCATTTTTTTTTCTATTTATAAATAATTAATTACACTAAAGCGTGTTGTTTGTTTCCAAGTCTGCAAAAAGTTGTACATTGCATTTGTTTAAATTCAAGCAATTCCGAACATGCTCTTCGCCTATCAAATTGTAAAGCTCCCATTTCGTTAAACGCTTTGGTTTCTGTGCCATAATTTAAAACTCGTTTTTTATTGTTTCCATCTCCACCAACTATGCATGGAATAATATTAATACCTAATAAAGATAACTTACTTAGAAAGGCATTTTTAACGCTCTTGATAGAATTGGCAAAGTCAGTATCAAATAGCAAGTTGCGTAAATAAAGGGCGAAACCTGGAACTCCATCTAATTTTGGATTAATTCAGTTGATACAAACTTTTTCGAAGTTCCTTCCAATAACTTTTCCTTGTGTTAAAATCGTATTCTATCCATCTGTTGAAGACCCTACATATTTTTTCTTGATCATTAAATTTAAGAAAATTGCCTTCAAAAATCTCGACCAATCCATAAAAGTTGATACAATCAAATGCATGTATTTTGCTGTTGACAACTTTTTGGTCAATTTTGTGTGAGACAAATTTGGCGTTGCATTCACCATCCTCCTTCAAACATCAACAATAAAGTAGCCGTTTTTACAGGATCAGCAGGTTCAGTTGAATCACTTCCATCGTCAGTTTTATTTTCTCCTGTGACAGTCCCCATTCTTCATCTTCTGGTAGATCTGGATGCTTAGAATATGACATTGCCATCTAAACATGGTAAATATTAGTATATTCAAATTGGCAAAGGAAATGCGAATGAGTCATCTAAATTTTAAAGTCAAATAAAGTCTGGCAAAATAAATACGGGTTTCTAAACTTATCCGACATATCAACTTATATGATGTTACTAAATATTTAAGTCATAATGGCGGTACTCTCATGAAATGCTTTGGCGGGGGAATAGCTGTTGCTAGATAGTTTTTATAAGACCGAGCACCTCATAAATCTTTTAAGGTTAGGCAAAGTAATAAATTCATTAGAGAGTGAGGAGATACATATGGTAATTATATTCATCTTGGTGTTTGTCCTTTGCTCAGGTGTCTCTATCCTATTCGCCTATCGACCCCATGGGCTACCTTATGGTGATCCGGGAACAGTGTATATTTGATGTTTAAAATGGCAACAATCATTATCTTCGGGATCCATGAATTGTTTCTTCAACAAAGTAAATATTGTAATGCATTATTTATAAATATCAAATGAGCATTATCAAGCATGGAATAGGTGAATTTAAATAGTTTTAGAAAAACATATTTTGATTATCGCTTTGAATAAACATAAATGCAGACAAATTTATAAAAATCTTTATTACCTAAATTTATGATCGCAAAATGCAATTTTCAAAAGCCAAAGACCCACCATAAAACACAAACTTAAAATCCGTTTCAAAGGAAATCTTAACATAAGCTGAATTGAAAATATCCATCTTCAAATTAGAAACTTGATGTCCAGAAATTGATGTAATTAAGTCTTGAGCATCGTTGTAAATAGAAATAGTATCTATATTTGTTTCGATGTCAAAGAAGTTAATTTGGAGAGCGATTGGAAGTGCAGTGTTGACTTTGTCACAGTAAATGTTGAAAAGCATATTGTTGCAGTATCTTTTGTGATAGATGCAGTCATTGGATTTACGATCATTTACTGGAAAGGTGAAATTAGATTGGTTAGATGCTGATGTGTCGTTGAATAATTGATCTAAGTTGCAAAGACGGTTTCCATTTGTTAAAATTGATTCGAACAAGTAACTGCTAGTTACGTAATCGTGCAGAATAACTAAATTGGAAATTGTTCCGGAAAAAAGTATATTTCTCAAAGCATAGCATTCTTGAGCAGTTTGATCTTTATTGAAATTAATGAAAACTGGGTGAATATCTCCCATATCAAAAAAATTTACTGGTTTGGAAGGAATTGGTTTGGCGTAGTTAGGTTGAAATTTACTAAAGCAATTATTCAATTTAATTTATTTTAAACCTACTTGTTGTCCGTAACGAAGATAGCTACTTTTTGATAATTTTCAGATTCCTTAGATTTATCAAAAGCATCAAAGAGAAACACCCCCAAGGAATTTATTTTTTGATAATCAGGCTTCAGATCAACATTTTCAGTCATATTAGCAACTATTGAAGTTAAATCTTCTTTTGTGTTTAATCCATTAACTCGAAAAACTTGTCCATTCTTATACAAAACAAGATAAAAGTGGTAATACTCAATGTAGAAGGATTGGTCTAGTGTAATTTCCTTAATAATTTCACTTCCAATTTCCAATAGCTTAGAAATGTTTTGAGAGCCCATATCTAGAATCAGAGCAACATTTCCATGAAGTTCTTCCCCGTTTAAAATTGAACCTTCTTCGTCTTCATTCGCTTCAATTTTAATTAATTTATTATCAGTTGGACTGACTGTCGTTGAAATTATTTTTTCCTTCACCAAATTAGCATAGTAAATGAATGTTGGAAATTTCTTTGTAATTTTAGAGTCTATTGAATATGAAATGGTTATGTATTTTCCTGTAGATGATGGAATTACAATCTTGTCTGTGTCATTGGTTTTCCCGCTGATTTTAAAAAAGTATTTTCCTACTGCTTTCTTTCCATTGTAAAATTTTAAGGTAGCATTCGTTTTTTGGAAATTTTTCAAATTGTAAATAACTCCACCGATTATCGGATCACCTTTCTTCGTAATAGCTGTAAGTGTATAAATGCAAGCTGTGGGGTTGCAAGCTTTAGAAGTAACATTATCACGAGGTTCATTAATAGAGGAAACTTCCTTGGTAGATTTTAGTTTTGATTTGGACAATTTGGCGCATTTGCAAACTGAATCAACTCCATTAACTAAGAATATTAGGAGAACTACTAATGATAACACTTTCATGCCTGAAATTATTTAAATATAATAAAACTTAAGCAACTCAAAAATAACATCTTATTATTAAACAACTTTGATAAAATATGATAAACTAACTCAAAGCAACAACTGTCTCCCCTCAGTCGTACAAAGTGTCATCACTTAGTATTTCAAAAAATCAAAATCGTATATTATTAAACAAATTTTATTTAAAAATAATTCATATCAATCATCGTCATAAACCACACACAAACAGAAAGAAGTAGCGAAGAAGAGAAACTTATTTTAAATAAAAAACAATTAAGCTATTACATAATTTGGTGCTTTGGCAATTTGGCACATATTAGATCCTCTTTTGATTCGAAAATAACCTTTTTCTCCCCAGGTATCTCCCTATAACAGAGGATAAAAAAACTTAAATCTAGACTTACCCAAGAATTTTTCACTTTCCAAAATGGTGGAACACCTTTGGTACCCCCGCCATATCCAACAATAACCACTCCATGATTAATTTGTTTCATACATGCTTTATCACTATAAACACCTCCTTTATAATTAACAAGAGAAGGCGCAGAAGCATAGATTCCAACCGCAACGGGTCCAATGGTTCCAACTATTTTCTTCAAATTATTTTCATCATAAGCTTTGAGATTAATAATCTTCGAAACCGAGCCAACAGTTTTAGTTTTTTTTACTTTGCATTTATTAGTATCTTTCATGATGTAAGGATAATCTGAATCTAGGTTAATTTTATTTTTTTTAACAAATTCATAAGTAGCTATCATCCAGCCTCCATTACACTGATTTCCTTTAGAACAATCCATGACATGTTGTGGTGACAGCGAATACAATTTACCAGTCTTTCTTTTAACAGCTGCTTCTATGACAGCGAGAGCAGCAAATATATGACAAGATCCGCAGGCTGATTGATACCTTACCCTAGCTACATATCCTTTTGCCACCCAATCTATGGAATCAGGCACTTTAATTTCTTTGAAAAAATCGAAGTCTTCTTCCTCATTTGACATGAGAAGTTGAAAATTAGTTTCATTAAACACAATCCCATTCAATTTGTTAACTTCGTCCATGGTATAATCTGAAATGTCATTTAAATCCATCTCGAAATCTACTAAGCCTTCATTAAATTCTTTATTATGTTGAACTATTTCAGCTCTTCTATCCAAATACCATTTTTTGTGTTCTCCTTCAATTATTCCAGTCTTATAAGATTTATTAAACTTAGTTTTAAACGCATTCCAGGCTAAGTCCTCATCTGGACTGAACAAAACATTTTCTTCCCTAAATCAAACATAATCAACGCAAAAAAAATGAAACTCACTTAACTTCCGTAGTATCTTCATTCAACAGAAATTTAATCACAAAAAAGACAACCACAATAGATAAAATCAGCAATACCAAAATAATAAAATAGAGCAGAAACCTAGATCTCTTGGTTACTTCCATCTTTGTCAAAAAATATAAAGTGTCTTCATCAATTAAATTCCAACTTTATTAAATCTTCAAAACCTTATCTAATTGTATCTATTTGTATTTGATTTAGAGCTAATTTTAAATACAAAGCAGCTTATTTTAAAATGTTGTTTTTTATTATTTTGGTAGACACAAATATTGCATTTGCTACTTAAGACTTTATTATTTAAATTAGAAACTTTAATACACTAGTCGAGATTTCTTGACTATGTAATGTCCAATCAACTACCCAATTTAAAAATAATATTGCCAGATTGCGAATCATTCCATAGTTCTAGTTTTTAGAATAAATGCACTTATTATAATATCCTTTCAAATAACAAAATGTATTCAAAGATTAAATGTAAAAAGTTTATTTGTAAAAAATATAACGATGCAAAAAATAAATCATAATAATAAAAATCATAGGTATAAAAATGGACTTATACAATAGAAGTAATCGTAAGAGTAGTAATAATAGACATTATAATTACGAGCATGCAATAATATAAACTTAAGTATTCATGATAACTATTCGAATATCTAAAAAACGTTCCAGTCATTTGGAGGCATGTTTCGACAAATCTATACACTTTTGTATAATTCTAAATGAGCGATTGTGTGGGCATAAATGACTAATTTAATAAAATTCTATGCTTAAAAATAATTTCTGATTCAGTGGTTTGATCAATTAATGTACATGGGGAATTGTCAAATTACAGTTTTGATAATCACTATTCTAACAGATTCTAGTATTATCAAGTATTGTTTCGTAGAAATTAACACCCAAATTTCAATATGTCTAAAATTGACAAATAATTTTTCGGTTTGCCTATTATTAAGATCTCCAACTTTAAGAGCTTTTATATTGGGATATTTACAGCAAATTGTGTGTGCCAGTTTCATGTAAAAATCTGAGTTTTGTGAACATTGATGCATGCAAGAGTATTTGGTACGGAAAGCAACGTATCTACAAACATTTGAATTGTCTCTTCTGTAAAATGTCCGTAAGAATGAAGTAAATAAGGCATTTGGCACAAGTTCATACTTGATGACACCCTATGACAAATAAGAAGTATATTGTTTCGATCTATTTTCTCATTTAACATCTCTTTTAATTTCAGTTTGACGCAAATAAAGTATTGCCACACATATTACCGAAGGTTCGAAAGAGGAAACTTTTACATTTGCTGACTTTAAATTATTTATCAATGCAAAAATGGAATTAATTTATAACTGTCAGTAAAACCAATATCAAAAGCAATGCTAGATTGTTTTGACTTCATTTTGCAACGAAAACATGCGATGCTGAGAAAATACGTCTGATTCAACTCTACTATGATGCATCATTAGACTAATAAAAAGCCACAATTAATACATAGTCAATGCTTTGGCACGAATGGTTATCAAGATCACTTATTTGCAATTTGAAAATAAAAACTACTAACATAAGTAATAAGATGATAAATCACTTAAAAATGCTAATAAATTTTTTAAAACATATTTTATGCACAGATCGAAATTTATTCTGTTCATTCTTAATGTCGAATTCAATCATTCTTATGAAAAACTGAATCACCAAGTACCATATTTTTTGTAAAAAGTGTGGTGAGATAAGATAAGACGCCACTGTGTCGCATTAAAGTATTTATTTGATTTTTTGTACCTTCTAAAAATATGAAATTATTTCTTTTTATTTTAAATGGTCTTTCTAGGATTACTCACAAATAGCTCATTAGCTGATTCGTCCATTAATCTAATTAGTAACCTTCAAATAATAAATAGCTGTACCTATCAAATGATGACGTCATTGAGGCAAGATAAGCTTGCATCAAAATAAATTTTAATAAAGAACAAAACACGTTACATACCATTAACGCAAAGTGTAAATATATAAATATTTATTATTGACATCATTTAAACATCAAAATCAAAATATCGTTTATTAAATTTATTAAAAAACACAAAATTGCAATTTGCCGATGAATTAATAGTAAGTCAAGAAAGTACAAAGATATTTACATTAAAGGGTTCTATATCTTTAGCCGTAGAAATCTGTCAAGTTTTGGATACAGAAGGTTGCAGGGTTTACTCCGGAATGAGTTAAGTTTCTGAAGGGGCCGCAACAATTTACGTGAGCAGAGGAAGATGATTCTATACTTTTTTCAAATACAGAAATGTAACAAGGCTTAGCGAATTGAGTTGTTGAAAGTTCCAGGATAGCTGAATAGGCTGAAGCTCCACCGCCGATAAATCCAAGGAAGAAGATAACGATGCAAATTATTAAAGTTGGTTTTGGACAATATTTGATGTACTCGCTGAAAGTACAAGAACGACCAATGTCTCTTCCGACGTCTTTAATCATGTTGTCTCTAGCCACTAAGAATGAATAGAACAAAACGGGTAACATCAAACTTGTAGCCATGACTGTTGTTGATCCGATTAAATCAAGAAGTGGTCCGAATGTTGGAACAGATTCTGCAACGAACACTACTGCTACCATGATCAATGTTCTTGTAACAACACGCTTCGGCCCAAACTTTTGAGGCACCTTAAATTTTGGAATTAATGGGGATTTCTCTAATTCATAATTTACCTTGAATAACTCCTCGATCTCTTGGAAAAGGGGCGAGAAGACAATTGTTAAGGCCAAAATTAAGTGAATAGTGATACACAAACTGACAGTCCTTTGAATCCAAGCAGTTTGAAGTGAGTCAATCACATTGTCTCTTAATGCGTCGCCATAAGCATACCATCCTGAAACTCCTGCTGGAATATAAAGAGCGAAAATTCCGATAAAGCCGAAGATGGATGATTTGGTAAATTCAGAGGGTTTTTTCATATCATGTTGAATCGTCGGGAGAGAACTGTGGCCTCCGTAGGCAAAGAAAAAGGTCCCCAGAGCTACGAAATAATTTTTAATTTGGAAATCAGGCATCTTCCAACTATCGTGGCTTCTGCAAGTATCAGAATCTTCCATTGATCCAACTGTAATTAGAATAACGGCAATGGTTGTAGTAACCATAGCAGAAACGACTGCCCACCAAAAATCTTGCGGTGATTTCAAGAAAGTAACTGGCAACAAAAGAACTGCGACGATCAAAACTAACAAGCAGAAAGAAACATTAAAATCAAAGAAAGCCTTCAGCAAATTAGAAATATTCTTTGATGCTAGCAAAAGATAGACTACGGCAATACCAAATTGAGTAACGTCAATACATACGGATACAGCTTTTCTCATAAATGGTCCCATTGCGCGGTAAGCAATTTCCGAGTATGGTTTTCTACAATGGTGTTCATATTCTTTCCAATGTTTTTGTAATATATTCCAGGATTCACCTAAGCAAATTGAAGTGTAGCAAGTCATTAAAGCTACAAAGACGACGCAAAATAGTCCAAAATAGAACCCAGATTGGATCATTGCGGTTGGTACTAAAATGAAATTATTAAAAATTCACCAATTTAGGATACTTACAGGCCTAAAAAAATTGAAGATCCAAAAAATTAGTGTTTATATCTAAAAGGGGCAAACATTACAACTATACCGCCACCCGCCATATCCCCGATAATAAAGAGCCCGGTGATGAACCAATTGAGGCCTTTGTTCCTAATAAACTTGCCATCGACCCAAGTTCCTTCAGGTTGATGCTCTTCTGAATTCAAAGAACTTTGTGAACTTTTCTCATCTGGTCTAGAGCCCAATATATGAGAAGCCTTTGGACTAGCAATATTTACATTATAGAACGTACTTTTGTCGTTTGTCTCAGAGTGCCTGAAAAATGTCAATAAAAGTTCCGTGCATCTCCTAAACTTACACCGAATCTGAATCATATCCGTGATTTTTAGACATCTTCAAGTTAATCTTCTTTAGTCTATATCGAAAAGAATAAAGATAATATTATTTATATCAAGACTACAAATGAATGTCGATAAGCACGATTATTTTAAATGGAATTCTTATCACCAAAAGTACAGATAAAGAATTAAAAAAATTGGATTGCACGTTAATAGAGGAAGAATGATGGTAGCTGAGTGTAGAGTGTCTCTTTTTGGGAATAGATATGAGTTTCCGGGATTCGTGGCCATCCCCTTTGTGGACTAGATCGTTTTGTTTGACAAAAAGACACTAGAAGTGACTTCTAGGGTAAGTGAACTTTTTGATTCGTTAATGAGTATCTAATAGACGACAATATCAGTACAACATTCTTCCTGAAAGCTTATGATAAGAATAAAATAGGTATGTGATTAGATTTAAAATTAGCAGATCAAAGATAAATCTGCTCAAAGTGTAGTAAAAATGAGGTATTTAAAGCAAATTTAATTTGTACTCTTCTTGACATTATCTTGTTTGGTTATCAAGATAGACGATTATTAAACAAAGCAAACCAGAAACGAGAAAGTTGTTTTGGTGAGCTTTTGTGTCATACCGAAGTGATGTTTGTGTCATCATTTGATGCCATCAAACATAATAAGGTGTCTTTTATCAGTACCACGCCTCTTATTAATTAACTATCTTGAAAAAGTATTTTCACAAATTTGTGTTACTTTTACCAGTGAATGCAATAAATTATAGCTGTAAATTCCATAATTATAGTTACTAGGTGTGACGGTTTAATTTTAGACTACTATTTATTATCATAAAAAGTGAACGAACTTTAAAAGATTACAGATTGTAGTTGTTTAAATCAAACTTGCAAAGTAAACATTGTGTGAAATCAGGAAAATGATTTTGCTGGTTGGTGTTTCAAATCAGTTGGAATCACTCAATTTGTTCATAATATTGTGAACTTCATTTAAAAAACACAGGGTGTTTTAGAATAGAAAGATCAAATAAATAAGATAGTTAATCATATAAAAGTATCAAGTTGGAGTTTTTGTAGTAAAATAGCTTTTTTAGGTGCACCAAGCAAGTACTTGATTGATAAAATGCTTAACTATGTTCGTTGTAATACCATTTTATGTAAGAGATAAAGTTGAGCATGCAAAAATCACGCGAATCTTATTAAATAAAAGTATATATGACAGTCTTGATTGATATGGTTATTTTTTAGAAATGGAAAGTGATGAATTGTTTTGGATCTTTGTTTATTTCATGCTTTTCAAGCCTTTTTTCATTCACAGATTTTGAATGAAGGATTTATTTGTTTTATTAATTGGAAAATGTATTTGTTCTTTGTAAATGGCTAGTCAAATCATCGGGAAAAGAAAGTGTCTATAATGAAGTTTTTGTTGTTGTATAGCAGTCATTAGAAAAATCATTTAAACTACTCATTTTAATATGGTAATATTACAAAACATTAATTGGTGATTCAAATGCAAACAACAATTTATTGAAAAAACTGCAATTAAAAAAACTTTATTAACATTAAACAAAAATTTTCTGATATGATTTAAACATATCACCAACAAGAAACAAACAACAATTATTAAAATGAAATCAAACCATTTCTCCATCTGTATCAACTTCAGACTTGACAACTTCTTCTTCTTCGACGAATTTCCTTTTGACTGCAAATTTAGAAGAAGTCCTAGGCATAGCATCCAAATGCGTCTGATAGTTCGTATCTATCTTAACCGCTTTACCAGCAGCACTCTCCTTCTCGATTTCATCAGCAATCTTTCTTTGTTGAAGCACATCGTTGAAAAGCTTTGTCACTCCGATCGTAGCTATTCTGGCAAGTGCTCGCTCCTTTTCACGATCGGTAACAAAGTTAGGTTTCACTAACCCTAGCTTGAGCAACTTTTCTTTTTCGTTTTGAGCAATTGCAAGTTGTTTTCTTGTGGGACGAGGATGTTCTTCAGCATATTTTTGAACTTCTTTCTTATGAGTAACCTTAGCAGAGTCAAACTGCACAGATCTCATCATTTTTACCTTCATATCAGCATTTGGGACGACTCCTTCTTCGTCCGAAGTATCCCCACCTACAGCGTCACTGTCATCGTCGTACTGGGCACTGTCTTCTGATGCTTCTTCATCATCATTTCCAGCTCCAATATCGTCAGCGTCAATTTCCTCAAACTCTTCGCCGGCTTCTTCTAAATTGGCGTCGATTTTATCATATTCCTCGATTTCAAGCTCCTCCTCAGAATCGTCTCCTTCGGCCACAATAAATTCATCTCCGGAACTAGGAATATCTTCTAAGTCAGATTCCTCCTCAATTTCAATAACAGCTTTCTTAGGTTTTCTTAAAATTTTAGGCATCTTTAAAATAACAAACAAGTAGCGACTTTAAAATGACAGTCTATAACAATGGCTTTAATTCAAAAATTAACTTCCCATGTAAACTATATTCCAACACCTGTATGCTGAATTTCCATTTAAGAGTGGGAGAGCATTTTGACTTGGTAAATCAATCTCATAAATTGCATTAACTGAAAATGACTACCTTGCGTTCCTTTGCATGTCAAGATCTCCTGAAATTCAATAATGTCAATCTAGACAATATGACCGAAACCTACGGGGTGGACTATTATTTAAATTATCTCTCCATGTGGCCTGAATACTGCATGACAGCAGAAGATTTTGATGAATCTATTATGGGATATGGTTAGTTTAATTACGTCCTTTATTGTATTTACATTTATTTTAGTGTTTGGTAAATCCGAAGAAGAAGGCCTTCCTTTCCATGGACATGTTACAGCTTTAACGGTTTGCGAAGATTACCGCAGGTTAAAGCTTGGAACGTTATTTATGAATTCGCTAGAGCAAATTTCAAAGAATCAAAATTGCTTGTTTGTGGATCTGTTTGTGAGGGCTTCTAACGCACCAGCTATTCAAATGTATCACAAGCTAGGATATGTTCAATACAGAAGGCTCAAGGACTATTATTCAGGTGACAGAAACGAAGATGCTTTGGATATGCGGAAAAGCTTAATGAAGAACTGCGAAATAGAAAGGGTAGATCAGGAAGGGCGAAAAGTTGGTGGTGGTCATAAAAAAAATAAGTGATTTTTAATTTATTTGGGAACACAATTCTTTTATTTCCAATACTCGTGTTTTTAATAACTTTAAAGGTTTAATAAATACCTTAAATACCTCTTGTTTATTCCTTTGTTTATTATAATAATCCAACTTCTAGCATGGCTGATTGTTTTGAATGCAAAGTTGCCGGCACTACATGTGCTGCTTTAACCGGTTTCTGGGCTTTATATTCTTCGAATGCTCCATATTATCTTAAAAATCCTCGACACAAAATATTCATGTATGGATTAGCAGGAGGTAACTATAAGTTTATGAACTATTAAAATAAAATATTTAGGTTGCTTCTACATATCATTTGCTCGTTGGAACTTGCACCCACCCTTCAGCTCGTTACGCAACGATACGGAATATAAAAATGAAGTTAAAAGAGCCTTCGACAGACCAACTAAATAACAATTTTTATTATTTGTTAATTGTATTTTTTTCATTTGCTCGAGATTAAAATATTTTAATGATACTTTTTATACTAAACTAAAGCTTATCACTCTAAAATGAACCTTGATTAGCGGCCTATAAAAGGAATTCACATAATTGCAGACACATTCATTCCTTTTGTCTCATCATGATGTTCAAATGTATTGTTCTTGTGGCAGTTATCACTACTGTGGCTTATGCCGAGGTTTCTAGAGAACAATTAGACCAATGTTACGAAGGTATTGCCAATCAAAACATCAAGTTATGGGGAGATTTCGCTGATGTTTCTCAACATGTAAGAGCCCTTAGAGATGGAATGAATATGTATTATCAGAATAAGGCTATTCCTGAAATTGTTCAATATCAAATTCAAAATCAAGGCAAATACTTGTCTAGTGACCAAATTGCCAAGGTGACAATAAATATGAAAATGAATTCATCATTAACAATTACTTTTTAGGCTAACAAATGTATCGATTCTTTATCTGTAATCTTCGGATCATCGAAGGAAGCTCTTTCTATGATGCAAAAACTCTTCGAATCTGCTCTCAACTTCATCATCGCCGATCAAGCTAAAGTAGACCAACAAATAGCCGACGATCGCAAGCAAAACAAACCTGAAACTGACATGAAACTAAACACCTGTCATTTAGTTTCCACCTTGATCACTCCAGAAAAGAAAAAAGAAATCATTGCCAAATTTAAAAATGATGTCCCAGCTGACAAATACGACGCTGTATTCAAAGAAGTATCCGTATTGATTAATTTGAATTAAATTACATAGTTGTTTAACATAAAGATTTTTTGTTCAAAATAACGTTTTATTAAAAAGGGAAGATACTGAGGAACTTTGTATTAATTAATTAAAAAATCGAGCTTTTCCTTAGAAAGTCCCATTTTTTCACAGAACAGTGAAGAACAGTCAAATATATTAAAGACCTTACAGGCCAGCATCGAATCTGACTTTAAGGAGATATACTTCTGTGCCTTTGAAATAATCTTAATCATTTCAGCTAATCTGTAACTATAATTATTCTTAAATTGACTGATCGTGTAAAATGAATGTAATTCATCATTGAAACTCTGAAGAATTTTTTTAGCATATTCTTTCCCTTCGCTACTGACTGCATCAAGTTCTTGAACGTCCCACAGAGCAGTTCCAATCAAGTAAGCGAACTCAAGCATGCATAGATTAAGTTCTTTAAGTGGTTTGTATAAAGCATTAATTTGATACATTGTCACGGGATTCATCAACTTTTGGAGCTCGTTCCTAACAGCATCATTGATTTCGATGTCATTTATCTCAGGATGATGTACCCCGTCTGTTGCATGTGTTCCATTAACAAGCAGAATTGTTCTTGGGTTGTCTTTTCCGAACATTTTAATCGAACTATAGCATCTCTCGATGCAATTGAAAACCGGATATAAGTTGTTAAAAATATGTACGCGATCCGCGGGTGTGAGAGCACAAAATTCCGGACAATACATAAGAGTGAAACTCAGTATTTTGAAACTACTTAACTGGAATGAACTCACGCTCTTACAAGACATTTCTTTAGAAACAGAAATATCCTCCCGAGATCTAAATTCATATTGTTCCAGATGTTTCCCCAAAGCATAGCATAGACTTTGAAGAGGTGAGTAGGTCATTCCATGTTTTTCGGGGATCGGAAGTCGATGTCCATGGAGAGATGTTTTGACTATAGTTAAAATAGCATCTACATCGAAGTAGACTTTATTTTTCTTGATACAGACTCGGGTGGGAAGTGCTGTGTCGCCTTTTATGCCACAATTTGAAGAGTTAACTTGTTTGCAAGGAATGTCTGAGGTGTTAAGAGATGGATTTGGTGGAAAAGGTGGTTGGACTGGAGCAAGAATCAAAGGATTCGAGTATTGAGTATGTTGGTCTAGGCCATAATCATAGTCGTTGTGTATGGCATTGTTTTGTAATTGAATTCCGTTATTATGATGTTGCATATCAATATTGCGATGTTGAATAACGTTATTTTGATGGTGAATATCAATGCTTGGTTGAGGAGCATAACCATGGTAACCATTTGTGGGATACGTGTTATTGGAGGTATTGTAGATATTTTGAGTGTCGTGAATATCTTGGTAGCCATTAGAATATCCATTTTGTGAAGAATTAGATTCGAATGAACCTCCTAGATAATCTGAATTTACGTCATTGTAAGAGTCGGGCTCTTTAGTTGCCTTCGAGCAGTTAGGATTGGCGGCTTTGCAAGCTTCACTAACTTCAATTATGGTGTCCTCTTCTTTGACAAAATCCTCTAAACCAATGTCTTCGTCTTTCTTCGGAATAATCATTCCAGATTTCTTAATTTTTTCATAGCGACAATAACGGCACATTCGTCCATTTCCAGAAACAATCGGACAATCCTTGGTATTTCTTTTGCACTGGTAAGCTCTATGTTCTCTAGCACTGCGCAAGAAAAACATAAGACAAGCTTTACAACATTGGACCTATTTAGATTTTAAATTATTAACAAATTGGCATGACTTTAATCACCTGATGATGGAGTCCGTAGTTTGCTGAACCACAAATAATACAGCCATCCAAACTAGGTACTGCAGTTTCGCTCATGTTTATTACACTTCTTTAAAATAAGGAAGTAAACCAATATTTAGCTATAATAAGAAAAGTACAAAATTATAAACATTCAAAAATTAATAAATACATCATCATCCCACAACCTCTCTTCGAAAAGCATACAAATTTGCAACAAACGAATAGATCAAAGAAAGCTATTATCAACAAGAGTAAATGTTGGGTAGTGTGTATGATGTTGAAACTATTGATTTCACACAGGAAGAGATGCTTTACGTTTTGATCAAGTTCATAATATGTGTTGAGATGTGTGCACGTATGAATGCTTTTATTTTAATTTTATCAAACAAGATAATTGAGGTAATTTGAGTATTTGGTATGAAAGTACCTCTTATTATGTTGTTTTGGGTAGAAATATTATTGTTGAAAGAGATATTGATGGGGAAGGGGTTGTAAAGGTCGTTTTTATTTTATCAGGTGAAAATATTGCAGTAATCAAAAGCTAGAATGAAATGAAACAAATTAAAATATTCGTTAAATTATTTTTTTCAAAATGACACTAACTTCATGGTTTTAGAAAAATCCATTCAATGGTAAATAAACGCACAAGCTACCTGTGCTTTTGACATATAAACTAAAACATTAAAAATCTAAAAGAAAAATAGCGTTGTACTAGTATGCACATTATGCGTCCAAGTAAATATGGTGTGTAGTTTGTGCGACACGATGAAGAAGTTAGTTCTGTAAAGACTTGTAATACTCTGACAAGAATAATTTTTTGTGTTTGCTTCTTCTCTTTTTTCGAATAACGCACTTTTGAGAGAAAAAGAACATTTTTTATTATATAGAAAATGGTTTATCTTTCAATATATCTGGTAACCTTACATTAAGCCTTTTTTATTTGTAACATAGCAATTACATAATATCTATCAAATATGTTTATTCATCAAACTAAGCCATAAATCAACAATTATTCAACGATCATATTTAAAAATGTTCAATTCCATATAATTAAAAGACATAATTACAAATGTTCCAAAAAAAGAATAAATATAGTTATCATCAATTCATACAGCCAAAACAATAATTACAATTCAAATTAGATATCCGCAACTAGGTCAATTTACATTAATAAGACTACTTTTTCTAACAAGTAAATGATTGCCTTTTTTCTTTTGAAACATCCATTTGAGATTTTATTTGCGATTATAGTTATTTTGTTGTGTGAGTAGAGATAACTTTATTATTGTTATATGTCTTTCGATACCTTGATCCATCGCCTTTTCTTTAGATGGGGCTTGTTAGTTCATAATCAGAAATTCATTTTCTTGACTTTTCCAATTTTCTTGACTATTTTTCTGGGGTATGGTTTTGTTTGGATTGGGCCGCAGACAACTATAGATCCTCAATATGTTTTCTCTCCTTCTGATGCAGCTTGGCGTTATGAATTAAACGTTCTTAAAGAACATTGGCCCCTTGATGAAAATCGCTTTTATCCAGGTACTCGTTTTCTTGATGAACTTAACTATTTTTATTTTAGGTAATTTTTAAAACAGTCAAAAAAAAATATCAAAGCATTTATTGAAAAAAATTAAAAGGAGACACAATATCATTCAGTACTATTAATTAAATTGTCATACGTATTGCTGAAAACAATACTTGATATTTTCTTTACACTTGCTGGATGCGTTTTATATATGATGTCATTAGATTGACCGGGTGAGTTAATGTTTGCCAAAACATTTCGACGGTTTATAATAACTAAGTATTCGAGCGCAAGAACTTCATTAGAATATAAACTGCTACAACTTGTCTATTACATCTCAAGCACTCTACAATTATTGTATCTTATCATTAAGAGGTATAAATCGGGCATATCGAGGCTTAGCATCTCCAATATGCTTATCAAGTCTCTCTTTCAAATTGCCAGAAACACTATAGTAAAAGATTAACTCCACCAATTAACTTGCAATTTAATTTGCTGTCCTGATATAACCATCCATAAGTGGTGCTTTCATTGTTACTTTGATAAGATTCATTAACTCGTCTCAAAGTTGTATCATTTTCGAATAGTAGTTTTATATAATTTGCTGCAAGTTTTTCAGTTGATGGAATTCTAATGCTTTTCCGATGCACAAGAATGTCATATTTTGCTTCCTTGTAATTAACTTGGCCTATGACAGACTTTTCGAGATGTTTAATCATCAATAAATTGAACCATTCTTTCAACTTATCGTAAAAAAAATATGGAAGTCAGTGTCCTCATAGTACCTTCGAATTAACCCAAAATGACGACAAAATTCAGTCGACAGAAAAAAAGACCAGGTTTGTTATCGCTCAGAAAAAAACTAAGGTCACACGAAGATGCAAAGAAAGCATCGCTGTACTTGGTAATTCCGACTCCATACTCCCGAGTATTTTTAGAGAAGTAATTATAGTACTTTTTGGAATCATCGTTGTTATAACTTTCAAGTATATAAAATTCATTCTCCTTCAAGATATCTTTGAGCATTTGCAACTACTAAGAGATACTCTTCTTCAAGAGTCAATTCAACAAATCCCGTGGTAGTTATTCTTGAAAGACTTTTACTTAGTATTTCCACGCCTGCAACGGTGATTATTATGTTTGCTGATTAGTAACCTACCTTCTGCGACATCTTCTTGCCCATTCTTACTAACGGAGCGCTTTTGTTTGATTTAGACTTCCTTTAAGGCCCCTATGGCCGTTGGCATTATCATTTATACGTCTCATATTTAACTTATCAAATTGAGGTATAAATATGTATTTACAATGACGAAGCTTATTTAAACACCAGCAAAAACACTTTACCTATTAGCATCTTCTTAGAAAAACATTTATTCAAATTTATATTTTAAGAAACATAAAAAAGTATTCTGAATAAACTATCTAAAATAAGGACATTTAATTACGCTTTTATCCAGGCAAATCTTATGATCTTCATGGGTATGTGGATGTTATCGTTGCCGCTAGGAAAGATCATAACAACAACCGACCTAACATTCTATCTTCTAAGTATATTAATGAACTTAAGAAGGTTAATGACTTTATTATTCATAATTTAACCGTACCAATTACTCATAAGGGTCGAAGTTATAATGTCGCATATACTGACTTATGTCTGACGTTTGAATGGAAATGTTTTTTAAACGATCACATTGATGTTTTATTGCCAAGGAAGGTTCATCTGGATGGGCTTAAAGGTCAGTTTAACTAATTATAAATAATAATTGGTTGTATTTTATGCAGGAGAGATAAGAAAATTGGCGGAAAGTATCTTAACAACTGAAATAAAAGTTACTTATCCTATTGGATGGCGTGGAACTGAACCTATTTATTTTGGGGCTTTAATCGGAGCTCCTAAACTTACTGATGATGAAGGTCATTTTAATTATGCTAAAGCTGTTCGCTTGACCTATAATACACGTGAAAAGAATGTGGATAATGTGTCTTATATTTGGAGGAAACAATTAGCAGACTTTTTGAGTCAGAAGAATAGATTAGATGGGGAATTGCTTGAATTTGGTTTGTATCATAATGAATCTTTACCTGAAGGTTTGCAACAAGTAGCTGATAGTCTAACGCCAAAGTTTGTTTTGATGTCAACGTCTTTATTTGTTATTTGCATGCTTTGTTCAATTGTTGTTTATAAACACAATAATGGATTGTATGCAATAGATTGGACTAGATCGAAACCAGCTGTTGGATTCGCTGGAATTGTTTGCCCATTAATAGCCACTGTTTCGGCATGGGGATTAGTTTTGTGGACTGGAGATCTATATAATGCAATTGTTAATATCTCACCATTCATTGTTATTTGTATTGGAATTGATGATTTGTTTATTATGAGTACTTCATGGCACAGAACAAATGCGGACTTGTCTACTGCGAGAAGATTAGCCGAAACTTTGTCTGAAGCAGCTGTTGCTATTACGATTACTTCGGCAACTGATATGCTCACTTTTGGAATAGGTAAATTTTGACAGCTAAAATGCAACTTCAAAATATTTTAACGTAAAAGCGATTATATGTAAAAGTCTTCATTTTTTGGACTAATTTATAATTTTTTTCAACAAAGGTTTCTCATTAGTTGTTCCTTATAGGCATTTACACAACGTTACCCGGAGTACGATTATTTTGCTTATATACGTTTTGGGGAGTGACATTCACTTATATCTATCAAATAACGTTCTTCGCAGCTGTAATGGCATATGCCGGTGAATTAGAAGCGAACGGAACGCACTCAATGATCTTCAAAAAAGCAATGAAATTCGATGATGCTGACAACTTGTGGAAACGGCTTTGCTTGGCAGGAAGTGTAAGCAGGGAAGAAAGTCATGACCAACAAACAACCACAAATAATGGTGTTAATTTTGATTCCCGAGCATCCACTACAAACGATGAAACAATTAGCTATCAAACATCGGGATATAGAGCAAGAAGGAAGTTAGGATGGACTAGTACTTTTTCTAAGTTCTTTTTAAAATTTGAAACGCCGCAAGATGAAGGGGATGAAATGAGAGATTCCCATCATGAACGTGATACTTTAGTTAGTAAATTCTTTAGAGAAATTTACGGGCCTATTTTAATTCAACCAAAAAATAAAAAATACGTATTTTTTATGTACTTGGCTTATATTCTGATAGCTTTATTTGGATGTAGTAAAGTTAAAGAAGGGTTAAATCCGAAGAATTTAGTGTTAGGGGACTTTTACTTGGCGAAATTTTATGATTTAATTGAAGAAACATTCTGGGAAGAAGGTCTGCAAGTGCAAGTTGTCGTAAATAACCCCCCGAATTTATTTAATCAGACAGAAAGAGGATACTTCGATCGACTGTTAAATTCATTTGAAAATACTAGCTACACAATGAATCACAATGCAACAATGCTTTGGCTGCCAAGCTATGAAGAGAAATTAAAAGAAGACTTTGAGGTTCTCCATCTACCTTTGCCGAATTCAACTGAATCCTGGTATCACAGGGCTCATGACTGGCTGATTTCAGCCGGAGGAAGAAAAGTTTATGAGAAAGATATGGACTGGGCAAGTTCAAATGACGAAAATGCAGGCTACAATAAATTGCTGGCATTTAGATTTCAGATTGGATTGAAGAATTATAGAACTCCTACTGATCATACTCAATCTTGCCAGTTGATGAGAAAGATAGCTGAGGAGTATTCGAAATTTAATGTTACCACCTTTCATGAATATTATCCTTTTGCTGATCAAGTATGTTTAATTCTTTTTGAGTTATTTGCTATTATTTTATAGTACATCGAGTTGAAACCTGCTTTAATAAGAAATTGCTTATTCGCTGTAATGTGTATGATGGCTGTATCCTTAATAATGATACCACATTACGGCGCTTCATATGTTCTTGTTATAGCTATAATATCTATCGACATCGGGGTGCTTGGCTTTATGGCGCTGTGGAAAATTAATTTGGAGTCCGTGTCCATGATAACAGTAATCATGTCTATTGGGTTTGCCGTAGACCTCTCAGCTCATATCGTTTACGCTTTTGTAGCGGCCAAAGGTGATGCTAATTTGAAAGCAATAACTGCTTTAGAAACACTTGGGTGGCCTGTGTTCTTAGGCGCTTCAACGACAATACTAGGAATTATGACTTTGGCTTTTGTTGATGCTCATATAGTTAGAATTTTCTTTAAAGTTACTTTCTTGGTTATTACATTTTCTCTGATGCACGGCTTAATATTCATACCAACTGTTTTAATAATCTTCTTGCCTACAGCTCATGTAGAAAATGGTTCTCCTTCGCCAAGCTCAATTCGTTCAAGCAAAAGAAGTAACCAAGGAGTAGTACCAGTTTCATCCCCAATACCAACAATCACAATAACAGAGTCCGAGTTACCTCCAGCAAATGATGCATTATCAATTAAATCATTAGATTCGCATGAGTTTACCGAAGTAAACATCGACGCCCGCTTATCAGATTATTGCAGAGCTCAAATCAACGAACTCACCCTCGAAGAAGAAAAATCGAAAGAAACTAGTTGGAAAGATAGTTCAAAAAGCCTCTAAGAGTGTCAATATCATCTTAATGATAAATAAGTGTATTTATTACCTGTTTACTTATTGATAAAAGGTTGGATTGGTCATCAAGTACAAATCTTATAAATATTACTTTTACTTTTTTATTAATTAATTAAGAATTGTGATACAATGTTTAATATGAGTAGTTTTTATTTTATAAACTTTATTTTTTTGGAATTCTTGAATATTTATTTGGTGTTTGGGTATGGATACCTACCGCCTTCTAATAATAATAACAATAATGGACCAGCTAATTTTGTTCCTTACATTCCAAACAACAATATTGCTTTGGGTTACCCAACTGCGTATGGTTTAGGTCATGGGTATATTAAAAGTGGCGGCAATTCAAAAGGAGGTAATTTGGCACAAAGTGGGGAGGTTCTTCTGCTACAAATGCATTTCCAATTCGGTGCAGCAATGGGGGAGCTCATATAGGAAGTTGTCGTTTAGATGATGATGCGATTTGTAAAGCTTTAGGTGGAATTTGCATTAATAGTGCGTGTTGTACAATTCCGTTTTTTGCTGATCGAGACAAGACAACGACTCCAAAGCCCAATATGATTGATTTAGAGGTGATTAAACGTGAGCGTTTTAAATATCAATTTATTTTAGATTTTAAATAAACGAACGAAGCAGCCTATTGAATATGAATCTGATGAAGGTGACTTAGAATCGGACGAAATTGAGGCGGAGGAAGAAGTTGAAGAAGAAGTTGTTCAAAAACCCAAAATCAGCCTCAAACGTAGTGGAGGAAAAGCTAAGTTAAAGTTGCTTGAACTCCAAGAGTTGTCAAAATTAATCGAAACGAGTAAAGTTCAGAATTCCACGACTCTCTTACCTAATGAAATAACCTCTACAACACTTGAACCTTCAATTACCACATCTAATTACACAGTCAACGCTTTCACCAAAGTCTGCTCAACTGGTTTAAAACCAATCGGCCCATGTAATGAAGATTTATCATGCCCTACTAGTTATTCATGTGAAGCTAGTTTCATTTGTTGCTTTCAATTTTGAATAAAGTAATTTATAATTAACGAACATTTCAAGCAAATATATTTATTTAAATTCAATGTGAATGACATCGATAAAAAATTAGCATCTGCTTATCCTAGATTAATAACATTAGCATTACGCGATACTAACTTTTATGAATCTTATGAAACAGATTTTTGCTAGATTCACCACACTTGAACGACTGCATCTTGATTGTATGAAATCTAAAGATTTTGATTATCCACCCTCACTTAGAATTCTCAACATATGTTGTATACTTATGAACACAAAGTTTCAATTTATTCAATCATCGAAACAACCAAAAAATTAAATCTTATCTTACACAAGACAATATTTGCTTGTGCTATAAATTTAAAAAATCAGTTATCTCATATTTCGTTCAATATTCTTTCGACAAAATAATATTCTGCACTCATTGTAAAACGAAAGTTGATTTAAAAGTGTTTATCCATGACTTGGAATTTTTCGGAAATAACTAAGTTATACAAATGCATCCAATTGTAAAATTAATATATTTAATAATAAGCATATTGTTTATTGTCTATGATGTTATCTTACGTATTTGTAATCGTATTAACATGGTTTCTATCATGAATACAAAAAAAGACATTTAACAGTGTTTTATAAATATTTCTATTAGTGAGATGTGTGGGTCGTTTTATATAAGTTCGGGCCTTGGTAGTTTAAAATTCATCTACACGAAGATTCTTAGGATCTACTAGCGCATATGTTTCATCACCTATATCGACGATCTTTTTTACTGCCAATTTTTCTACCTCCTTAAGACTTGATATTTAGTTTCGGGCCTGACAAGAGTTTTCTTTCTATTTACCAATTCTCCATATTGTTTTTGTAAATATCCTAGAGTAACAAAGTTCTTGACGACATCGTTTACTTAACGTCGAGCTTCAGTTTCTTAGTAGTGCTTAATCTGTTTTGCAAATATGCAATTTCCAACGTCCCGCATAATTAATTTGATAAGAAGATAAGAATTAATATATATGCAGTTTTGTCGTGAAAAACATAGAGAATGGCGGTTTCGACTTAAATTAGATATTGTAAATTGCTATATTCGGCTAATTATGGCAAATAATTCATATACCATTAATTTGAGTCATAGTGTGATACGTACTTTATCCAATACCTCTGTAAGTATTAGTTTCTCTAGAAGACCCTAGCTTGAATTTGAAAAACCATATGCGATATTAATGAAATCGGCGCTTAAAAATATTGAATCCAAAGTTATATTGAGAAGTATATTCTCTTGGCCTCGGCAGAATAATAATAATCTATAACAAGTTACAAGTGGTACCCAAAATGAGTTTATGCAAAAGATAAGTTGCTACTTTTGAATTGTTTTTATGAAAACGTAGGAATGATTGTAGTTAAAATGGGAAATATTTCTTATTAAATGAATCAAAAAAATATGAGGTAGGACATACTCGGTATAATATCAGACATGACGGACAATAGATTTGAAAGTGATAACGGTCAAAATTTTGAAGTAAAATAAAACTTGTTTTCGTGAATAAGAAGACATACATCCTAGCACATTCGACATAAATAAGCATTAAAATAATATCTGCATATAAATATTTTTATTTTGAAACAATATCTATCAACTATTAATTAAACAACTTTTCTTTTACTTATTCGTAGATGGTTCAGTATGCACCATTTTGCCTTCATAACCTGTCCAATCATATTTACATTTATATGGAAGAAATCTTTCTGGTACACCTCTTTCTCTTAATTTAGCTTGTTTCTGCCACTGCTCCCAGTCTTGATCTGCATATTTTAAACATGAATATACTGAACAAGGAATCCCAAAGGCCGACGTTAAGCTTAAAATATGGTTGAATTGCTTGTGAATAATCAAAACTTACAAAGCTAGTCTCCCATTTCCTGTAAAGCCGTATATAAACATATTAGTTAGTACTATATTCGAAAACATTGATATAATTGTCGTAGAAGTAACAGGATCTGTTTGGATAAATCCAAGGAATTTCTTCCTTTCAATAGCGGGATTATCTTGGTCCTCTGGAGTTGACATTTTACTGTATAAGAAGTTGGTTAATAATTTTGATATTAGCAGGCAAGATTGGTAATTCGTTTTAGTCCCAACACAACAATTTTGCCTACCATTCGGATTATGTTGACATCAGTTGATATCTTAAAAGTTGAAATATTTGTTTATTGCATCCAAGTGGACAAATTTGCAAAAGTTATTCATTTGTCCTGATTCCAGCAAAGTCTCAAGTTCTATAAAAAAGATATTCAATGAAATATCCTACTTATATATGGTTTCTGGTCGTACTAATCCCAATTGCAACATCAGGCAAAGAAAACCTATTTGAAACAGACAAAACAGGATGGAAGTCACTAGATCCATTTTCGGAAATTAATGAGCCAGCAGAAATTGTCGGAAGCAAGCCAACTGGAGATGATACAATGCAACGTGAATTAATCGAGGGACAATACCAAACAATTAAACAGGTAAGTAAATATAATCTAAAAAATATCATCCTTTTTTGTTAGCTCAACCATGAATTAAAACTAACTATGGAAGCCCTAAAATATCAAAAATCAATTGTAAAATCCTTCCTCCAACAATTAATAACTAAATTGTCAATTGATTTGGAAAGTTCAATTTCAAGCTATGTAGGAGTTGAAAAACATGCTAGGATATCATTTGCTGCTTATCAATTAGATACAATTAAATCGATCATAAACAATGATGACAACACCAAACCTAATTCATTTGAGAATATATTTGAAACCATCTTTTCGGATTCTTTTAATGAAGTTACAGATAAGGAAATATTTATTCACGATTCATATAACTATTATATGATTGTTCTTTATTTACTTATATTCGTTACGTTAGTTGGTGTGCAATCTAAATTTGTTGGTTTTACTATTAATTCAGCTAGTATAAAGGTATTCATTTTTTGGATTTGTTTTACGTTTGCGGTAGGAGTAGAATATTATCGTCAGTATCAAGAAAAATATGCACAAAGAATGGTTAGGTTTCAAACTATGAATGTGGACAACGTATGTGATCCTCCAAGCTTTGTTGAGACTCTTTTGAGCCAGATTCCAACCATCTTCAAGAAAAAGGAAAAATCAAAATGCTTAATTATGCACGAAGATTTGTATACTTCCATCTTTCTAGAGATTAATATTTTGTCAGTCATCGTGGAAACAATTTCAAATGCTGCTTTTTCTTGCCTAGGACCATTCGGAAAAGGATTTAATAAATTTGTGAATGAGTATTTCAATGATTTGCCATTATTCCAAATGATATTTAGTCTGATATTTTTGGTATTTCTTGTCTTACTAGTATTTTTATACTTCTTTAAACCTAAAATAACTACATGGTTTGGCTCAATAGGCCCATCCTACGATCCTTACCAAAACCAAGCTTCACTATCACAAAATACGCCAATGTCAAGGTTGTTAGCAGACCAACAAGCTCAACTAATAGCAAATCAACAGGCGCAAATTCTAGCAAACCAACAAGCTCAACTTATGCATCAATTTCTACCCCAAAATGATTCTTCCCCCGAAATAAGACCATCAACATTTCAATCCATCGAACAACGAAAAACCCCTATGCCCCTAAAATTCTTTAGATCAAAGAACAACAAACACTTGCTAGCCAAAAGACTAAAAAAACCAACTGAACCGGTCCAATAATGTTACCTTTTAATTACACACCCATGTATTAAAGTCAATATTTTTTTCCATTTATATAAAATTACTTCTACACCCTCTGATTTTTAAACTTCACCGCAACTAGAACTTTTTTGCATCTCTTGAAAAACCATATATCAATTAAGATTTTACATAAATATCAAGGCTACTCTCCTTTCATAACCCCATATCATGGATATATTTACCGCGTAACATGTCTTGTCGTCTAAAAGTCGGTATCACACAACAATTACTACTAATAATCACTTTCATTCATTTATTATCACAAATAAAAACTTGATTTTTAAAATATCTTTTACACATACTTCAATTATTTCGAAGTTTAATACACAACACAGTAATATTATCACATTATTTATTAATAGATTACGTATTATTAGTAGACGTCCAATTTATTTTTTATGATGCGAAGCAAAACATCCGTTTGCAGTAATAGAGGCAGCAGTTTTTCGATTAATAGGAAAATTTCGCATGGAGATTCTTCCAAGTATTTGACTGCTCAACGTAAGTTTCTTTTTTTAATTTAATAAATATTTATTTTAGATGATTTTTTGTCTGATCCGTTGTATGGAATCCAGAACGTTTATATTGGCAATCAATTAGAAGGGCCCATTGGAAACGTAAGACAAGTTTTTGAAAACTCAAAAATTACTCCACCCTCCTTACTTTGCGAATTGCTTGAATTCACTGAATTCCTCTATGATGAAGAACAAGTAGAAATACTCTGGCACGAGACGAGGTTTGTCTAAATTCTACTAGATGTAACTCGTATTTTATTTTAGGTAAATTAAACAACAAAACTTTATTTTGGGAAAAATAAAAGACATGCCATTAGATGACATTTGTTCAACAAATTGTTTAAACGCAATTTCACTGATTATCTTGACAATGTCCATTCCAAAAGCATTAACAGTTTCTTCATCAGCTAGCAACATAAATGTAGAAATTCTTTGCATATTGTCTCATTTCTTGCAGCCTTTCTTAAAATACCTTATCTGGTCTGTTTTGTGAAGTACTGAGGATCATCTTGATGCGGCACTTCCAATTAGTTTATGATTATAAAACCTAGGTATTCGGACAATCTTTCATTTATTATAGCTTGAGAATCTTCCTTTAATTGTATTTTAAGATTAAACTCAATTTCCCACCTACTTCCTTCGCTCTACATCCCTCAGTTCTTTTTGACTCAAAGATTGACATGCATTTTCTTTGTCCATAAAGGTTGCGCATTATTTTCTAATTTTGACACTTAAAAGTAAATATATAAACTCAAATTAGACGATTCCAGTAAAATACATCAGTTTTAATAATGTTACCTTTTACCTCTTCCTAGTCGTCACATCAAGTACTGCCAAGTAGTCGAAGGTGAAGGAACCAGACTTTCAAAACCATTCGTTACTTTGATGAATATTCAATCACTTTTCCAAATTCGAAATTGTTTCAAACGTGGCTTGACTTTACTTGACAAGGAAATTACCTGTTTCAATGAATTTGTTGATGAAATTATTTTGTCATGGGTTCAGAAGGGATTATTGACAGATGACAATGAATTGATGATTAGAGAAGTTCTGTTGGCTCCCAAATTTCACCTAATTAATGGAAAGATGAGAATTCCTGATGAAAAAGGACCTAAACGAAAGAAGGAAATCAATTTTGTAGATGAAGATGATGACAATGAATCTCTAAAATCATTCGAAAGTGTCAATAAACTAGAAGACAAAGACGATAGATTTTTTAGTAAATTGAAGCTTGACACAGAAGCAGCTATTATAATGTGTGGCGTTGTTTCAAGGCTTGAAAAACCCCTATGTTGTTTTGTTAGATTGAAGAACAAAACTATGTTTTACCCAAATGCTCCTGCTCATCCCGTCCCAACCAGATTTATTTTCATTTTATTAACTCCCAGAGAGTCATATAAACATGAACTTAGAACTATCGGAAGGACTTTGTGTTCGATGCTTACAGATGAAGTGTTCAATCAAATAGCTTACAAAACAACTAATCCATCTATACTCGGGGACGCAGTCGATGAATTCATGAGTCAAGTCATTATAATACCACCAAAGAAATTAAATGAAGCAAATACTAGATTAGACCCACAAGATGACACTCAACTTGAACCTAGGAAAATTGGGATGCAATGTCAGTATGACGATGATCCCTTTGACAATAATGATGCAACCGACCGAATGTCCATATATTCTGAAAATTTCGTTAAAATCTCCAGAACAGGTCGTTTATTCGGAGGATTAATTGAAGATATAAAGAGAAAAGCCCCTTTTTACAAATCTGATTTTTCAGACTTCTTCACAAACAAATTTGGTCAATCCTTGGCTTCAACAATATTTATATTCTTCGTTTCACTAACGTCAGCTATCACCTTCGGAGCTATCCTTGAAAATTTAGTCAATCATGAAATTGCAGCTATTGAAAATATTCTAGCAGGAGCTATCAGTGGCATTTTATTTAGCTTATTTTCTGGACAACCTTTAACTATTATAAGTGCTGCGATGCCGTCTATTCTATTCGAAAGTATAATGTATGCTTATTGTAAAAGCAATCAATGGGACTTTTTGCCGTTTAGGTTTTGGGTTGGAATATTCATAGCAATTTACTTGACTATATTTGTAGCTTTTGATGTTTCTGCACTCGTTTCCTTAATTACTCGTTACACAGAAGAATGTTTTACGATGTTGATATCAGCCGTTTTTATTTCACAAGCCTTTGAAGATTTAAATCTAATTGGAAGGACTTTTCCTATAGCAAGGAATATTCAAAAGATATTTGATTCTCCATGTTCATGTAATTTAACTGATACAATACCGACAACAATGCGCCTTCAAAAGAAAGTTAAAAATTTTGATCCAACAGGCTGTTGGTCTTTAGGTGGAGTTCCATCAGGGTTGATGTGCTCATACAAACCAGACATATTTTTATTTTCAATTTTATTGACACTTGGAACATTTTTTATTGCTTTCCTTTTGTATTCGCTACGAAATTCAAGTGTCTTTTCAACAAAGGTTAGACACTCACTCGCTGACTTTAATGTAGTCATTGCCATCATCATAATGACTATTTGCTCGCATTCAGTGGGACTGGATGTACCTATTTTAGAAATTCCTAATGTTTTCAAGGTAATAATTTAATTAATGTCTCTTTACACTTATTTCATTTGATAGCCAACTCTAAATCGGCCATGGCTGGTTAATCCTTTGCAAATTAAATCCTACGAATTAATTGGATACGCCGCTACGATGGCACTTATCTATACTATTTTAATGGGCATGGATCAACAAATTACAACCTCCATTGTTAGCAGACCCGATAACTTATTAAAAAAAAGCCATGGTTTTCACCTCGATCTGTTAGTTGTAGCTCTTTTGGTTGTAGTTTGTTCATTCTTTGGATTACCATTTTACGTGGGGAATACTGTTTTAAGTTTGATGCATGTAGAAGCTCTAAAAGTGTACTCAACTTGTCAGGCGCCAGGTGAAAATTTGCAATTGTTGGGCATTAAGTAAGTATAATTAAGAAATACCATTAACTTAATTATCATAACTACAGAGAACAAAGATTAACAGGAGCAATTGCTCATTTGCTTATGGGATTGTCCATTTTTCTGACAGATATAATCAAGGTAATGAAATGTTATCTTCAGATAATAATCTCTCTAAATAATTATCGCTTCAGCTTATTCCACTACCAGTCCTTATAGGAGTCTTTCTTTACTTAGGAATATGCTCCCTTTCACAAACTCAATTTAGCCAAAGATGTAGGCTTTTCCTGACACCCTTAAAATTTATACCAGACTATTATCCATGGCTTCGCCTTGTTCGGATGAAGAGAGTACATTTTTTTACGATAACTCAGATTATATGCATCACTGCACTTTTTGCTGTCAAGTATAATGAAGCTACTTCGATTCTATTTCCGTTGATGGTAAGATTTAGATGATTATTGTTTGAAAGTATCTTATCCTTTTTAGCTATTAGGGATAGTTATTATTAGGCTAACGGTTTTGCCCGTCCTATTCAACCAAAATGAATTATTAAGTTTAGACGAATATGTCCCTCAAGTTGTACACCTACTTAAGCCAGAGGAGCCACAGCCATTATTCTCCCTAGAATCAAGAATGTCAACTAGAGTAAGAAAAAGTACAACAGGTAGTAGATTATCAACTTCAGGAATCGGTCACACAAGACCTTCTTATCTACCTACTGGGAGAAAATTCAATTCAGTTTCCGGTACCCGTGTCAATTCCTCCTCATCAGAAGCAATTCCAATGCTAGCATCGAAAGATAGAACTGATTCAATAAATGATATAAAATTGCCACGTCGTTCAAATACACTCAATGCTGCAGTTTCATCATTTGCTACAACCCTTTCAACAAGACCTTTACCAAAAAAAATGGCAGAGGAATCGTTAAATGGAGAGGAAGTATAGATGATTAAAAACCATTCTCTTTTTTACATATTTTTACTTTTTATTTGAAAGAAAAATCTGATAGTAAAAACATAGTGCTAATTTATTTTGGTAGTTAATAGTGAAATACGAAAAGTTCAAATGCTCAAAACTTATTAAATGCTAGGGCACCAAAATAGATACGTGTCAATTTAAATTGTCGCGACAAAACACATTTACCCCCATTCAAATAGAGTAGTAAAACAAACTAAATATGTTTGAACCTCATCAATGGGTTAGCTGGTGCTGCTCATCTTATTTATATAATAGGCAATTTTAATTAATTATTAACGAAAAAAAGATGTCACCAATTTTACTACATCACATTGCCATCTATTTCCAAAAAGAACGCCATAATTGAGAAATATTTAAGGTACTTAGGAAACCTTTTTTGGTTGTTGTTTATTAGATTTGTCCTTTTTTAAATATCTTGAGAAAGATGATATCCTTCGAGTGACGTGTTATTTTTAAATTTCTGTAAAATAAAGCATTTCTTTTTTGTCATCATCAAAATCAACTAAATGACCTTGTCAAAGTTTTGTAATGCACCTCTCTCGCCTTGCTCATATAAAAATATAATGTATAGACATCTCTATTTACGAGAGTCAAAAAAGCCACAACTTTCAATAATAATAAATATGTGTGTGTTGTTCTTAGACTGTTTTTACAATAGTTTAAAGTTTACATCAATTAAGTTCACTTTAAACTTTAAAACCGAATTTTTTATAATTTATGCCTTTTATATGAATACAAATTATTACTTTAATAGTATTATTGTCAATCGATTTCAACATTAAATATCAAAGTCTCTTTTATCTAGTTGGTTTCCTTCTTAATTTTTATTTGTATTAAATGATAAGTATCAAATACATACAATACAAATTTTAATAACTAATTGTTGCCTTTTTAAATGGTCCTTAAGTTGTTATTAGCAGCCTCTGTTTATACAATAAGACCTGCACAATATTATATTACGTATACTAATATAATTACAATATCATAATATTACAAATTTTGCAACTCGACGTATCCATATATTATTTATAGTTGTGTACTTGAATGGCGTGTCGTTGCTTTTTTATGTTTATTTTAATATCATATTCAGTTACTTTTTTTCTGACACCATCTTTAAAAACACTTTTACATAAGAAGGTAAAAATAGTCCCAATTATCTTAATTCATTGCCTTTCGAAACTCTTTTTAAAAATTTATTCTTCTCAAAAAAGTTAAATAAGACGGTCCCTGCAAAGTTGGTTCTCTAGTTCCTCCACCATTACAATACTCCCTTTTTAATCATCATTCACAAACATCAAATACACACATATGCTCTGGTAAATGAAAGCGAGGGACCAGCCAACATTTATATATTTCTTATTCCCGTCGACTCTTCTGTGACTAACACGCCGTTGTAATTATCCGGGACACAGCTTAATACTGCGCCATTTATAAGGGACTTCTATATTTAGTATCAGCTTTCTAATGATCACTGCTTTTTTTAACTTCTAATCAAAAACATGGACAATGTAACCTTTATAAAATTTAATATCTCATCCCTACACTAACACACATTTCGAAAACTAGATATTAACTTTTTTCTTCTTTAACCACCAATATATAACGGTACTATGCGTTTAATGCCACATTCTTAACACACAACATATTTATTCATATAAAACGTATATATCTGGCAACCTCTACCATACAATATCTAATTCCATTCCTAATTTATATTTTTTGCCTTGCACTTTGTATATATTTTTACAAAACATCGTGTAAAATAGATATAAATATTATTAATTTAAACCTTTCATTTGTTGTTACACCTATAGCTTTATCTTTTTTTCAATTCCTGTATTAGTATTTGAACGCAATTGACCTTGTCTTTCAAAGGAGTAAAAGAACAGTGTTGGCTTTCTTTCAATATGCATATATACTTTTTTACCACACTATTTGTAGCAGTTTTTACGATAAAAATAGGTCCGAATATGCATCAATAGCCATCATGCTGATCAGGGTCTGTATTTGCATAATTTGTATATATCGACATCAATTAACTTTCTATACTGCACACCAAAATAACAGTGTAAAAGTTATTTAAAGATGTTGTATCAAAAAAGCTTAATATAGAGATGAAAAGCACTTTAAACAAATTTAGCTTTTTTGTTAAGTTTAATATATTGTTACCAAGGGCACTGCCACAATCACATCTCTCCTAGCCATTATCACCAAATAAGAAGATATGAAAAGCGCATCTGGTCAATTTAAATGTCACGTACCTATGCTAAATATCTTTTTTGCATTAATGAGCACGCATATATAAACTTCACTCTTTTTTAACCATTAAAGCTAAGCATCTTTTACTAATATCCTTCCTATACTAATATACTTACGACCATCAATACATTTAAACTGAAGTTAGTACATTTACGTAGATGCCCATTATATTAGTTGTTTGAGACAAGCAACAAAAAACCTTCTTATAGTTGTGGCCTGTTACGTCATCTTTAGATTATAATTGTGTTAATGGAGTAAGTTTTTATTAATTTATACCTTTAATTCTGTCACTACCTTTATTGATATTTTTGTCTGAAAAGAAGGTAATTTCGGGTGGTTTTATAAATGAAAATAATTAGGAGAAAAAGAGAATGGCTGTGTTTAGGATATAATATTATTTTGGCACAAGACACTTTTTATATCTATATTAATACATATATTAAAAATAGACACAACAAAACATTTCCACCACCACCCAACTATTCATTATTTCTCTCTGTTCAAAGCTTTGGTCATCATCATTTATCAAAAAATTTGATACACTAAACAAAATTGATAACATTTAATGATATTAGTTTTGTTTATATCAACGAGTTTTATATTGATGTGTAATGTTATCACAGGATCGTGATAATCATGGTAGTAACAAGAAAGGTTGCTACTATTACTAATTTTGGAGATGTTCCAACAAAAGTCTAATCAACATCATCCTTTTGTTTTTATTTAAAGAGAGAGACTAGACATGTGCCTTTCTAGTGTTGCTTTTTATTTAATCTTTCATTTAAATATTAATTTATGTTTATATCATTTTATTAGTCAATTTCTTGCCACATTTAACATAGTGAATTATGTATCACCATTTATTTTTATTAATCTTTGCGCAAAAACAAAACCACTCTATTTAATTATTTTGTTTATTATTTGATGAGGGCTCAACTTCTTTTTTTGAATGGAATTAAAATGTGTCCATCTTTTGAATAGATATGCTTTGATGATTAGGAGAAGGAGAAGCACCTGTCTGATGTTGAGAAACATAAAGTGTTATGGGAAGTAAATAGTTTAGTCCATTTAGGTTGTTTTGGTTTTATTTAATATTATTTTTTATTGTATATTGAAAGAAAAAACGTAACACTAGAAGGACATTCAAAAAAGGCGGATATCAAAAGATTGTGCCTCGTCTTTTGCGCGTAACTTATCACCCACAGGGTTGGTGTATCCCTTCGAACAAGAATTGAATAATGCAATAGTTGTCGTCTGTTTGTCGTTGTCTCCCTTGGTGTACAACACTACCACCAACTAAATCCTATGTCATGTCCTCGCCATCCTCTTTTTCTCTGCTCAATCTTTTTTTATTTATTATGTATGGTACAACTTAGTTCCTTCCTACAAAGATGCGTACACATTTTTTATATATGTCTGACTGATATACTTTGACAGCTTTGAAAAAAGTAAATTTTTTATATATCATTCCTCTCACATTTAATATTATATACATAATCGTTCGGTTAGTGCACTTTAACGTGTGAAAAAGCCTGGAAGATCCTTTTTTGAAATGAACAAATATGTTTTTATCCATCACTCCAAGTAATTAGACAAGAAAAAAAGAAGATCATGCATCATCACTTATATTCCCATTTTTTAGCAAAATCACAATTAAAATAACAAACACAGACACTCATATATTCATCTTCCCCAAGTTTCTTTTGCATAGGTCTTGATTATTCATATAACATATTCGATCAAATACTAAAAATCAAAGACTCGAATTTATTTTAATATTCTTCCTTTTTAATAATAATATCTATTGTTTGTAGGTTTTTGCAAGAGGATATCTGTCTAAATAAAATTAAGTGTAACTATTTAATTCCTCAATTTATATGCAACTACACACAATATTATATAATATCTAAATAATTACATCGGATTTTTTTGGTTTCATTTCGCCAAATTACAACACACAATATATACCTATTTTGAATTGACAAGGGAACACACTTTCGATGGCTACATTATTTTCAGACGAATTAAATTATCTAATTTATAGATATTTACAGGAAAATGGTAAGTGGCATTTTTTATTGTTTATTATGTATTTATACTTTTCTTATTATATTTCACTTTCCATTTATTTACTTGGCAAAAGAATGAATGCGTATATAAGACACATTTATGTGTAGTATAAGATAGATGTGTGTGATGATTGATTCAAAAAGTTGAAAACATAAATAATAATGCGTATACAAACTTTGTGTAATTGAAAGTATATTAACAAGTTTCTTTTTATTACAGGGTTTGTTCATACAGCTTATACTTTAAGTTGTGAGGCAGGAATTGCGAGCTCAAATATAGATGGTAGTAAAGCTCCGAATGGATCGCTGGTGACGATTGTTCAGGTATAATTTCATTTTTCTTATCAATTACGTCATCATCATTTATAATTTTATAGAAAGGAGTTCTTTATGCACAAGCCGAGGTTGTTGTCCCCTTTGTGATACTTTTAACTAATTTTTTATGTTTTAGGTAAATTAAACAAAAGAACAAAATTTATTGGAAAAATTAAAAAGACAAAACATTGGGAGATACTTTGGCAAAGAGTTCTTTAAGAGCTAATTCACTAATTCTTTTAATGATGTCAGGATCTTTTAAATACACCACTTGATTTCATTGACCGGAGCCATCCACATTAGTTAGTTCACGTCGCATGTCAAACATTACAGCGTACTCTAAGCCAAGTGCTTGATTTGTGTGGAGATCATCAATGGAGACGGCAATTGCTTCTCTTTCTTCTTCCAAATAGCTCTAACTCTTTTACTCCTTGGATCTAGTGGAATGTATCGCTCCATGTTGCGTCTGATTTTGGAGGCATGTTTTTGTAATCTTATTTTAATTATACCAGAAGCTCCGACGTAAAAGATTAACTTCCTGAAAGAAAGTTGACTCAATTCGACACCAATAGGAACGTCCAACAAGATGTAGGTAGATTGCTTCTTGTTGGACGTCTTCCGAGCAGTAGCCTTCTCAAGCTTTGCCATCAAATAAGTCCATAATTTGCCCTCCTGGTCTAACTTTTGATCCTTTTCATACCGTTTCTTGAACTTCTTTTTTAATTGAGTACAAGCATGAGATTTACAATGGGATGCCAGGTGTTTGAGATGGTTGGTTCCAAATTTGCATCCCTTTCCAGGACATTTGAATTTACCAGTCTCATTCGGTTTGCTTATCAAACTTTTCTTTTGAATAGAAAGCTTCGATACCTTCACCTTCCTATCTTGACCATAAAGTAGTTTGAAAGATCAGCTAAACTGTGTCCGGCATCCTTGATAGTTTCCTGTAGATTAGCGTAAATATCAGCTAATTCGGCAAAATCTGGAATTTCACTGCTCCTTGCAGCCATAGATAGGATGTCGTACGTAGCCTTTTTGGTAAGTAGTCCGGATCACGTTCAGCTGGCGAATCTATTTCAAGTAGCATCCCCAGGTCTATACACCCAAACAATTTTCTATTAACTTCAAGTCTAAACTCTTCAGTTTTATTGCAACCGATAATCATACTTAGGAATTTCAAGACCAATACATTTCTTTTCTCCTTCAATCACTACTCCTTTATTGTTTCTGTTGTCTTTGAATTTTTCTATACATCGCGGAGAACCCATGAAGATCGTACTATGGAGTGCTGCAGTATAACCAATATTTTCTATACTTTTGACAAACGATTCACACTAACTACTGCCAGACAATTCGAGGATGGTTTGTTGTTAGGAGGGTATTTGTTTAAAATCTCCTTGCACTCTTCTACACATATCATATTCTTCTTGTAGACCAATCACTCTAAACTCATTTGTTGTTACTCGTTCCAATTTTTGGCTTAAGTCGTTTACGTCAGCTAAAATTTGATTAAAAGGGTTGATTGTTCGATACTTACCTGCTGCTCCATCATGATGATTGGTATTGCTTCTGGTCAGACTTGATGTAACGTCCAACTTTGCCTTTTCTTGATAACTATTGTTGTAGTTCCGTATGATTGCGATTGTAACTGTTATACAAAAAATATCTAATGCCACACATTCAAGGCAGATTCTTTTCCAAAACGTTGTTTCTAATTGATATATTTATTCAGGTACAAGAATTTTTAGCAGAAAAAGGAGATTCGGGAAAGCGTAGAAAATGTTAAATTATCATTACTTGACTCTGTCACTCCTAATAACCCCAATATTGATGCTAGTTATGTGAGGAAAGGCAATAATGATAAATTTCATTCAAATAACATTAATGGCGCATTTGCTGAAGATGGCATAAAGAGTATGAGTTTAATGAATGGCTCGCTTAAAGAATACCAAAACATGAATCTCATACATTTGGCGTCGACTTCACGAAATGCGGAATATGACTATATGGATACGTCTGGTCCTGGACCGATTAAGACGCGTGAAAAAACGCCTAACATCCGAAACAACCTTGATAGACAAAAAAGAGATAACGACATTAATGTAAGTTTTGATCTAATTAATTAAATCAAAATTATTTGTAGAAGATACAAGGTGTGGGTACGCGGGACGGTATTTCGCCACAACTATCAAAAAACTTTAGCATTTCCAACATAACCTCCAATGACTCCTCCTCGCACCCTCTTCACGACCCCTCAAACAAAGATCACCACCAAATAAAACAGGAAGTAGCAAGTAACACCAAAATGGTCCAGCAAAACAATCTAAATGGAGGGAACAATTTTAATCTTTTTACACCAAATACCACCAACTTCACTCCATACCCCTCAATACCCCACCAAGTTTCGGGTAGTATGATGACGAATGGGTGTGCGAATATTGCCTAATACTCAAACTAAGTCTCTGATAACTTAAATCAAGATTAAATATTTTGGTCAAAAAAAGAAAGTAGGCAACAGTGGGTTTGATACAAATTAACATCACATACTTAACGTTACGAGTACTCATAAGTGAAATGTGATGACCATACACAAAGATATCAATTTTATTTCAACCACTCTCCATCTTCACCCACCAGACACCTATCAACAACCCAATATTATTATCTCTCTTTTTCATTGCTAATTAGTGCCTTTAAGTTAATTTTTTCTTTAAAATATCTTACCAAGACTAATATTTTATACTGATCTTGAATTGTAATTATTGTGTTGTATTATATAATTGACAAATAAAACGTGTATAAATGATTTTTAATTGGATCTTAAGTTAATTAGTTTGGCTATAATTAAACTTAGTCCATCGTATGTCCTCTAAAGTTTCACTTCCTGGTAGTTGACGAATCACATGGGTGTCTTTTCAAAAGGACTGCCTATTTTTTTGAGCCTAATGCAAAATATTTTTGTTTCACTCTATCAAGAGTTATTACAGATTAATTATTAGCTATGCAGCGTTGATCAAAACAATGCTAAACTTTTCAATGTGTTTATTAAAATAGCAATCATCAAATTCGGATTAAAAGGATCAAGTTTGTGGTACTGGTAAAAGATTTGCTGTATTTACATAAAAGGATATTATTTTCCATGAGAGCAGACGACTTTGGTTATGAAAAGGCTTAGATATACTAATAGGACTAATGTGTATAAACTAGACTATAAACCTCAAAGAAAATGTGTAAAACAAATTAAATTTGAATTACTTTTAAACATCAAAAGGCACATATTTAGAATCAACTTTAATAACCAATTTAGAGTAACTGTTATGCAAATATTTTGAGCTGTTTCAATGTGATTGTTTTACAAAAACATGCCTAATAAACTCCCTTGTGAGAACAAGTATATTAGTATGATGTGATGATCAAATGTTCTGCAATTTCAATTGATACATTTCTAAATAAATTAGTCCTGCTCTAGTAAATAGATACCTTTCGAATTGAATAGTATTACTTTCAACATTACAAATACTTTGTTTTAAAAATTCTTTACCCCCTTGCATATCCAAATAACCACACCAAAATATAAGAAAACTTTTATTGCCCTTTTGACATAGAAAAAAGCTTAACAAATAATACATGCAGTGTAATTTAAATTTAACAAAAATTATTATCTATTTTAAAGTGTAAAAATGAGGATAGAAAAAATATATGATGTGTGTCAAGTTTGAAGGAACTTCAAGAAAAATAGAAAATGGCATATATCTTTTTATATATAAAGTTGAATTATAAATTGAAATTTTGTTTTGTCTTTACTTGATGATATATAAAGGATAATAATAAGTGGATATAAGGAACATGTAATCAAATGGTGAGAGAGATAGTTTAAATGAATTTAATATTGACACACCCATGACTTAATAAATATAATTGTTTTGTAGCTTTTTGATTACTATATTAAAGGCCATTTTGTTTGTTGTGTCCGAGACTTTTCATGGGATAGTCATTGTTTAATATTGTTTATTTGATTGTGGTTGGATAATATATTGATAAAATTTGCTAAACCGTATGAATTATATTATATGATTGGATTTTGATTGATTGGATGTGTGTAGTTTATATTTTATTGAATTTAATTAAATGTTCTCTTAGTTGTTTACATAAATTTTAAAGTTGACACAATTTAAAAATAAAATAGAGATACCAAAAGGAATTTAGGTGTGATTGATCGTTTTTTTGAAGCTTTACTTTCTACAACGTTTAATGGAAGGGCACTGCATATTTAAAAGTTGATTAGTGGGAGAACATATACTTGAAAAGATCCTTTTGATGGTATGAAAATGATATAGAATAGGCCATATTTGTTCGTCATACGCATACCACTCATTGTTGAGTAAATGGCCAAGAAATTAACCAGGAGTGGATGTGATAAAGTGTCTTTTGTTGGCGATTAATGTTGGTAAGCGTTGCTGGATTGTACACGTAAAATGAAAATGTCTAACCATGAAACCGTAGACTTGTTGAAATCATTTTAAAGGTTTGGTAACTTGAAGCAATTTTGGAAACTTCGAATGATATTTGATAAAAATGATATACTTTTTGTAGTGAATCCGGGTTAAAACTGGGAATTTATATAAAAGAAAAAGAGGGCAGTAAAGCAAGTTACGATGAAAGGGAATTTATGATGTTTTGATTGTACAAATGTAGTTATTGGCAAGGTAATTATAATATGATATATTTTTATAAAAGGCCCAAGAAGTTGGGAAGCTGACTAGTAGGTTCAATAGAGTTTTCTTTCATCCAAAAAGTGATGGGTTTTTGGAGTCAAATTCAACTTCTATTACCACATCTGGATTAGGATCAGATTAGGATAAGCAAACAATTAGATAGTAGGTACATATAAATATGGGATCACAGCAACAAAAAACCGATATATAATAATCTTTGGATACCTGTTTTTAGGAGGCAACTTCTGGAGAGAGGACCTTCTGAAAAGTGAGTTACGAACAATTTTTTGATTGAGAAATGAGTGTGTTTAAAAGCTTGGCCAAACAAATACCTCTGAGTAATAAAGGAAAAGGTAATTAGAATAGTAATGGAGTGAGATGGATCTTTAAATGGAGTATTTACCAGATTCCTTGGTTTCTATCTGAAAAGGACATATCAGAAGGAGAATCGTTTCCCGAAAGATCCAAATTCGCCAAAGATCTATTGACAACAGCTGGCGCATTTTCCATGGTAAAATTTTGGCCATGGTTTGTCAAAGTTTCATTCAAAAAGGCATCAGTATTGGTGCCCTTGTAGGCCATTTCTTGGGAAATTGTATGAAGAAGAGATCCTACTGGAAGGTCGGCAGACATTGCATTTGGACAATTATTCATTCTCGAAAACAGAAGGTCTCTGTACTTGAAGATGTCTGTTTTGGCTTTCGCTACTTTAACAATTAACATGTTATGTTGAGATTGAGTTTCGGAATTTTCCGCTGCAAAATGATTTTCATTATTCTTTCTGAATTGATCCTAAATAAAAATAAATTTTTATATTTTTAAATAAACGTTTAAATTTAAGCACAGTTTACCCATTCTTTTTTAGTACCTCGCATATTCAAAATATAAATATTAGTTCAAAGGCATTTTATATGTTATTCAATTAAACATTCTCATTTGATTTCAGAAAACAGTATAGCTAATAGGACTTCTGTATTAAACAAAGTACCCGATAAAGCAAATGATATTTATGCTGAGGTATGTTTAGACTAATCGTATTTAACTTATTTTTAAGCGACTGCACTACTACAAATTATAATGAATGATTTTAAAGCTACTGAAAAGTGTGTTTTGATTCAAGAAGAATGTCTTAGGTCCAATGATGCCAATAAGGACGACGTCGCGAAGCTAATCTTCCAAGACTTTTTGGATGTTGGGAAACCTGAAGATTTAAGTAAAGCCACTGATTAATTTGTTTGGACAACTATATTCAAATGCCCTTCATTGTAATATTTATGAATTGAAATCCTCTTTTTAACTAAATTTGTTAGACTTACAATTTGAGCTTCGATTTGAAGAGTTTGCTGAATGAGGGTAATCAACTGATTGTAGATGATAGTTGATTTGCGATCTTTTTGACCATTGAAGGATGGGTCTAGATATTGCTTGTTCATGGCAATTCTGTACACTTCGGGGGACAATTGAAGAGCCTCGATTGAGGAGTTTTGTTGCATGAATTGTTGTTTGTGATGTTGATCGTTTACTTTGGCCCAGACGTCATTTGTGTCTTTGGCGGAGAAAGGCATGAATTGGTTGTTAGGTGTGTCGCCACTTTGCCAGTCACTTCCATCAACACGAATAAAACGACCACTCGAGGCAGGTTCTTCGATTTCATTAGTTGGAATTGGCTCGAATAAGGGAATTCTTGATGTTGGTTTTTCAGAAGCTCCTTCATCTGGAGACCAGCGGTTGATTCCATCTTTAGTGGAATACAAAGGAGATCCAACCGAATTTCCGCTCTTCAATTGAGGAGAGTTTAGTCCGGAGGAAGAAGAACATGTAACTTCTTCGCCCCATCCTCTGGCCACAATATACTTGACTCCATTTTCTTTTTCAACTTGGTTGATGTCATCTGTGTCGACTAGATCGGGAAGAAGCTTTACACCCCATCTTTGAATAGGCTTGGCGTTAATATTTTCGGGATCCCCCCAAACACCAGTGCCAGTGTCGCGTTGAAATTTCTTGATATCGCTATTTGGATCACGCCAATAAGAATCTTCAGTCGCTTGGGCGAAAACGTTTCCACCTGCTGGTTCGACAGGAGCTCCAGTATTAGCATTGTTATGTTGCTGAATAGGATTGTTGTTCAAAGAAACAGGGACATTATTAGTGGTAGCGTCATGCTTCAAACTACGATTTTCCATTGGGCTATTCATATTTCTAGTATTATTGACGTTCATCGTACTCAAAGGTCCGTGAGATGGATTATTCATTGGAGGTTGTTGGTTGTTAGATTGCCTTTGCATTGGCATGTCGGGGGGGTTTAGGGGAAGGCGGTGGTTAACATATTGACTATTCATGTTTTGATTGTTCCACATCACTCCTTGACCATTGTTGAAGGAAGGATTAATCTGCCCACCACGGTGATTTATCTCGCTTCCTCTCATTTGGTTGAAATTGTTGTTGTATTTCATTTGATTTCCTCCATCCATGTTGCCCATCATGTTATTCTTTTGACCTCGATAGTTGTTGCCTCCGCCGTTTCCTTGATTGTGACCTCCGCGAGACATATTGTTCCAGTTGTTGGGGTGGACAGGTCCGTTCATTGGTCCATTGTTGATAGGGATAGCCATTGGGGGCCTATTCCAGCCATTAGGATCAATCGGAGCCTCATTCATGTTCCAAGGATTTCCACCTTGAATAGGACCGACATTCATAGGCCCATTTCTGCCCTTGTTGTTCCACATGTTAGGTGGTCCGCTTTTGAAACCTAAATCAGCGTACTGGTCAGGCCCAGAAAGGTGCATTGGGACATTGGCAGCCCCTTTGTTAAAAGTAAAAGAAGGAATTTCTTCAGAATCTTTTTGTTGATCATCCCAAGTTGGGTTGGGGTTATTTTGGTTAAATGGTAAGTTATGATTCAACTGCTGTTGATGTTGAGATTTAGGAATGAAAGGTTCGATCATTTGAGGTCCATCATTAAGGTATGGATTCATTAAATTTGGATTGCCAAAGTCTGGGTTGATATAAGGTTGACCATTCGGCACCCCATGACCCCCGTTCCAAGGGCCATTGTTAGAATTAGGCTTCATGTTCTGGAAGTTACGCTTAAAATAATTATTTTAACAAAAAATGTCCTTTACTTACCTGTTGAAATTCAGCATTTGGATGCTGCATATAATTACCTCTCATATTCATTATAATGTTAATGGCATTAGAAAGTGTATGTTTCAAAACACAGCAGTAACAAACAAATGATTATGTTCGATTAGATGATAGTTGAAAATTTCAGACACGTTATAGCATATGTTGAAGTTTTTGGTGTATGTATAGTAGAATGAAGACACACCAATTGAAGAGAGAAAGAGATCTGCACAAAATTTATAAAAATTGATTTTTTACACGTTCAGTTGGATAACAACGCTCTGAAAAGAGAAGTCATAATTATTATTGGAAATACATTCGAAAAAAATTGTCACGACTAAATAGACACAATTTAATGTTGTAGCACAATTAGGTGGTTACGAAACCATTTAATGGTGGTAATTTCATTAGTAACTTGCAAGTTTACGATCAAAGCCTGATATAATGTCTTTGCTTTTTTAAACATGCTTCACTGGATAAATCACAAAAAAATGCGCAAAAAGATGGTGCCTTTAATTGTTATTGATTATTGGCTAGTTGACGGTGCGAGGAAGATTTGATCTAGCAGAAAAGCAAACGCTTTCTCTACAAAAGTGTTGGAGTTTTTTATGGGAGTATAGAGATAATGAAGTAGGAGGATGCTTTAATAGTTAAATGATGTTTAATAAAAAAGTTTAGCAATAAATGTTTCATTAAAAATTATTTATTGTTTAGTCAAATAATGATTTGTCACAAGTATTTTAGTGAAAAAAATTTGTTTGAATTTTATGTAAATATTTTGATATAGGAAATGTTTTGAATTAAAATGTTAAATGTATAAACTTGTGTTTATTATCAAAAAATGAGTCAGTGAGATCGTTTAATTTATGAAGTTTCAACAATTAATGGCAGTGAACTAAATGGACCAAGATTATAATACGAGAAACCGGGTGCCATGCGTAAAAATCGGCATCAAACAATCGATGTTCTGATATAAAATTGCATCTAAAGGAGCAGACACGACAAAGTTTACAGTGCGATGATAAGAGTGAAAAGAGTGCGACGAAGGCCGGCCACAGACCGTCTGTCTCTTCGACATAGATAATTTTGTTAGATACACATATAACAGAAGGAAATGGTAATATGGTCTTTGCTGTGCGAATGAATATGGTCGCCTCTGTCATTGTGTGTGTCTCGATCTTGATGAAGATAGGGATGGCCGTCGCGCCTTCCCTTGCCGCACCAAAAAACCTTCGAATACTATCTTAACAACATAGTCATATATACTACACTTCCACATTTAACCCTCATATATTTAACAAAGCACCAAAAAAAAGTATGTGTATAGATATCTTGGGCAAGTCGCCACTTTCTCTTCTAATAATACTTTTAATAATCAATGGTAAGTAAGGTTTAGGAAGTGAAGAGCGTCTTAGACAGTCAAGTATAATTGAGAGAATATAGATGCCTCAAAAAATAAAGATTTCGGGGTGTAATTTTTTTATTAAAAAATGGGGTGTAATCAATAGTAGTGTATATAAATTTTAATTATCCCACTGATAAAATTATGTCGACTCACAATTTACGGTATTTTTGATCGCAAATGGGCCATTTCAAATCATTCGAAAAGGAGAAAAAAATAAGTTTAGGAAGTGAAAAAATTGATATAATATATATGAATTTGGAAGTTGAATATGTCAAAATGAGGAGCGTGATGTGTGATCAACTAAAAATAAACATGGGGTTATGTCAGGCGCATTGGTTTTTGTTGTGTTTATTCAAACCGTAAAAGCAGCAGCAAAATAACAAAGCTCTCTTTATTAGATTTCATTATATTAATTTGATATAAACTTGAACTTGATGTTAATTAAGGTGTGTAAATGATAAAATAAAATAAATATAAAGGATGAGAGAAAGTATAGCTACTATCATTTTAGTTCATTTAGTTAAAAGGTAGTGTTATGAATTGAGTGCTTTGAGAAAGATTAAACAGCACATGGCCATGGAAACATCTTTTTACAAACAATATAATAATGATACCTCAATAGGAGATTTCCATTTTTAAAGGGACTTGGGAGTAATTAAGTGTGTCTCTGTCATCATGCAAAAAATGTGAAAGGAATGGATGGCAAACATTATTTTTAATTTGGTAGTTTATTTGGCATACATTTATTTGAGTGACCATATAAACTACTTTAATTAAATTAAATGAGAGAAATCCAATTTTATATTAAAATTCAACAAAAGACACATTATCTGGATGTTTTAAACAAAAATAAAAACAAAAAAGTTCCTCTCAATTGTATGTTTATGTTTCGTCAATGATATTATATTAGTAAATGCAATAATACACATACATTCATGACGTGGCAGATATGTGGTCTATAAAAGTGTCATGAGATTGGTGAAGTAAACAAAGATTAAGAAACATATCTACTCTTTTTTATAGCTTTTGTATACATTTTAAAGAATTGTTTAATAATAAGACATGCTTAAATAATCTCAAAATACATTCAATTATCCCCAATATTATGAGAATAATGATATTGACTTGCTAATTAAAAATGTGAAACAACCACCATTATAGTTAAAGTAGTATTTCTCCAATAGCAACAGACAAATATACACATACAAACGGATTGTACTTTTCTTGTTGATATTATCAATTTTTTATAGGACGTAGTCTTATTTTTGCTGCAGTATAATGTCTATTCAACATGTTTTTATTATTAGTAAGGCTGGAAGCTTGATCTATTCGTGGGAAAACAAAGCTAAGGAAAATCCACCAGTGGAAAAGACATTTACTTGGCCAATGAATTTAAAGTTTGATTATATCGATCAAAAGGTGACTGTTGTATTTGGAGAAAATGGTAAAATCAAACTGAAGTATTCAATCTTCTCTGTCAACGGTGTTAATGTTGTCAACGGCAGATTTGTCCATAAAGGAACTGGGGAAGAACATAATTTAATGGAGTATTTAGAAAATGAAAGCAACTATCCCTTGTCATTAACGTTTAATCCTCCCCAACTTACGGCTAACGAAAAGATAATCTTGTCATCGATGTTCCATTCACTCTACACAATTGCAGCTCAAGTCAGTCCTTGTCAAAAAAGCTATGGAATTAAATGCCTGGAGACGACTCAATTTAAGTAAGTTACAATAGTTAGAGTGTTTAATCATGTAAACTTAGATTACATTGCCTTCAATCAATTACTGGCATTAAATTCATTGCGGTAGTCTCTGAATCCTTCATACAACCAGTTGATGTGTTGCTTGGGAAAATATACGAGTTGTACGCAGATTTTGCCTTAAAAGATCCCTTTTATGCTATTGACATGCCAATAAGATGTGAAAAGTTTGAGGACGCCTTGAAAATAACTTTGGAAAAGTATGAGACTGTGTCTATTGTTACTGTCTAAATATAAAAAATAATTTATTAGTTCATATCTGTTCGTAATTATGGCTTTCCATTAATGTTTGATTAAGTTTTCACACCTTTAATTGAATAAATTTATAGTTCGGAAATATGGGATCCCCTCTTGATCCAGAATTTTTGACAGCTGCCCGCAATGAACGTGGATATATGATAATTTATGATGGTCAATTAGTCAAAAGTGGCGGGGAATTAGAAAATAAAGAGTCTTTTGTTAACAAAGTGATGAATTTGTTAAATGTTTGTCATAGTGAAGTATTTATTGATCAAAAAACGTCCTTCGAAACAATTACTGTGGAGTTTGCTGATTTTAATTATTGCATTGGTACTCAAGCAAAACATATCTATGTATTAAAAAGAGATAAATGATTTATGTATCTAATCTGTGTATGAATAAAAGATTTTTATAAACTGCTTGTTATAAAATTGGGAAACCTTTTTCAGTTCCTCATTTATCTGCTTGGTCATTGATGCTTTGGATAACAAATGGTGCGATCTCGACAATTAAATAAAGTTGATTCAAGTTTTGGAAAATAAAATCAGTTCATGCTAATTGCTTTAAGTTTTCAGAAACCATACAAGCGAATAGTTAATTGTAACTATTTTTTGAGGAAAATATTGATATGGTTTAATTGAAGAATTACAAATCTGTGAAACAACATTTATTCTTACTACAAAAATATACTTAGGACGATTAATATCAACGACGTATGATTTATCTGAGTATTAAATGAAGCTAAGACCTCCTATACAAGTTTTATTTTAAATATGCAATAATTAAAAAGCATGCAGAAATATTTTATAAAAATTAATTTACAAAGTGACTTATTCCTTCGGGAATATTGTTTGAATTTTAGTTGGAAAAGAAACAAGCTAATACCAAACGTTTGCTGCGATGAGTGTCCTCATTTATTCCATCCTACAACATCAATTATCTTAGCATCGCATACAACACTATCTTAATTCTTCATTAAGATCCGCACGAAGTAACATAAACGTTTTCAATAATTTACCTTTTTGTTCCAGTTTGTTTTTACAGGAATCTTTTTTGTCTCACATCATCCAAATCATGGAGTATTGTTTCCTTTTTGGTGTTATTTATGCAACTTCAATCCTTTAAAATAAATTACATATTTAAATCATATATTGTAACGCTATGAAATAATATTTAACTAGATCATGAAAATGAATGATAAATGAATCTATTACTTGAAAAATCTTGGTTATATGTATAATTTTGTACATTGACCATGTCGATTAATCGAAAAAAGCAAAAAGTTAACAACTGATTAAGAGACAAATTAGAGCTTTCGTAAATATGCTACAATATTATTGACTGAAAGTTGACGGCATGTAGAATATGTAAACTAAGGTAACTTTTAATGAATGAAAATGGCATCAATGTGTAAAATTTATTTATCTTAAAAAATCTTCATTAGTACATTTAACAGAATTTAAGAGTTTCACAAGCAATTTCAGGATCATTTTCTGGGTTTTCCAAGTGGTGAATGATGCTGTCCAAGTCCTTCTCTAAGAAATCATCACAGATATCCTTAGCAAGAATTGAGTTTTTCCCTCCCAAAAGTTCTTCGCAATGCTTAATGATCTTGGGTTCTTCCTTTTCATCTTCCTTACCGACCCACTTTTCAGTGTCCTAAAAAGTGATAAAAACAAAACAACACACAATTTAAACTAACCCTTACAACGTCTTCACACAATACGCATTTTAATTTGGAGGCAGCTTGACCTCTTGGAAGGAAACTGGCGCTCATGGCAACGACTAAGACGAAAAGTAGAGCAACTAAGAATTTCATTTTTGATAGACTTTATTAATTAGACAATTAACAATATACTCAAGTTTCAATTTCAATCACTTAAGTATTCGAATTAAGATCCGCTTAACTGATAAGATAAACATTATGACAAGCATTAAAAGTACAAAAAGAATTTTTTTGTGGCTTATTGAGTCCGCTATATCATTCAAATGTTTCGATTATATTTATCTAGACGACATTTTGTCGTTTTCCTACAAACTTACCTATTCAACAGGATATACTACAACAAATCAAGGAAATTTCTTAAATTTTATTTGATAAGGAGGTATGAAGGGAAGAAAACGACCCCAAACTACGAGATCAAAGTCGTATGACTAAAAATATGTTAGAATGAGACATTTCACAATATTTATAATAACAACAAAATTACAATTAATTCAAAGTCATTAGTAGGCAAAATATACACCGCTTAAATTTATCAAATTCCAAGTTTGTAAGTACGGCAATTATCATTTTTGAAGATACTTTGCAACTGATTTTTGCTTCGGTAGTAAACATTATTTCATGATGATAGTTTTCCATGTTCAATTTATACATATTTAAACTATTTATAGAACAATTCTTGATTACTGTTTAAATTACTTTTATTCTACATCAATTATACAATGTTGCTCGCTTTAGGAAGCAATCGAGTTATCAACGTTAAGCGACTTTTCAACGAGCGACATTGCCTGATATCAATAGTCAAATAAATCATAAAACATAGAAAATGACACTACGCAATATTGTATACATGATTAAGGAAACAAAGGTTAACAAGGAGTTGATTAATAGTATTTCCTGATAAAAATCATTCTTTTCCATTTATTCCTTAGTCTAATTTACCAGCAAGTAATGCTTCTTCTAATTTCTTTTAGGTGTGAGAAATGAGGAATAATCGAATTTCTCAGGCTTAGTTAAGCTTTTAAGATCTGTGTATTTGATTGTGGAATGTTTAAAATGATGAAATATTGTTATAAATATAATCAGACTTATTGGCATCATTATCAACTACAAAATTATTTATAATAATGAATGAGTTCTTTTAAACCACATCCATTTAAATATTTTATTTCAGACAAAACTGCATTCCTATATTTTGTTTCTTACATTCCAAATACGCTTTTTATTGTTTATATCCGTCATTTTTACACGAGTTTTGAATTTATTATATTCGGTTGATACATGTTTGTCACAAATAAACTTTTTAATAAGTCTTACTTTGATAACTAAAAATAAATCACAAGACGAAGTTGTGAAGAAGAATTGGAGCTGTTGTATTCATCAAATTTATCAAAATATCAAATTTCATTATCATTGTTTTGGACATTTAGCAAAATCTTATATTTAAGGGATATTTCAAAAGAATTCAAAACTTACTTCTCCTATATTAGAGTCTACATATTTTAAATCAATTTCGATTATTTTAAACCCAGGATATCCAATTATTTCATCCCAATCAATGATGTCTCCTAATTCCGCTTCGATTCCATGGAATCACTTCCTTTGATTTTTAAGATTATCAGTTTCTTCAACACAAAGTTTATTTATTTTATTTGGGCTGACTCAATTATTTAATGATATATTATTTTAACAATAACATCTCGAAAATATTGGCAAATATTAACAACATTCTGGATCCGTACTTTTTCACCAACTTTAATTGCTCTAAGCTTAGATAACTGAATTGGTTATGTTGCAACTGTGGCATCATTATTCGTATCTTTGACTTCTTCAATCATGTTGTCAAATAAATCAAAAATCGACTACATAAATATAAAATATTTATTATACATAGAAAGTAAAATTAAATTATAAATCCATTCATATTTTCCATTTACCAACAAACGCTCATGTTCCTTATCAAAGGTAAATATTGGTATGAGTAATATAATAACACGAAACTTTTGTATGAGCTTCCGTATCGTTTATCCCTATCTAGTACACTTTGTGTCGTTTATGTACCAATCTTGTCTATTTTACAGGACTAACTACAATAAATCAAGGCAAATTCATAAAGTATAGTAGATAAGAAATTGAAGAAGGAATACAGAAAGTCCAAACTACGACATACAATTCGTATGACTAATCAGATGTTGAAATTAGACATTTCCCAATACTATTTTTAATAACAACAAATTTGGAATTTACAAATCAACAACAACAAAATACTATTATTGTGTGTAATGATCACGTGCAAACAAACATATCCGACAATTGTATTAATTTATCCTTATACCTTCGCTTAATACAAACATTCATTAAAGATTTAAACTACATCAAGTAACTTTTTGTGCCATTCATTCAATTCTATCGAAGGCTTAAATGCTCAAAGACCATTTCATTCCTTTTCTACTACCAATAACCAATACTAACTTCTTCTAAATACCAACTCTTTTTTATCGTAACATTAAAATATAAATAAATATAAACATATACATATACTTTTCTCTTTACATAATATCTTCCTTGATCTAATATACAGCACAGCAATTTATATACGTGGCTATTTCCCGCTACACACTATGTATTTACAAATTTTTGTGATAAATATACATATACTATTTCTAACTGATTTATTTATTAAATTCAATATTAATCCTAATTAGCACAAATATTATTTTGATACACTTTTACCACAATATTTACAAACAACTATTTTTAGCTAGCTTCCTGCTTTAATTAACAAAAATAGCTTTATTCATGTACAATCTTTTATTATTCCAGTATTTGCAAAAAAGCATATAACATTAATTAAATCACTATCATATCAAAATCAATTTATACACAATAAATTTTATACCATATGTTTCATTTTTTTCACAATAAACAAAGCCTTATTCGTAGATATATATTTGTGTCAAATGCACATCACCATTTTATTCTTAACATATTCAGGATATAGCATCACTTTGAAACCAGTAATAAATATATATACGTTTATAGTTCTGCTTTCTGCCGACAAGTTGTTATTTTTTTGATGTCAATTGTTTATCACTAATAATAATTTTACATCTTATTAGCTAAATACTAATTTTGGATGATGCTTGTTGATGAATAATAGAAATTTAATTGTCTGAATATAAAATAATATATCCCCAAAATTAAGCTTATTCCATTAAAAAAATTAACTCCACAAAACAATCATTTTATTTGATATTTTTTTCAATTTATTAACGCTCTTTTAATTATCTAGCAATTTTAAAATGTTCTAATTTATTCTTTTCATTTAACATACACACAGGACAGTCTTCATTCATTACTTATAGCTGGCTAGTTCTTTTTTTAAATCAACCCTAAACTATAGGACGCTTATTGACTTTAAATGATCTTATTTTAATGTTAATATTTCACAAAAAAATTCTCATTAATTGCATTACTTTATATCCATAGGTTTTGCTCATATCAATCTACACTTCATCTCTTTTAGCTTACCCATTTTTCATATTCACAACAATTTAAATGAATATTATATATCTATTCTATATATCATCTATATACACAACTAATAATAATGTGTTATTCATAATATTTTGAATGGATATTTTCACATAAATTATCACTATACTTATCAATCATATAACTCTCCAGGTTTTATATTCGATCAAGGCACGCATACATATCACAATCATAAACATATACATATATGAATGTAATAATAGATGCACTTTCAAACTCTATATAAATATATGCAGACACACTCACCCCAAAACCAATCACTAAAATCACACGCAGAAGGTGTCAAGATCTTATCGAGATACTGATATTTACCGCGTACTCTCCAAATTTATTTGAAAACTATCCTATTTCCCTACCAACAACTAAAAACATTACCATTCACCGAGACCATTTCAGGAAATGCTCTCAAATAAACATCAAAACATATTATCCCTTTCTTTTTGACTTAATAATTTTTTTATTTTAATATACATATAATATTATTATTTCAACTACTACAACTTTTAAACAATAACATATTTTAGCATACAAAACTTTTTATACAATCAAACAACATTTACTGTCTATCTTGAACGACCAAAAATAATTGCTTCTATATAATATTTGGAATATGTGCCTTCTTTTGCTTAATTATCCTTTCCAAAGATAAATTATTTTATCAGATTACTATTTAGTAACGTTTTTTACCATAATTATAGCCATTGTCTTTTGATGGTTTTTAGTAAATTTGACAATTTTGTACAAGACAGAAGACATTTAATTGGTTATACAATAATAATATTTCACATCATTCCGATTTCATGGCCAAAACTCCACTCCTGTAACGTCTGGTGGGTGCTTTTTTACAATTCGTGTCAGTCCTTTTTGACAAAGGGCTATTTTGAAATAAAAATAGTGTACATGTTGTACTACTAGATAGATGCATATATTTGTTTGTACATAAAATGATATCTCGCTTTATTGTAACTTTTTGACTGCTGACCATTTGTATATATTCTATTCAATAAAATTGATATCACACACAATACACTTTTTACAGTTTTAAAAATGGAATCAAACAATATTTCCCACCTAACTTACATTCCTACATTTCAACAGGTCAAACAAACACAACCTAAGCCACCGAAAAAAGCTCGTGTCAGGAAACCCAAAAATCCTGTTCTAAAATCTCTATTAAAAGGTCCTCAACCCACAACAAAATCAAAAAAACAACCAACAAAACAAATGACATCATCTCCTGGTAAAAACTTTGCCTTCAAAGAACCATCTGGGTAAGTATAGTGATTATATAAAAAAATTATATTTCCCAAAACAAATATCTATTTGCTGTGCCCAAGACTTCATGCCTTGCTCACAATATAATTAGCATCGACGCAAACCTGCTATTTATTATGTGGATCTTTTTGACTGTAAATAATAACGACACAATTCTATATAGTTATTTAAAATTTAATTATTCTTATCAAATAGAAGGCAATAAAATATTTTCTTGAAACATCCAATTTAATATGGACATTTCGTTTTTTAATGACAAATTACACACAAAGTTATTATCTCATCATATAGATATGTAGATATTTAGAGATATTGTGAATCACATATAGTTATTCATATTGATTTAATACACAGACATTTCTCAATTATTTATTTCACAAAAAATGAATGGGAATAGTTATAATGACCAAGTAAAAGTTGAAATATTTGAAAGTAATTATCACAAGAGATATTGTTTAGTCAAAAGCATTGATAGGGTACGAAAGGTAAAAAGTCCTCATTACTTACAAGAGCCTGATCTGCAACTTATAAGATATTGCAAGATTTCTTTTCTTGGAATGGATTGTGAGAGCTATCGGCTGGCCCGGACACCAAGATATCTGTAGGCTTTTCCTTTTCGCAAAACTCAATCAGGTCTTTTGACACTTCTGAAACTTTTTTTCGAGATACAGAGGCTTCTTGGCGGAGTTGAGCGTTGTTTACTTTTAGACCTTCCATCCTGAGTATATTTTTACTTAGCTTGCAAATTAATCGTCCTCCTTCCAATAGATATTTTTAATAAAATTAGTAAAAAGACGTTCTTTAAGTCTAAAACAAAAAAGGGCATCAAAAAATGTAGGACAAAACGAGCTCGTATCGCGAGTAGCACCCGCTATGCCATACCCAAAGTAAATATTAAAGGTAGTACTCGTAAGACAAAAACAACACCGCGCACAACCAAGCCCGATTCGTAAATTTGTGTTGGCGCAACCCTCTCTAAAATTAAATAAAAAAACCTCATATTCAAAGTAATATTAATATAATCTTTATGAAAAGCAACAACTCCTTATGTTCCTTTAACTCTTATTTTTATTATTAAAAAAGGAATAGGAGCACAATACACAAAATGTGTGAACCAGTTGCCATAGGTACAACTTGGGAAAAAGCACAGCATTGGGAGGATTAGGTTTATGATGAAATTTTTTAGTGATGATGGAATAGTTATCATCATTTAGTGACACAAATAGGATGATCATTTGTGGGTCCAATTTAATTAGATGAACTTGTGCTCCTTCCTTTAGATGGTATAATTCATCATTTTTGTGTAGTCTCTTGGCAAAGGGGCCTTTTAAAAGATGTTGGTCGGTGGAGAATAAAATGTATGGCGGTGTAGGGGCATCATTGGAGATAGTATCTATTTACAAGAAGTAATATTAAAAAAGAAGAGTTTAGATGACACAAATACATACATATATTGAATAGCTTTATGACAAAAAAAATACAGCTAATATTAATCTCAGCACGAGAGAGAACTATTTAGTGCAAGTAGTAGTTTCGAGAAAAATTGATGATACATCATTTTATCAACACACCAGATCTAGCCATTTTAATACTTCCTTTCGATAGCAAAAGTGATTTCCTATATACCTAAATAAGTTAACAACTAGTACTGAAGGATAGTAAGGGAAAGTGAAAGAGCCATTTAGCAAACGGCAAATAAAATCACAGCACAAGTTTTAGGTTGTGGCTTTCCAATTTATTTATTTGTAGATATAAATGTGATATTACAACATATAAAGGCGTATATTTTAATTATGAAGGCTTATGTGCCAGGTGCAAACTAATTAAATTCATGTTCATAAATAAATGTTGTATACCAGCCTAATGCAATATAGGACGGTGAATATAAGTGGAATACAAATATATTTTGGTTACGGCAGTGGTAGGTGATAGGGTGGCAATCGTAGGTATATGTTCGCTAAGATTTATGGCAAACTTTTAGTAGTAGGTTGTTATTAATTAAAGAAACTTATAAGGCCTCTATGGTTTTAATAAATATATATACAAACATCGGGACCTTATATTTAATTGTAGAGGGAGGAAAGTTATACCGTGTGTGACATTCAAAAGCTACACTCCCAAATGTCATGCCGTAAGCGGAATTAAAATACAAAAGGTTGTGATATTAGATGTTCAAGGAAGCTCCAGCCATAATCTAAATTAAATCTAAATAAAGGATAATAGACGGGGCATCACATCTACTTTTGTTTTCACCTAAATTTGTTATAACTAGTCGACGATAATTACGGCCATACCCTTATTTTTATCATATTTATTTATATAACAATATTTTTCAATTAGTACAAAAATGAGCAATAACAAAATACATTAATATGCGGCATTGTTCTCTGCATTGTGGCAAAACGATAATTGAGGCAAAACAAAATTGCGCGTAGCCAGATTGACGATGCAGGATGTTTTCTGTATGACGTACAGGAAAAGAACTTTGCGAAAAGGTGTAATTTGGTTGATTTTTATAATTTTATTAATTGCTTTGTTTGAACAACTTTAAGCATTTAGGCATTTCAACATCTTTGGTAACGAGCAATTCTACAACAAAAAGAATTCTCCATCAAAATTTTAACATGTAAAACTCTAATTAATTTAAATGTTACACGAATGATATCACACTCTCAGAACTTTGATTCCTTGACGTATGTGATGATAATTAGACAGCATGTAAATAGACGGACTTCCTTTTTGGGTTCACGTTTTTTTCTAAAAGTTCGCACCTTTCCGAATGTTTAATTATCGAAGAAGTGAATTATTGTCTTTATCAGTACAACAATAATTGATATAAAAAGCACCGCACACAACCAAAAGCACCCTTTATTCATACTCATCTCTATCTATAAATTAACTATACACGTTTTCCATTATTTTGAGGACACAATTTAAATATATATAGCAAAACGTGTATGTAGGAAGTTTCTAAAGAAGACACAACTCTTGTCATCACTAACACTTCATCGTCATTTCTTCCTGTTCCCTATCAAATCTTAGTTTACAAATACTTTTGTTGAGGCGGCACAGGGTAAACTTTAAAAAAAGAGGTCCTCCATATTTATACGCTTTCATATATTCATTCACTTATCATGGCAGAAAGATTGGTCCACAAAACAGTATATTACATTTAGCAACTGCTATTACTAAAAACATTTGAAAAGATAAAGCGCATATATACTTAAACAATAAAGGCAACTTGAAAGTGCCATAGAGTCAAGTTGCCATATTATAGGACTAATTTCACAGAGGAGAGAGTATCATTTTGGCTTGGTTGGTGAATATTAGAGAACAAGTAGTAGTAGTTTTTGATAGAGGCCCCCATACTACTTACTACCAACAACCCCAAACAAGATGCTTTTTTAAGGAGGATAGAATGTAGATATTTATACATTCCTTGTGTAAAAAATTTCAACCACCGAGAAGAACGATGTTTTAAAGGCCGTGCCTGAAGAGGTTTGGATGATATATAGTTTGGTGGGGTGCAATGATTACATTTATGCTACTTTTGCCTTTATACAATTGACAGTGTGTCTTTTTTGATATCGAATTAATATTATTATAATTTTTAACTATCAAAATTAACTTTTAAAAATTGTTTTGAAAAGTATATACCACTGATCCATTTGACTATACATTCACCTTCCAAAAATTCTTTCTTCATAAATGATAAAACAAAATTATTTTATTTTAATCGAATGATCTATACACATACAATTCGATTTCAATAATCAAAGACTATACTCAATTTAATAGACACTTTCTTATACTTACTATTCTTCAAAATGACTGCATCGACAAAACAACACAACAATAAATAGATGTATATTAACCGGTCATTGACCACGAGTTTCATATTTACTTTTTGTCCTGACTTACTCCAATATCAAAGCCATTTCTACTTTTTTGTCTTGCTATAAACTAATTTCTGATAAAAGATTGCAACCCAGTCCAATATCGTGTGATCCTTCACTTTCGATTATAAAACAAATTTGAATTCCGTTGGAGCAGTCTTAAATTATCCTTCTTTATATTTTTGAGTATTTATCCTCAATTTAAATTCCACTCCAACTTCGCTAATTTATAGTAATGTATATTAATAGACATCAATTGATATATCTACATTTACGTCAATTTTGAAACATAAATTCTACACTCCTATTATTCTCAAACCTTCCAAAATAACACCAAAAAAGTATTAATTATTTGCTCAGACACATTCTCCTTATCGACATCATCTCTTTAATAAATTATACAGCATTTTCCCCTATAATATGCCTCAATAAAAGAAATCTATCTATTTGAATTTACAAACCGAAAAGTATATTTTGGCTATATAAGTTCATACATATTTTGTACTTTTAACAAATACATATCATCTTTAATCTTTTCTGCTTTGTTTTTTGAGGATTGGCAAATGGGTGCCCTAAATAAAGATATCTCTTCCTTTTTTTGTAGTAGTTTCGATATTATTTGGTGGAAAGTATGAATGAACTTTGATGTTCTCGAGCTTCTCGAATTTTAGTACTCGTGCTTTTTTGAGAAGCATTCTGTTTTCGAGGCACTGTTTGTACAAAGAAGGATATACCACTACCTAATACACCCAATAAACTACCTCGATGTACTTTCGAATAAATCCAAAAAAAGAAGCCTAAAAGTACACATAAACTGTTGGCAAATTACTATTAAATATTTATACACATCAAAAAAGGTTACTCTTACCAAAAAGAGAGGATAGAGCTCATGCCAAACTTAACCGACTCTCATTTATCCCACCAATTAATTGGCAATGACGTTGGTCCCTTCTCTCTCTGACTTCAACTTAGAAAATTGTGATTTAACAAAAAATAATTTATTATAAATATGGTGAAGAGATACAATTTAGCTATTAAAAAGTTTTAACCACCAACGAATGTTAAGAGCCTTTTCTTTGAAAAATATTGTTTTTGATTTATAGATATTTTGGTAAGTAATTTTCGTTGACGTTCCTTTTAGTAACAATTGTATGTTATATAAAAATTATCTTTCTATATAGACCACAGTCATAACAAAACCTTTTACAGCGATTTGTTTTTATTTTGACAAAAAAACATGTATCTAGTAGTAGATGTATGTGTATATCATTTCGCCACTTCTTATCCTTTATGACACTTTCAGGGTGACGTTTCTTTTTCAACCCAAAATCCATCTATACATCTCCTTTACATAATCTGAACAATAATTGATGCAAGAAATCATTAAATTATGTATCGAAACGACACAACAACATTTATTTACAAACAACTACCGAAAAAAACAACAGTGCATAATAGAAACAATTCATTAACGTTCATGACCTTTTTTTGTTTTTAATAGTTAGTATATATATAAGACTCGATCTTGCCTCTAATAAGCGTCTTCAAAAATAAATAAATAGCTTCAAAAAAATTAGTTTGTTTTTAACTTATTTTGTTCTTCTATTGCCGATGTTATTGTAAAGGGTAGTTGTATGTGTGTTTTGTTATTTTCTAATATAATGATGCTGCTGATAATAATAACAAATATACTACTAAGTTTTGCCCTGGATCCAGTCTCTTTTCTGTGTTCAAAATCAGACTCACTATTCTACATCTAGTATGTATATCATCCCCATTTGTCCGATGTCCATTTGTTTATCCACAAAAATATTTTTTATTTACAAAAACAAACCTTCATAACTGCCACTTTCTTATTTGATCTTTTGCCAAACTAATTGATATAACTTGTGCCGCTGTTCAAAAATAAAATTTTTTACTTAACACTACCATATAAATCCTAACTTTAACCACAAATATTTTGACTATTTTTTACAAAATGTAAATATGTTTTCGAAATCTTCTCGTTTAATGTCCTTTTGTTTTGTAGTTATTCGAAGCAATAACTTTCATGTAACAAACATAATATATCTACACTTAATTGAATATTTCATTGTGGTGAATTTTGTAATTTATTCTTGTACATTTGGATGTATTTGAGGAGATGTAGATCTTTTTGGGAAAGTATTATTTTTAAATTGGTGCAAATTGGTAGAGATCATCACCAATATTAGTGGTTGTGGTGGGATGTATTTTTAATAATGTCAATTTTAATTGCCTCCAATGCCTAGATGCGTTTAAATTCTTGTCTAGATACTTATAAAATTCCTTGCCTGTACATCTTGTCAAGGACATTATTTGGCGTCTTGATCACTTACATCCTTACCAAGCCGTCCTCTCTTTTTTGATTTGTAAAAAATATGGCAACAAATATATATATACGTATAACTAAATAAAATGTACATATGCAGAGTCTCACTCTGAGGACGACACCTTCACGACCAGTCACGGTTGCGCACAAACCTCTTTTTGCTTTAGATGATTAAGTATGGCCGATCTATAAGTCTGCTTGTATGTGATCAACAGTCAATTCAAAAGAATGCATGTAACCATATATATTTTCTAGTTCCGACAACATTTAAATCACTATTAAATCACTACTATACTTCTTCTTTTCCCTTAACATTATATATTTGTTTATATAGACAAAAATTCAACCAAATAACACACACATACATTCACAACAAATGTGTATGAAGATGAGTATGCATATGAATATTCACAGGTGGTCATTTTGAAGGCAAAACAAATTCAAACGTGTTAATTTGTATTATTGCATTTCACACATATTCAGACCCAAATAGTGATTTTCCTTCGATATTCCCTAAACTTCTTTGTATATAAGTCAAATTGATTACTTTTATTAGTGAAATTAGTTATTCAATATATGATATCATATTTTATAATGCCAATATATCTTCTCTTGACTATTAAATACTTTTATCAACATTTCACGAACATATTTGCCATATGTACTTATACTCTTTGACACGGTGTAGAATGTGGCAAGTCAACTTTTGTTGCCTCCATAATGCTTTTGATACATATGTACACACATAGGGATATATCTTTATAGAGTAGTATGTTATATATCTCAAAATTATTATTTGAAGAGCAAGACCTATTGTTAGAGTAATAGTCGTGTATATCTTTTGGTACCAAAAATATATAACAAAATATATTTAATTCACTATCTAGTCTCTTATATCTGATCGGAGAAAAGGAGACTCCTAAATAAATAGCTTTAATGTTACGAGGGAATCGCCGAAACCTATAGTCCTCTGATTGGTCAAGATGCTCCAGCCAAGTAATAGTATTAATTTGGATTTTCTTTTGTGTACACTAACACATCTACAATACTTATTATTATTATCTTAACACCCTTACATACTGAACTACATCTTTGCTCGCACACACACCATCACTAATAATAACAACAACATCACAACAATAAGACGAGATAGCGCATTATTTGCCAACAAGAGTTGACGATATTTGCCGTTCCTTGGCAAAACCACAAACTTTTTTAGTCCTGCCCTCTTGTTCTTCTTATTTATTAGTAAGGGTAAAAATAAAGTTAGAGAGGAGATAAACTTTTAACTATGAGTAAATATATATACACGTTCAAGGCATGTAAACACAATAACCGGCGCCATTTCCTATTCGCCGCTACCATATTTTTGTGTTTATTGTGTTGGTGTCGTCGTTTGAGTTGAGTCGATTGTCGGATTACAAATAATAGTTATTAGTATTCAAAATAGTATTAAATTGATCTGGTGTTTAGATGTTCAAATTGATTTCCTTACAACTCAACACTCTTTTATGTCTGATCTAAGAGGCGACAATCACCCAAACACATTTTTACCATTAATTATATACAAATATTTATCCAAATACAATTTAGTCGGAAGTGTCTATCAAAAAAGTATGCATCCCCAAATTACTACCTACTATCACACATACCATCACCTCTTCTCCCATTCAACTTGTTTCTTATCAAAAACAAAGTTTCAAAAAATAATATTTACATAATGAATGGTAGTTATGTGTGTCAAAACTTTTGCACCACATCAGATGTTTCTTCTGTGGTACATCCTAAGCTAGGAGAAAGCAATTAATGTTATAGTGATATTTTACATTTTTGAGATCGGTACCATTAAATCAAATTGAATGATTTTTGGGGATGTTAAGAACGAGACACAAACATGTGTATTTTTGTTTATTGTTTTTTTAATTTTATGAATTGATGTAGTCGATTTCATTTTTGAAGTTAGTAAGTGTGTGATGAGCCGTTTGTTTGTTAAATCAAATGGAAGATATTTAATAATCAATTTTTAAATAATTTATATAAGGATCTATTTTTGACATGGAAGAGTTTATTTGTTTATTAATTTGTTTACTAATTTCCTTAATTTATGTTCTTTTCTTTAATCAGTGCATCCTTGTACGCACTATTTATTATTATAACAAAAAATAATTTATTTGAAAGCATGTCAAAAGATTCGCTAAATCAAAATGAATAATAAAATTGTTATACCATATAAAATCTAGTCCATTTAATTTTGACATTAGCGTCTTGTGTATCAGAATAAATAAATATCTATTTAGATATATTTTTCTTTTAATGTTCGTTGATCAGTTGTGTTTCAAGGTGTATATACCAAAAATACATTATTCACACAACCAACACCACCTCACTGAGCCCTCTGAAAAATAGTGATGATAAGTTATGAAAAATATGCACCCAGCTGCTTTTCTCTTCAATGAATTGTAGATGCATATGCATATATCTTTTCGATATCAAAAATTCCTTGTCATGCTTCGCCACTCCGCGTGATTTGTCGTGTTCTACTCTGTTAGGGGGAAATTACTAGGTGGTAGCGTTTATTGCAGGCCCGTCTCTTGTTCATTTTTATTAACAAATCACAATACTAACAAATTTAAAGTATTCAATTATTATTATTCTTATTCATTACTTATTATCTCATGGTTATTAGTGGTGAACTGTTTCAGCCCAGCCAAATGTTATATTAAAATTGATTTTAACAAACATTTTGTTTTGACATACATCACTTCCTTACCCAAGCAAATTTCATAATAACTCCATACAAACATTAATTCGTTCAATTCCCTTTCCTGATCTGATACCTTTGTCAGGATCAAAATTTCTTATTTTCCATGTGAAGATGTAGTTATACATTTATTTATTTAGTTGGTAATAATATGTAGTATGTAGATGTGTTTGTCTATTTTTTGCATTTTACTAATAATAAGAGACTGTTCCAAGACAACTTTTATAGTCAAAAAAACAAAATAATTAGGGATATGCTGATGCATGTGTGATGCAATGGAAATCTTCTTAATATCAACACATGTTTTGTCGTGTATTTTGAGTAGGCAGTATAAAGATAAATATTAAAAATAAGAAATTGTGAGTTGTAGAAGTTATAAATAAATTTATTTATACTTGTTCAAACCTTTTTTGTTCCGTTCTTGTACTTTTATGGCATTATAAGACGATGACTAGGCCAAAATATATATTAAAGCATATATCTCCTTTATATAAATATAGGACCTTATGGTAAAGACGATGGAAATAATAGTCGCATTGGTTTTTAATAGATAGAGTTGGCAAAAGTCTATCTCTTCATCTTATTGCACGTTCTCTTAAAGAATGAACCTTTTGAGAATGGCCAGGCCGCTATAGAGCCAAAAAATATAGTTGTCAGCTTCCTAGCCCACAAATGGACGACAGACCAACGCCAACATATATATGTATACATTTTTATATTCATATACAATAAATACATATACACGCTTTAATGTATAGTATCTTGTTGTGGACGTCAACATCATATATCGCCTATTTGAGCAGCATTGGCTGGGTGCTCGCGCGTCTCTCGCCTCTTGTCCTTCATTCAAACAAAATATATATATGCATATATACAAATTATATATCGTCTCCTCAATTTAAATCTACCCCGATCTTCATCGTCAGTACTGTTTTTCCCACCCGCGCATTGTATTCTCTCTACTCGATTTGACAAAAACCACCTCGAACCACATCGACTTTCTTGATCGTGACACATTCCCTACCACTACTTCTTCGACCCCTCTTTCCTCAGCCAAAACAAATACACACCACCAACAATTTATATGCTGATTTTGTTATACACTATTATTGTACTTCGTTTGATATTAAACTAATAGGCATTATATTTATTGGTTCAATTAAAACATCAATAATCCTTCCATTTAAACCTTATAAAAATTAAAACGATTAGTGTGTATTTATTTTTATTCTTTGCAGAACCTATATTAACAACGACAATTCAACTCTAATTTTGAGACCAAATCCTCCTTCAGGAGTTTTTAATACTCATTCAAACGTACAATTAATTGATCCAACTAAGTCGGAATCTCTAAGTCATTGTGATTCAAGTGGGTCAACGATTAGAATGTTTCCGAATCAGCAAGGACATCCTTCATCATACAGCGGAGGCCCCGTCACACAAGCTAATATGGCAGCTTATCATCATCAACAGCAACAAGGCATGCAGCCATCACCACTTTATCCAGGCGGAGGGACACCAGGGTACGGAATCCCACCGAATGGTTACATGTCGGGAAATGGTCCATTTCAAGGTGGTCAGAGAATTTCATCTAATATCCAACATATCAATAGCATGAATAATCCTGGAGCTTGTAATTATGGACCAGGCACTTCCGGACCTCCAACTACTTTACATCAGCAACAAATGATGAACGGGGGACAGCAGAGGATAGGTTGGGAGTCTGAAGGCAGGCCCGGGCATTCTCAATTTTATAATGGAATGGGGCAGATGACGGTTCAGCAGCAGCAGGCTGCTCACCAACAATCCTTTATTCAGCAACAACAACAGCAGAATTCTAATCAGATGATTCTCCAACAACAACAAATGCACCATGCTAATGCTCTCCAGCATCAACAAGTCCAAAAGAATATGTCTGCATCCTTAAAAAGAAAGAATTCGGGACAGAATGTTGCAGAGCGAGCTCCTAAGCAGTTTATGGGTTCAATGGTAAATACTGCAAATTCAGTTCCCTTTTCTCAACAAAATCCTGGATATGGGGTAATAAATGGCGGACCTTCGCCTATGTATCAACAAACTTCCCACGAAATGCCCTCTTCCAATTTTCCAGTTAATAATCAACAAATGCAGCAACAACAGGTACTAAACAATCAAATGGTGAAAAAAGAATACATGGCAACGCCAAATCCCTCTCCATACAATGGAAACTTTGAAAACCAAAATTCCCAGCAACAATGGGGAGTAAAACGACCCCCCTCGCAGAATGAGCAAATGCGAGCAGAAGTGAGGAATAATTTGCAAGCCAAACAACACATGAATACCAATAATTTACCATTAGTTCGTCCGCCTCCAACGCCTCCATCGCAAGGTATTAGTTTGTTCCAGGGGGTTTAAAAATATTAAAAAATCTACTTTTTTGTGTTTAAAATGATGTGACTCAAATTTATTATGAGTCTTAGTAGCCTCCAAAGACTAATTGGGTAAATATTGCAGATTAACGATTAGCTTGCAACTTGTTGCATAATATAGTCTATGTTAGCCGATATTTTGTACTATAGAAGCACAACAATTTATTGGCAAAACATCCAAATTATAGAAAAATTAAATGAGTAGACAAACTTTTGTATAACTTGTCTAAATATAGTTTGGGATTTTTGTAATTGTTCTAGGATGCTTTTAACATCCCTCCATTAGATTGGCCAGAAGGGTCAACTAACAGGAATGCTCTTGTCATCAGCAGAGGCTTTCTCTGGCTCTTCGTAACTTCCAGTATTTGCGAGATTCCTTTTCTCGTAATATCAATTCAAAATTAAAATAATTTTGTCAAGATCAAGCTGATTTACTCGTAGCGAAAAAAGCACTTTTACAATCAAAATCATCTTAATAAACACTTAATTTAAAAGTTAGCATTTATTTAAAATTCATTAATGATTTAATTAATATAGGTTCAGTATTTTCTAATTCATCACCTCAAAATGGACAACCTTTGTCAAATAATTGTCAGGTTGGAGTGTATCCATCTCCTTCTTCAGTTGGATCAGGTGGAGATGCAGGGCATCTTCAACATCAAAGTATTTCTGCGGGTCAAGAAATACTAAAGAAAGAAGCAATACATAAAAGTTTGCGTTCAAAAAGTCCAATTAGCTTGTTTGAGAATTGTTCCTACTCAAGTAATTCGATAGATTTTAATTTGTCGTTAACGGACTTAGAAATTGAGGATTTCAAGCTATTTAATGGAGATGTAAGTTTTGTTATTACTACCAACTCAAATTAATCTTTTTTCTCTTTTTTAGTTCGACTTAGAAAACCCCAAATCACTACTGAGGGCGCAGCAATTTATAATAAATCGCTAAGCGAAGTTACCAAAAAATGACAAATAAAGTTTCTTTAATTATCATCAACCAATAGATCTCTTTTAACAAACAATAAAAACATTTCAATTGCATTAAGAATAAGCAATTATTCAACGTGAACATCCATGCCAAAAACCAATCATATATTCTAAATATCATCTACTTTTCCTGTCACACCTTTATATTCTCTTTCCTTTTATTCCTCCTAAAGTTGCATTTAATTAAGCTATTACTATGAATCCCCAAAACTATTATATACATAACTTAATTAAACAGTGCACAACAAACCGATCGCCCAATTATTAATTAAATATATCTATAATTATATCTTAATATATCCATAAACTTCTATTAAACAATCCTCGGCACATACCTAATTTATTTAAAGGAATGTTTCAATTATACTTTGTTTGATAAATGTAAAAATTTCTATACATAATCTTTGTTTTTCTTTACCTACTTACATCCAAATTCATCCCTTACTTATATCAAATTAGGTGTAATTTTATTAAATATCTATATATAAAACAGAATAATATACAAACTTGATAATTGTATTATCATCATGAACACAATAATTATATGACGTAGTTTTTTATTAAATAAATTTTTTAAATTATTTATTGAAAGAGATTGAAGTTGTTTATATTTTGCAATTAAATTAATAAATATCAATAATTGGTCAAGTTCAAAATCATTTTGGCGATTTATCAAAATATTTTAATCGAGTCAATTTATTTAAACCAAAATTTGGATATTATCTTATTAATGACTTATCATTGTAAAGTCAATTATTAACAATAAAATAAACCATGACCAAATTAAAAGTCTTTATTAAATTAATCAAACCACACACTAACAGAAACACTACTTTCCAATGAATAAACACAATGAAAATACTTCTTAGGAATATACAGGCAATCTCCCGCCTCCATCACATAATCCTCCACCACAACATTTCGAAAGCCAGGATGAGTCTTATAATCTGGACACAAAACATCTACAGCACTTGAATTATTGCGAATCATATCCCCAAACAAATAAAGCTCATCTTCATGATTATAGTTTGGTGAAACTAACCGTACAAATTTACGACCCTTTATCTAAATTAAATTATGATTTGAAATTTATTCCTCGAATTACCTGACAAAATAAATTGTTTCTTGGATCACAATGTAGTGGTGATAAAGTCCCTGCTGGTCCAATGAAGACATTCATTTCAAGCTGACTAATTTCATTTGTCATATAGGCAAAATCTGGAACAATGATATCATCTTTTAAAGAAGGTATTTGCTCTAGTAGTCTATGCTGTGCGAGATATCCTTTCATTCCAGTAGATATGAACTCTTTGAAAGGCATAATCCGTTGGTACCAACTATCATCTGTGTATTTTGAGCCGATTTCGATGGGAACTCTTCGGTGTCCTATTTTTTTATACAAATATTCAAGAGTCCACTTTTTGAAAGCAGGCCAATGATTTACTACATCTTTGATGATTACGGGCTTACATTTGTCTCGGTAATTTGTAATGAATGTTTCAATTTCACCAGAGTCTATTGTTTCTATTTCAATTCCATTTTCTAAACCGCCTGGAATTTTTTTTATTTTCTCCGACACATTTAATTCCCCGAGTTCTTCCTGATAAAAAACTAATTCCTCCCCAAATTTGGCTAACCAACCAGCCTCTCCGTCATAGCCAAGCAATAATCCTTCGTCTACACACTTTAGCGCTGCCTAAACATAAAAAATTATGACAAAAATGAAACCGCAATTTACCTCGTAATCTTCCATAACCTCAAACTGCCATTTCCCATACAAACACAACAAACTACCATAAAACATCCTCCACTTAAATTGAACGTCACAATAATGGCCCGTATTTATTAGTTCGTACAAAAAATTATGTACTTCCAAATACAATGACTCATTAAACTGATATACTAAGCGTTCCCATTTTAGACCATAACAACCATCTCCAAATTCATTTCTCATTTCACTCTGCCAAAACAAGTCTTCACTTGATGGAATGGTTCTCTCTCTTTGATTACTCATCCATTCATTCACTTTTTCAATTTCCTTTTGACTCATCAAATCACACCAGCTTTCCATAGTATTTTGCCGACAATCAACCGACAGCCCATACAAATTGTCATCTATTTTTTCCATATACCAATGAAAACCCCTGCATATTATTATTCCTGTCGTTCCCTTTATTGCTTTTATTATCCGAAGGACTTCTTTGTGGATGAACTTTGCAGTTAAAGGCAATACCATGTCATTCTCATATTCAATCATTAATAATCCTTCTCTTTCCCTACATTGCCCCAATGGCTTATTATCCTTACTCAAAATACAATAACTTGATGCATCATTCTTTATTAACTATAAAAAACACTTATCAGTAAATATGTATGATAATTCATAAATTTAGTTTAAACTGTACTTTTGGCAGCTTAAAACACTGTTTGTTTATGTTTAAAATCTATCTAATTATGGTAGCACCACCTTTGACCATGAAGTACATTTTAAATATGATATTATCCTTCAACATATATACAATATCACACACATCCCTTCCTCTCGGCGGAAACCATCTCTTCAACACATAATTTAAACTAAATATTTTTTCTTATGCCGTTAACAAATCAAAAAGCTATAGATGCGCATCACTTATTTTAATTACATTTATTTGGTTAGAAGACTATTATCTTTATACTACTATATTTCTTAGTATTAAAGAGAAAATATATGATGTTACTGATTAGCTAAATTACCAAGCACGTTTACAATCAAAAAAGGGTACGCCGCTTTTATCATTATTAATTTGTGGTTGCCCTTGCTATTTTTTATTCCTTCCAACTATCTTGATTATTATCAAACTTCGTCTTATCGAAACGTCTTAAACAAAATATCAACTTTTGCCCTTTCCCATAAAGGTTTACTATTTGCCTTGTGAATACTTAATTATTTCTCTAAATATTTAAGGGCTCTTTTTAAATCCCTTGTTTGAAATTTAATATACCATGTTATAAGATAAAGTATTCTATTTTTTTCATATGCAACAAATAAAATTTATTCAATTCATGTGACACTTTTGCGCACAGTACATTGTCAACAGGCTAAAAAAAGGAAAAATTTGGTTGTTAACAAGATCGGTTGTGGTGAATGATAGTTAATCATGTTTTTGTAATATTTGTGGGAATGACTTCAGGAGAGATGTCTTGTCAATTATCATCGCCTCCATTACTTCTATCCTTTTGCATATCAATTTTTGACTATTTTAAAAATAGACTTTTTATAATTTAATTAAAATATATTTTTTCGTTTTGAATGATGGTTTGAAGATTAATTGGTTATATTCAGTATAAGAATTATTTCGTATATCTATCCCCGTAATTTCTATTTATTCATGCCAATATTCTCACACCACCTAAAATTACCATGTGATATAATACCTAAGTTGACCTGTTTAGTAATCAAAAAGCAGATATTTTAAAAATATCAAATATTCCCTGTGTGACGTAACAATAATCAGTGAATCAAAATATATCTCTGATAACATTTACAACAATCTTAGACTCTAATATGTAGGTACATTCTTTATCAAGACAATAGATACATTCATTTAATAATATGTACACATTGATACACCATTTATTTGTCTTTAGATACTTTTAGATAACATACTACTACACTACTCTTTCCGTTTTTTAGCCTCACTCATTCGTTGGCTTGATGGTGTGACGTAAGACGAAGTTGACACAACACAATACTTTAGACCCCAGACCTACAAGCCAAAGTTGATTTTTGCCACAATAAAAATAATTATTTTTCTTTAATTTAAATTAGCTAAACTTTGAGGAATGCACCAGCCCTCACAAACAACACAAAAATTTCCTTTTACTCAAAGCTATGTTCAAAAAAACAGGAAAATTCAATTCCTATTTAAACAGTCACTTATTTTTCCCAACTTCTTAACTTATCAATTTTGCCATTGTCCAATAAACACAAACTTCACACCCTTCTTTCCCAATTTCATCTTGTTATTGTAGTTCCCTACATCAACTTTAAACTTTAATAAAAAGCGGCAATTTTTAGTTGCGTGTCTGTCTCTTTTAACCATATAAATATTATATTCTTCTACATACATCTACTCAGTCTATATTGTTGGTACCAACGAAAAAAATAAGTAGTAGTTAATATCAAGAAAAACTAAATTTTAAAAAGGAGTACGCTATATAAAATTCAGTTATTTCCATATATGTCTATAACAAGTAGTAAATATCAAATTTACGCCCGATGCTAAGTAAACTTTTTTTGGCTTTTATCGTATTATGATATTAAATGGGTGCTTTTATGTACATGTGAATATGGATATTTTTCGTGGTTGTATCACCTTTTCTTATTATTCGTGGATAGCATGTGTCAGAGGAAATATATTTTAGGAAAAGTTGTTATTTTTTTCTTGTTGCTTACATAAATTCGGATTTGGGCGTGAAATATAGTTTGAATTGTAAGGTAATGAGATTATATTTTAGTTACTATAAAATAATGACGGATATTCAGACGTCAACTAGTCCTCCTTTAGAGGAATGTTGTGAGAAATTTGTATCTTCAGCTCGGTCCGGTAGGAGAAATGCTATGCATGAATATTCGATTGAACATATGGAGGCTTCTGCGCATGGGTTGACAGCTCGTATGGGTGAATTAGATACTGAGGAAGGTGCAGGTCCTAGTAATGGAGGAAATCGGGGACAAGATTCTGAATCAGGTAAGAACTCTGATACTCTGACTATCTCCTAATAAATAAAGCTAATTGAGGGCAAAGAAAGGACGTCAAATACCAACTTAATTCACTCCATTCCAATTACAAAAAGTATTGTTCAACTTTCGAAATGGATCCAATTTGTTGGGTAAAGCCACAAAGCAGCTCTACAGAACAATACCGATCTCTAAACACTTATTTTTTGTAATATATTCAAAACAATAATTATTCTTTTAATCATACGTGTCCGCTAAGTTTTTTTATGCCCTTCAAGTTATATAATTTAGTTTGGTAATTTTTTAAAATAAATATTATTTTGAGTTTCTTTGTTGCTTACCTCAATTTGTTGGACTCCTGAAAACAGACGATGCATTTTTAAATAAACCTAAAAAGAAGTTTGATTAGTTAGTTTGATCAAATACCACAACAATATTGACGAAATTCCTTTGCAAGGGGAAATAAAGTGGAAGCTATAAGACAACTTCCTGTTGTTGGAACTTAAGCATCAAAACAACTACATATATTTAAAAGCCAATCAACAACAAAGTCATTTGTATTGTTTCTTGGTAAAGCGCCCCAATCCTGCCACGATTTAAAAAGTGAACCAAATTGGAAGGACGTTCGGATTTGCTTTAATATTGGATCGTTTATCTTTTTAATAAGCTACCTTCTATTAATTAATAATGTCCAAGAGAAAGTTTGTTTCGGCCGAGGAGGATCTTACGGATGTGCAGTTTGAGACTTCTGATAAGTTGAGAATTTTCCCAACTTTTGATTCTATGAAGTTGGATGAGAAATTGTTGAGAGGCATTTATTCGTATGGTAAGTTTACTTCCTTTTTTGATGATCTTTACTAATCGTTGTAGGTTTTGAGAAACCTTCTGCCATTCAACAAAGAGCAATAATTCCTATTAAGGAAGGAAACGATATTATTGCGCAAGCTCAATCTGGTACAGGAAAAACAGCCACTTTCAGCATTGGAACACTGAGCAGAATCGACACGAAGACTACTGAAACCCAAGCTCTTATTCTCTCTCCAACAAGAGAACTTGCCATCCAAATCCAGAAAGTTGTGCTAGCTCTAGGAGATTACATGAACATCAAGTGTCATGCTTGCATAGGAGGGACAAATGTAGGAGAAGACATTCGCAAGCTTGATGCTGGGCAGCAAATCGTATCCGGAACACCAGGCCGTGTCTTCGACATGATTAGACGGCGCAACCTAAGAACCCGAAACATCAAGATGTTGGTAATGGACGAAGCTGATGAAATCTTGTCCAAAGGTTTCAAGAACCAAATATACGACATCTACCGCTACCTTCCTCCAGATGTTCAAGTCGTTGTCCTCTCTGCCACACTTCCTCATGAAGTCTTGGAAATGACAACAAAATTTATGTCTGACCCTGTTCGTATCTTAGTCAAGAGAGATGAACTTACCCTGGATGGGATCAGGCAATTCTTTGTTTCAGTTGAGTGTGAAGAATGGAAGTTCGATACTTTGTGTGATTTATATGACACTATGTCAGTTACACAGGCAGTTCTATTCTGCAATACTCGCAGAAAGGTTGATTGGCTGGCTGAGAAGTTGATAGCTGCTAATTTTACAGTATCGGCCCTTCATGGAGAAATGAGCCAAGAGGAACGTGACAATATCATGAAAGATTTTAGATCTGGAAACTCCAGGATCTTAATTTCAACTGATGTCTGGGCAAGAGGAATCGATGTACCTCAAGTCTCCTTGGTCATCAACTATGACTTGCCAAACTCCAGAGAATTGTACATCCACAGAATCGGACGTTCTGGTCGTTTCGGAAGAAAGGGAGTAGCCGTAAACTTTGTCAAAAAGGACTCAGTTAGTGTCCTCAGAGATATCGAACAATACTATGCAACGCATATAGACGAAATGCCAATGAACATCGGAGACATTTTGTAAATACAATTATACTATTTTTGTTACTACTCCTTTACCTTATCTATTTGTCATTCATCAAATGTGTTCTGTTCTTCCTATTATTATTATGCTTTTTAATATAACTATTTTTTAAATAAAGTTGAGTACTTAAATGTAAATGCCAAATATGAATAGAAGGTTTTATTTGTACAGATCGCCCAGTATTATCAAAATCTAATGATAAAAATACGATAATAAGTGTAATATTGTGCATCGATCAATTATTTTGATAGGATTAAAAGAGAAACACATGAGCACACGGAAGTTTTTACTTGTATAATTTGGTTAGTTTTAAAACAGAACATTTTTATACACACAAAAGGATTGGTTAAGTTTTTTGTCCAACACCAAAATAAATTTAAATAGTTTACTACGACATAATAAACAATGCAAAGGGTTTATTAAATGTATGATTGAATGAAATTGTGGGTACCACGTTCCCGCAACAAGTAAGGCATCTTTTTAGCGTTAGCTTTTTTGATGAGAAAGGCCTCGTTGGTTACCTTTGGTGCAGAAGCCATCAGCTGGGCGAGTTCACGTTTGTGGGAGTGGGAGAGGTGAGAGAGACCTGGAACGTCGAAGCCTTCAGCAAGTTCTGCCCTGGTGAACTTGGTGATGATGGAGTTAAATTCTCTTTTGAGTATGTTTTGGTAGAAGGGAACATCACATCTGTTGTAGTGGAAGGAGGCGTTACAAAATCTAGGTTTCTTGTTGACAGATCCGGATTTTCCTATCCTCCCAATAGTTTGTTTGGGCTTGTTCTTCTTGGAGCTCGGCTTTCCATTCAAGTTTTCAAAATCAGCATTGTTTCCATTTGAAGCGTCAGAGATAACAGAAGACGTCCTAATTAGTCGATTCTTTCCTTGGGGAGCTGACGATTTCCTCGTAATCCCAGTCATATCTCCCCCGTTCAACTTCCTAGCATTTTTGGGGGTGATGTCAGCGGTAGTTGATCCGGCTCTTGTAATCAGCTTCCGCGAGGTTTTTTCCAAAGAAGCAGGCTTCTTGGTGGAAGGTTTGGCAATCGTCTTGGGGGCAGATTTTGCAATAGTCTTGGTGGTCTTTGAAGGGGTGTTAAGGGTAGATGGAGCCATCCAAAGTAGACGTGGTGATTAGTAGAGAGTGTTGGATTGTGATTATTTTGTTTCTTAATGTTTCTTTTTAGGCCACCATTTCATGAATATTATACCCTCCAAATTCTAATTTACTCCTGGCTTATTATGCAAATTTGCTTATTATAGTCATGGCAATTAAAAGTCATCCCTACACTAAATGCACCACTTAACTAAAACCATATTTAATATTACATTTACGTAGTTTGCCATTTAAAGTTTATTAAAAGTTAATCCACACAAACAAAAACTTTAAATGAACTTTAAACGAGACACACATTAAAATAGATGCAATAATGATATTATTAATAATGTTTTTGAGAAAAGGTCATAAGATTTATTCTAACCAATATTTGAATGTTTTCCTCATCCATTGTGCAGTCTGATTCCTAAATTGCATATCTAAGTATCCATAGATGATAGGAGGCCATATTACAAAACATTTAGCAAAAACAGCTGTCATTAAGACGATTGTTGAATTTAAATGGTAATCAAATACCATGTTCCAGACAACGGCTGTGAAGGCATAAGGTGTCCATGAAATTAAAAAGGTCATCACACAGCAACCTATAATTTTTGTGCATTTTTTTTCACTTTTGTCGAAAGCTAGCAATTGATCTTGAAATTCTTTATTCCGATCTAAGTTATTATCTTTGCAAAGCTTGGCTAAATCCTCAACCGTACGTTCCTTGTCTGATTCTGAGAAAAACGTCGAGGTTGTTGATTGGGTTGAGCGTAGACGACTATGGTGTAGTGAGACTCTTCTGTCAGTTAGCATATTTTTCGTTATCTTGTAGATTTTGTAGTTTGTAAAAGAAATTATCAGGAAAGGAATTACATAAGCATTGATGAAGAGAAAAGTTATGTAATCTTGAGTTGAGATGTCCTTTGACAAATAATCAAATACGCAATAATGGAGTGACTTGTCAATTACCTTATATTTGCTCCATCCAAATAATGGCGGAGTTGTGGTGACTAAGGTCCAGAGAAAAGCTATTGCCGAAACCAATATCTTAGTCCGCATTGGCAGCTTCATCGAAACAAACGGATACATGACGCCAATGTATCTTTCAAGTGTGAGAACTGTTAATTGGTGGATGGCTCCAACGCATAAAGTTGAAATTACGTATGCGTGTATAGTGCAAACTATATTTAATTATCATACGTTTTAAATAATAATAAACTTACTTGGATCTTTCATGACATCTCGATAGTAAAGGTGATATATGTCTAGCAAATAAAACAAGCTTCCGCATGATGATAATAATGCCAAAGCAATTGTTAGTAGAAATTTTTTTCTTAACTTTGGTGATTGTAAATAAGTTATGGCGATCATTCCATTTCCGAATGTTCCAACTACGACTATTAGAAACATAATCATCGCCATTGTCCGTGTGCCCTTAGCTGATTCCTTAAACTCATAAGATACGTGAATAAAGCTAGTAGAATTTTTCATCTTGTCAAATAAAATTGAAGATATCCCTCTCTAATTTATATATCCTTTTACTCCTCCCTATTATCAATTTTGTAAATAATATAAGCACTAAAAGAACCAAATATATGGATTAACTGTTCTTAATTTAAACGTACGAAATCATGACAGTATTTTCAATTTACTAAATTGACAAATTTTTTAAATCTAGAAGATTTGTATTAATCCTAAATATTATTTCAACTGTATCTCAGCTTTCAATTTGTAAATTGAATTCGTTTTACGTTAATAGTGATTATTGGAAATACAGAAGATTAGCTTGAATATGTGGCATAGATCATGCGTAAGATGACCAAGTTTACAAAATATGCTAAAATAATAGCTTAGATGACGTGTTGAGGAATAACTTTTGTGCTTTGTAACGCTCAACTGCTCTTTTGAATAACGGGCAAACTATATTTCAGAATTAGCAACATAGCTTATCTGGTGAACAATTTAATACGACATGAAAACTATAATGGTTTGTTCAAGAAAATGTACGGCGCTTGAAAGGTAAATGATACAAATAATGAAATATTTCTATATGAATCTCTAATACCAGCACAAATATTGCTTTCTGAATTTGTTACCAAGTTGTAGTGGCGATAATGACTACACGATGTGTAACAAATTAGTCTAAATAACGTTTTGGAAGAGCTATAAATATTTAGTTTATTAAACTTTATTATTTTATTCGAATTAAATCGTATTTGATAATTACATAACAATGCTCATAGCAACTCCTTCTGGATTAATAAAGAAATCACATTCCCGATGCGGCTTGAATATCATAATATCATCTTCTTTTCTCAGAATATTATCAAAATAGCCAGTGCCTTTGACCATAATAATCAAAGTTTCTTTTTTCTCCAACTTACCCAACAAATGACTTCCCTCTCCAAAAAGAACAACCTTAGTTTTATATTTGGGAGCACCATAAATGACAACTTCCTTTCCAAGCTCTAATTCGCTTTTGTGACCTTCAATAAAAGCTTTCAAGTTTAAAGGTTTTTGAATGTCTTGTTTGATAACCTTAAACTTTTCTTTACACAAAAATGATTGATCTCCAATTTTATTCGTTTTATGCTCAACTGATTCCATGAAACAGTTAATCAATGGTGGTAAGTCTTTAACTACATCTTTCAAGTGAAACCATCTTTCAAATAAAATTTCATTGCATTCATTCGAATTAAAGTAACGGACGCAATCAAATTCAGTTTCTTTTCGTTCTCTCTCAACCACTAAGCCAAGTGAATTTTCAAATCTTTGGGGAGAATGTTCCATTTTTGATGGCAACATAAACATATATCCCTCAGGAATTTCCAAATCTTGAACAGCCCCATGAACAATCAATTTCAAGTTCATTTTATTTTTAAGTTGATAAAAGAACTGAATAAATTAAATTAAATTATGTAAGTACAATAAAAATTACCTCTTCACCTTCTTCCAAATGAAAGTCTTTCCTCTGATTGGGACCACCAACAAAAAATACCTTTAATTGCTTTTCAAACATACACTTATTGCAAACTGGAGGTACGAAATATTTCTCATTTTCAGCACACCAATCAACAATATTATTGCATTTATTATCTTCCTTCATGTTTTGTAGTTAAACACCGAAAACGCTTAGAATAAATACAAAATGACTATTAACATTGTATTTTCAGCGTTTAAATACGCCTTTTTAAGAAGAAGATAATAACCAACTTTTATAATGCACTAGGTAATTAACGTCATTTATGAATGATTGATTTGATTGGCGCAACTTAAATGCAATCCATTCCATGATCTCAATTTGTAAACACTTTGTTATTATATTTATTTTAATTCTGATCTAAAGCAATCAGTTTGTTAATGTTATGTCTATTTTGAGTCAAAGAAGTTTGGAGAGTTATGTATGCAGAATGGTCATTTATGTTTGTTTATCATTGAACTTGCTCTATTTTTATTCAGTGGCATTGCCTTTTTGATATCATAATCAAAAAGCCTTTATTCCTTAGAGGAACAAGCCATCAATTTTATGTAAATTATTTTTTGTTATTAAATATTCTTCCATCAACAAAAAACAAGCCAAGTCGATGTGTTAGTCATCGTCTTACTTACAACTGTTGATTTACAATCTTTCATAGCATTTAAAAATGATTTTTGAGACTGACGTGATTCATCCTTTATAATTAAGAAAATTGTAGATGGAAATGCTTAGTAAGTTGCATATGATTGGCGTGTTGATGTCAAGTAGACATTTTTTTAACCCGTCTCATTATTTACTTATCAACTAACTTTTGGGATATTCTGCTTTACTTCAATTTCTACACAACAAGTGCATGACCAACTTATTCTATTTTTACCTATTTTTACCATCATAACTTATTATGTATTTAAACACCAACCACTATTTGCCAAAACAAAGCCTCTATCTCCTCTTCTGTCCTACCAAACTTACTAAAAGGCAAAAATATTTAAACTGAACTAATTTTGGATTATTATTCGACATCACTACTAATAATAATACACTAAATTGGTGTTGCGTGGTGTATGTGTATCTTTAAACTTAACTTGGCTAAAGATGGCTATTTTTGATTTGATTGAAACCAAAAAGTATATTTATATACCAAATGTTCCTTTTGTATAATCGAAAAATACATTTTTTGGTATGTCTCTTTCCATTTGACAAAAAGAGAATCGAGCATAGTCTTCTGGATTTTTATTACATTATCGTTCTTTCTTCATCCCTCCATCTGTCACTATTATTAAATGATTTTGTTTTAACTCAAAATAGTAGATATATAAACTGGTGTCTTGGTGGTCAAATTTGCGCAAAGCCTTCCTATTAAATTTAAGGGGCCTCTACATCAAAATGACATTTAGATATGTGTTGCTTCTCTATTATACTTTTGATTATTCTATTGTAATATTTTTTACTACTTTTGATTAAAGACTTGTATCTTAATTTCACTAGACACACATATATCATTACTTAGTTTATTAATGCTTTAATTTTTAACGATCGCTCTTCAAAATTAACCTTTTTTAACAGTTAAGTAATATTAACATTTAACGAGTATTTTATGTATTCAATCGAAATAACATCCAAATCGGGTCAATTCTGTATGTTGTCAAGATTATCATCTTTAATAGGTATGCAGTAGTAAATATTCAATCGTTTGGTCACGCATTTTGTTCAAAATAATCATTCTTTTCAATTGTCAATAAATAATTTCTCCTTATCAGAGCTTGCTTTTGTTTTAGCTTATTTGATAACACAATATCGACTACCTATTTCCTTAAGTACTTTGTCTGTGAATGTTTAAGCTAATCTTCCTTCCAAACTAATTAGTTCTTCCCTACAAACCCAACAACTAAAGAACCCTCTATCAAAAAATATTTTAAACACACCAAAATGTTCATTCAACTGACCATAATAAACATCCAAACAGGCCATTATACTTAATGAGCCAAACCAATGCTCTCTAAATATTCTAAATATTGCAAATATTATCTTTTCCACCATCAAAATTTCCTTCTCTTTAAATTTAAACTTAATCCTACACAAATTTTAAAATGCCCTATACAATTTTATTGATGAAGCTTTATTTAAAGCATACCAATCGATCATTCTCTATTAAATGACTCTTTAATAGACATGGCCGGCCATTGTCCTTGTTCCGTTCACTTTTTGGTGAATAAAGTCCAGATGGTGTATTCGTAACAATTTATTCTTGATGTTTTGCATTTTAGGAGGAAAAGTACGAAAATTATTGCCTAATAATATTTATTAACCTTATTGAAGTATTTTGTAAGGGGAACTTTGTAACTTATTAAACAACCATTAATTTATTTTGATACCAGTCTTTTATTTCTTCTACTAGAAAATTTTAATATAAAAAGCAAGCGATGTCTTCTACAATGGAAAGATCCAAGGTCAAACTTAGATATTTGTTGGGGAGGATTTTTACTGGCAGTAGCAATGATTCAGATTCGGGATCGGACCCTGCTACAACTGAGATTTCAAGTCCGTACAATACGGTCCATAGAATTCATGTTGGTCACGATGGGGAAAAGTTTGTGGGATTGCCAGATACATGGATGGATATATTAAGGCGAGATATAAGGTAATCTAAAGATGAATATTTGTAATCATTTCATTTTTAGTGAAGCTGATCAGAAGAAAAATCCAAAGGCCGTAGTTACTGCTTTGAAATTTTATGCAGCTGCTTTCAAAAGTAAACAGGAAGATAAATTCATGATGACTAAATCAGTATATCCTTCTGACGATGACGTAGAAGTAGTGGAACTTGATATTGATTCTCCTTCCAAACCTCGTCCCCAAGCATCGGCAAAGAAGGAAGTAGATGGCCTGGATCGGATGGGTAATGTAATTAAAAAGCCAGCAGTGCCTCAACATTGGTCAGGCTGTGCGAAGTTCGAAAAGTCGCAATCAGTTAGAAACGACACTTTGTACACTGAACTCACCAAACAACTCCGGAACAATTCGCTGAATGGAAGCGGTGGTAACAAGATTCAAGCAGCTCCCTTACCTCCAGTTAGATCTCAAAATAACTCTACAAATACCCAAGGAGGAATAAATAAAACTTCTTTGCCGCTTGTACATGCAAAGACCTTCGACAATGGAAACCACCACTACGCAAACAACTCTTTCATCCAAAAGCCTAAACCTCCACCATTACCTCCAAAACCAGCGGTAAGTTTTTCTTTCACCAAAGCACATAGTTAATGCATTCAAGCTAACAAACTTGACACCTTAAATATAAACAAAAATATACGAAACAACTATCCCCATAAACAGCTTTTAAATTATACCTTCAAAAGGTCTATATAGTGAACTTCTTTTTCACTAGCAACGGTTTTTCTCACAATTAATAGAATTTATTTAAAATAGACTAGTTCACATAACAACTTAACTCCACTTCTCACCCTGCTTCTTTTTTCGTAAATTTTAATACCATTATGTATCAGTTTCAAGTGGGCTATTCCATGTATTCAAAATAATTCTTACATATACTTAGTCTTGCCTTCTTTCTCTACCAAATTTACAAGTTTTCTAGATAAAAGGTTATAATATATAAAAATAAATCTATTCTACTAATGATGATCAATGTGTGAGATATTTTTGTGTCTATTAATACAAATCAAAGAGTTAAGTAGTTTTTTTGTTTGTCAAAACATTTATTTGTCATTATTCAGATTAGTATGGTGTGAGCTTAGTGCCTTTTGCGAAAGAGAAAAGAGAAACGTCAAGAGAAGGTTATTAGTTTTGTAGATAATCACACTTATTATATCTGTGTACATTAATTCATTACATCCACCACAATTTTATCAATTTCTTGTCGGTTAATGATGTGTATATTTGCAGTCTTTTTTTGATATTCTCAATCGTCATCTGTAGTTTAGTCTTCTTCTAGCAACAGTATTTTTAAGGTCACACATGTTAAAAGTACACTACCAATCTATTCGAATTTCTTACAAATTAATTGAAAAAGATCCTTCGACTTTTAGTCTAGTCTAAACATGTTGCCATTTCAAATAATTAACGCTACCATACATCCATTTTTTAAATCTTTTATTCGGAAACAATTATCTTTGGATGAGGTATTCCATTAACAGCAGCTGTTTTCTTTTGACAATCACTACTGATTAGCCTTGAAATGCTCCACCACTATCCCCTTTTTTACTGCCTAAGCTCTAAAAAAGCTGATCAAACTGCTCTTTTATTTGTTTATTTGAGCAACTTGTAATGAGATAGCTACTCATTTTTTGTAAAGATATATCTAAATAAGGTGGGACTTTCCCAAGCATGATAATTTGACACAAATATACATGAATATTTTTGATGTTACTATCACTTTATGCAATGATTCTTTAAGTTGCATGTGTATTTAGTTTTTAGTACGACTTTTACTAAATCAAAGAATGTAAATAGATGGATGTATAGTAATAAAAATTAATTCTTATTGTATTCTATAGCTTGTCCTTTTTTAGTGATTTGTTGCTTTTTGCTAATTAAATACATCTTATGATGCAGTATTCACACAACATTCCAGGATATAAAATGATCGTAGTATATATTTATTCTGTATCGTTCGTGTAAACCGCTTTGCTAAAACCTAAATTTATGTGGATACTTTTTAATGTGTCTTTTTGATTGTATAATAATTTATATAATATCTAAGCTTTGACTTTTCTACTCCAAAAGGGACAAAAATAACCTTCGCTCCTTTATTTGCATTTGATTAAATGTGATTGTTGATACACATTATGACATTTTATTTAAATATTTATTTAAGTTCTTTTGCTGGTAATGCAATTCAAAAAATGAATCAAAAATACTTATAAAACACACAAATAGTACAGATAAATAATGTATATCCATGCCCATTTTAAAACCATCAAGACAAACCAGTTTTTTTGCTTTACTGCCTTTTCAAGTTAACGCTTAATACATTATCTTCTTTTATCAACCTTATACTTCTCTTTTTCTGCAAAATATATCACCATCATCTTTATGTATTATTTTTTTCCAAATATATTAAATACATATACACTTAGCTACTACCTGCTGTCGATGAAGGTTCCCCCTGCCACACATTCCATTGCTATTTTTATAAGTTTTCGTATATAAATAATATACATGATTAATGATTTATATATTTTTACTACATTAGATCCAAAAAAGCAACCACTACTATACCCTCACTAACACCTTTTCACTTATATTCGAAAAGGGGATGTCAGTATAAAGAGAAACAACACCAACATTACTACATTGCTAAACTAATAAATATAAAGATGTTCGAAGGTGTCAACATAGTTGATCCGAATCCTTACCATTTTTACAGGTTCAATGTTAAGTCCCCATTTGCAGTTTACATTGATCACATTCAGAATGCATTAACAACGGTACAATACAGCAAAACACTTTTTGATATTTAAATGAACTTGTTTTAATCTTTTTTTATTTCAGCAATTCAAAACCATCAATCCCTCCTCCCAGAATTCGTATGGAAGTTCTGCTTTTTCCAATACTAATTCATCCTCGGCTTCAAATACTTCTTCAATTTCATCTACTAAGGATGATCATATTCATGATGAGGCAAAACAAAAGTCGCCTTCTATTCAAACTTTGGATCCTGTACCGCCACCAAGGGCTCCTGTTGAGGAAGTTGAGGGACCTGTCAGGACAAGACAAGTTAATAGGTCAAAGATGTCGGATATGGATGTTATTGAGGAGTTGAAAAGAATTGTTAATCCAATGGATCCTTACAAGAAGTACGAACTTTTGGTCAAAATTGGCGTAGGGTAAGTAGGACATTTTAATAAATAAATAATTTAATTTACAGAGCTTCCGGAACAGTCTTCACTGCTCGTTCAAAATTCACTGACAAAATAGTAGCAGTAAAGAGGATTGCCTTCAAAAGTCAACCCAAAAAAGAGATGCTTCTGACGGAAATCAAAGTCATGGAGCAATACAGACACCCTAACCTCGTCAATTACATTGAATCATTCTTAGTGAATGAAGATGATTTGTGGGTCGTTATGGATTATCTAGAAGGTGGAAATCTAACAGATGTTTGCGTGAAAACAGAATTAGATGAGGGCCAGATTGCTACTGTTTTGAAGGAATGTCTCAAAGCCCTGAATTTCTTGCATTCACATGCCATTATCCACAGGTAAATATTACCAAACTAAATAAAGGAAAAATATAAAGCTGGGCTGGGACATAGATTTATAAAACATCTTTAAAAGCCAAGATGCAATCAAAGAGGGATTACTTTAACAAAAAATTATTAGAATCAGATAAAAAGAGGAGATTTCTACCCGAAGAATGTTGATCTGACGCTGTTTTAGCAATACTATATAATTTTCTCCTTCTTTGAACAAAAGTTTTGATAACAAGCCACTTTATGCTCTAGTCTAGATCTAGCAAAAGAGATTTGATAATTGGATAACTTTCCATAATACTTTGATTGACTGGGACTTGTGGTAGATTGGTACTCATTGCGACTGGAGTGAGAATCTTGTACCTTGCAGCTTTCAAAAAATTGATCATGTAAATCCACTGCTGTTTCATTAGAATATTCTGTTTTCTTATCAACCATGAGAGTATCTAAAAAATCATGATACCGTCGAACAACATCATTATATTTCTGTACGGTTGCGAGTGGCTTTATTTCATCATCTGTTGACAGTTGTGTGAATTGCCGACTAAGCACCATCGCTTCCCCTAAAATTTGAATATATTTGAAATTGTTTCCATTCAACTACCTTCTCCATCTTCCTGATTGCTAGAGGTGTCTTCCAATGGACTAGTCGCTTTGTCAACATTTAAAAACTTCCTCGGACTTTCATTTGAACAAAACAAATGTATTACGAACTAATCAAATGCTACTAAATAGGATGTAGATAAGACTGGCTTTCCAATTCCTCTTGAATCCATTTGGGATAGTTTAAAAAAGTGTTATTTAAAACTATGCAAAATAGTACATTAAATCTAAATAATATTTATAACACTTTTGTTATACTTATAGAGATATTAAGAGTGATAATTGCTTGTTGGGAATGGATGGAAGCGTGAAGTTGACGGATATGGGCTTTTGTGCTCAGATGGATCCGGGGACTAAGAGGCAAACTACGATTGGAACTCCGTATGTTGATCAGGATTTTGAAAGATTTTATTATTTTATATATTTAGGTACTGGATGGCTCCCGAAGTTATTAGTAAAGTGAAGTATGACAAAAAAGTAGATATTTGGTCACTTGGAATCATGGCTCTAGAAATGGTAGATGGTGAGCCTCCATATTTACGTGAAGCTCCTCTAAAGGTAACTTAATTTCCTTAATTTTGCAATAAATAAATAAAATTGCAGGCCATCTATTTAATCGCCCAAAACGGAAAGCCAGAAGTGAAAAAAAGACACCAATTGACGCCAGAATTCAACAATTTCCTAGACCGTTGCCTTGTAGTAAATGCAGAAGATCGTGCTGATACCTCGGAATTGCTAGCACATCCCTACATCCTAAAAGCAAAATCTCAATCCAGTCTTGTTCCATACATAAAAGCTGTCAAAGAATTATCCCAATCAGGAGGTTCTTAGAAACAATATTTTATTATTTTGATGTATATATAATTGTGGCTTTTCTTTTAATTAGATACGGTAATGTATAATTATTTTAAACGGAAATAAATTTTATTACAATAGATGTCTTTTGTAAAAATTGATGAATTGCCTAGGAAGTAATGTATATCAAATATTGTTTGCAATAAAAAAATTGACCGCAGCAATGTTAGTTTAAACAAACTTATGCTGCCCAGGTATCGAACCTTTATGTGTCTGCTTCCAAGATTTCGAATAAACCATCTTCATTTTCAAGTTAATATATGCTATGTCGTAACTTTGTCTATATTAAAATTTAGTAATTTATTCCAAATTGTCAATCATGGAAAGGTAATTGTTTTAGAAAAAAGTTAGTATGCATTTTTACATTTTCTTATCAAAATATGTGAATCCAATTTTTTGATTCTCCTTTCCAGCCATTACTGCTCATTGAAAGCTTACGATATTTAATGATATTTTATGATCAAACTATGTATGAGGAGAACATTGGTAATTGAAAACATAGTTTCTGAATGTTCCGTATTCATTATTAGAATGTATGGAAGTCTTACAATATCAAAATACACTAGATGTTTGGAAACATTTATTATAAGAGCGAAATGAAATTAATACTTTAATGAAAACAATCAATTGAGAGCTCAAAAACGGTGTATTTCAGTTTAGCAGAGCATTCGGTAAAACTGATTGCATGCGTTGAAATTAAGTTAGAATTACCCAAACGTCATTAGACAAACATCTCCTTGACATAGTATCATAAATTGTCCATAAAGGGGGAAAACTTTATCAAATCCTTGAAATGATTACATAGAAAGTTGATAAAAATGAACATATTTATAATGGAAGAAAATTAAAGTCTCCTTTTATTGAAGTTTTGGATCCTGTTCCTATGTGAAGAACTTTTGCTGACAAAGTTATTAGACAAGCCAGAGCAAGACAAAATCATAGTCAAAACGTAGGATATGATTTATATTGAAAAGAATTGGCATCCAATTGATTCTTACAAGAAGTAGGTATAACCTTGGTGAAAATGCCGTAGAGTTCAGCTACGAGGACGTGGCAAGCAAATATCAATGCAATTACATGCTTTATTTAGAATAATACACAGTTGGATCTTTAGTAAATAAAATAGCGTGATATGAATAAGAAAGAATGTATGTGCTTATAAAAGCCACCACTAGCGAAAATGCTGTTCAGCATATGCTTCCATGGCTTCTGCAGCTATTGTGGCATTTTTTGCATCCATGGCATATTTACGCTGAAGATCCTTAGCATATTGACCTGCTTTTTGTCCCCCAACCAAGTAATCTCCAAATAACTGAGAAGCTTTAAGTTTGCCCTAATAACATTAAATTATCTTCAATATTGTTATCAATTATTCACTTACAACTTCGGACATTTTTTGAGCGGAAAGGGGATCGACTCCTGGAACCATAATTGTTGGCTTATCACTCATAGGTTCGGAAAGAAAGTCGTTGTGCTTTTGAGAAGTGGATGGATTAGACATTATCTATAATAAATTAAAAAGTGATTAAAGGAAAAACCTTAATTGGTATACGTAATATTTGTTTCATAGATGAGATGCATGAAAGGAACCCAATTTTATTTATGATCACGTTGTCCGGGCCAATAAAATAAAAACTAGCAAATTTTGTTGATTGACGGAAATTATGTTGAAATTTCGACATCTCTTATTGAAACACAATTTTCGATTTGCAATTATTACTTTTTATTAAAAGGTTACAAAAGCAAAGTATACAACATGATTTAAGAATATTGATACAGTCGTATTCATTGTCACATATCAACAGAAGTTAATTAATCTTCTGAAGCATATTTTAACAATTTTTACTTAATTCATAGCTTCAAAATATAATTTAAAACACGGTGCTTGCTCAAGAAATACAATGAAGTTAAAATGA